>CM031965.1:267500-530000 GCA_018749465.1 Paracanthobrama guichenoti | reverse complement strand
CTCAAAACATGTGGCTGCTTGAGGAGAGGTATGCTGTAACATGTTTTAGTGATTTAGATTTCACTTAAGGCCATGTTGTCGCCTCGCGTCAGCTCCATCTGGGACAAAAAGCTGTACTTGAACAGACTGCAAAGACTCCAGCCAACTTCCAACTAGAATGCGAAACTAGGACTACATATGGTTTCAAAGCAGCTTTACAGAAAATGCATGTCTACACTACAATTTAGTAAAAAAATGTTATCAGAGGTGACTGTCCAAGTTATGCATTTCAGAAATGTACATATACAAATCACTCAGTTAGCTAACAATGTATTCATTTAAACACTGTATTTATTTAGGCAGAAACAATGAGCTCATTGAAGTAAAGAACACATACAAATATGGAGCCTATTTATTGTATGTACAAAAACAGTTGAAACATTCTTCAGAATATCATCTTTTGTTTTCCACAGAATAAAGGAAGTCATCCAGCTTCCATATGAGTTTTGAGTTCCATGGATTTACAATAGGAAGATATATTAAGACCAGATAAATACAAAGTTCTGTCATGAAATTGACAGAACTTTGAACTCCATCTGCATATCACTCTCTATAGGGCACAGCTGATTCTTTCCTGTTGTATCAGTAGCCGATGATCTCAACCTTCAAATACTCAGGTAGCATTTGCTTTAGCAGTTGCAGTTGCCCTCCTTCCCCCAGCTCCACCTGTATAGATCTGCTAAGGGTAATTCATATACACTATATTGCCAAAAGTATTGGGACACCCCTCCAAATAATTGAATTCAGGTGTTCCAATCACTTCCATGCCCACAGGTGTATAAAATCAAGCACTAGGCATGCAGACGCTTCTACAAACATTTGTGAAAGAATGGGTCCCTCTCAGGAGCTCAGTGAATTCAAGCGTGGTACCATGATAGGTTGTCACCTGTGCAATAAGTCCATTCATGAAATTTCCTCACTACTAAATATTCCACGGTCAACTGTTAGCAGTATTATAACAAAGTGGAAGCAATTGGGAACAGCAGCAACTCAGCCACGAAGTGATAGGTCACGAAAATCACAGAGCGGGGTCAGCGCGTGCTGAGGCGCACAGTGCGCAGAAGTCGCCAACTTTCTGCAGAGTCAATAGCTACAGACCTCCAAACTTAATGTGGCCTTCAGATTAGCTCAAAAACAGTGCATAGAGAGCTTCATGCAAGCCTTACATCACCAAGTGCAATGCAAAGCGTCAGATGCAGTGGTGTAAAGCACACCGCCACTGGACTCTAAAGCAGTGAGACGTGTTCTCTGGAGTTGCGAATCACGCTTCTCTGTCTGCCAATCCAATGGACAAGTCTAGGTTTGGCGGTTGCCAGGAGAACGCTGCTTGCCTGACTGCATTGTGCCAAGTGTGAAGTTTGGTGGAGGGGGGATTATGGTGTGGGGTTGTTTTTCAGGGGTTGGGCTTGTCCCCTTAGTTTCAGTGAAAGGAACTCTTAATGCTTCAGCATACCAAGATATTTTGGACAATTTCATGCTCCCAACTTTGTGGGAACAGTTTGGGGATGGCCTCTTCCTATTCCAACATGACTGCTCACCAGTGCACAAAGCATTGGTCCATAAAGACATGGATGAGCGAGTTTGGTGTGGAGGAACTTGACTGGCCTGCACAGAGTCCTGACCTCAATCTTTGGGATGAATTAGAGCGGAGACTGCGAGCCAGGCCTTCTCATCCAACATCAGTGCCTGACCTCACAAATGTGCTTCTAGAAGAGTGGTCAAAAATTCCCATAAACACACTCCTAAACCTTGTGGAAAGCCTTCCCAGAAGAGTTGAAGCTGTTATAGCTGCAAAGGGTGGACCAACTCCATATTAAACCCTACAGATTAAGAATGGGATGTCATTAAAGTTCATGTGCATGTAAAGGCAGGCATCCCAAAACTTTTGGCAATATAGTGTATGTATATGTGTGTGTGTGTGTGTGTGTGTGTGCCTTCCAAACACCTATTGCAATTTCCCATTCAGAGACCTTGAGTGATCTTCTGCACTTCCATCTTCCCTTATCCCTGCGATCAAAGCACCGAGTTCTGCTATCTGAACAGATAACCACTCGTGCTCTGCCGGTTCTGCACAAACACACAGCCGGAGCAGCTTACAGAGATAAAATCTAATGTTCATGCAAAGGCATGTTTTCCAAATTGATCTGTATGTTTTAAAATGTAAAGCAATCTGTTCCGCAGTTCGTCATCAAATGAGCATAAACAAGCCACTGCGAAACCGTCACTTTCATTTCCATTCAACCCCTAGATCTTAATTGAATTTCAAACCTTTCCAGAAATGCTTGAATGCATTTGAATTGTAAATTGATTCTCGCTTGGCTGAAACAGAAATATAAAGATGAAAGATAGAGGTGAGCATTTCTGGAATGGAGAAATCAGCCCTGCCATTTGTGACGGTGACATTAGCTAAAGTGTCCACTCGTGTCCTCAAAAAGCCTGGAAGCTGAAAGAAAGAGCAGATGTTAATGCTGTAGACCTGCCTGTAGACATGCCCTCGGCTCTTTCTAAATTGCCCAAACATCTGCCTCCTGTCGTCTGTAAACCTCCCTCTCTTTAGCTCATTAGCTGAGTGGATTAGTAAACACTTAGTAAACACTTTCTTAAGTGACCTCACACTAAGCATATCTTCTGTACATGGCCGTTTGCAATGTGGAAAAGTTGAAAAGCTGACAAGGCAAATTGTTGTCATATTGATAAATGTGAGGTGAACGTTTATATATTACTCTATTCTAAAACCTAGTAAGCTTCCCATTGGCAACATTTCAGGGGTCATAGGTGCATCCCAAATGCAGAGAACGGTATATGTTCCAGACAGTATGTAGAAAAATTATACTGCCTTCTAAGGCCGTTTTGAAAACACATCCCTTTCTCTCCGTTCTGGCCTTCCTTTTCACGTTGTAGTGTGGACTGTGTAAACAGAAGTGTTTGAAAACATTGACATGACATGTTTAGTCACTGAGTGGTGGGATATTTTGCTAATATAATAATTGTGCCAGAAGAATAGTGTGAGAACTTTCTTATGTCTGCTCTCTCTGTATCAGCTTGTGAACTTTTAGTATGTTTTACGCATGGTGCTTTAACCCTCATCCTTCCCTTTTAAAAATTGAGTGTTCATCGGAGTGGTCCAAGACCTTAGGACTTTTGTCATACTTGAACCACGAATACACACACAAGAAATTGACTGGATTCGAGGAGTTTTGTGCTTGAAATTTTAAAAGGTAACCAGTCCTTCCCTTGTGGGTCAATTTGACCCCCGTAGGAATGAATGCAATGCAATGAATGCTTCAGTACACATAGAAAAACTTAAACATGCTCAAATTCAAACAAAAAATACTTGATAAAAAACTATTTTATAATGTCTACATGTGTATCTGAATGCATACTGAAGAACTGACTTTAGGACCCAGAGGAACTGCTCATCAGCTCCATATAGAGCTATAACGCCATCTAATGGCAAGAGTCATGAAATATCATCTTATATTATTTGTTTAAAGAGGTCGGCAAAGACACCCAATGTAAGATATTTTGAGCAGAATTAAAAGGGTTATGCTGTGTTATTTTGAATTTAAGAATGTGAACAATATGCTTAAATTACTATTTATTCGTTATTTATTGATAAAATATAGTAATTTAAAGGTAAATAAAATAAAAAATCTCAAAATATTGCATTTAAAAATAGAAAAAATATTATCAAAATGAAATTAAATACGTTTTCTGGACAAAAAATAAATGAGGAATGGGGAGAGAACATTGTGCTTGGGACATTTTTCATCTTCAACCCAAACTCGGGTCTTCAGCCGACAAAGTTTAAATCCCGTCTGGCTAGCGCTCATCCCACAGTGTTTACGCATTAGGTCAGTAGGCGGAGAGTAGACGGTCTTTTGTGGCTGTTTGAACACATTCAACCACATGAGCGTCTACATTACGAAAGCAATACGGTTTTAATGTGGCTTTTGATGGTTTCCGACTACCTGTGGAAGTGGTCAAAAGTGGACAAGCTCAAAACGTTTTAGACCTTGTTTACACCTGTATTTAGCGTTGTGCACTTGTGATCCGATCGACCTCTTAATCGGCATCTTAATACCAGGTGTGAACAGGGCCTTAGTGTCCATGTTTATATACGCCTGACTAAGGTAGAAATCGCACCATGTTCTGGAACAAAGAAGTGAGCCAGTGTGAAAATGGGCATAGTTTTATGTTTTCAAACCAGTACGATAACTATAATGATAACTATAATGAAAATATTTAATAATCACAATTCAATGAGAATAGTGAAGTCCACACATAGGCGTGGTGGGACATGTCCCCAGCACTTTTTGCCAGGTTTGATATTGTCCCTACCACTTTTAGAAACATTTAGTGGTGTATATGCACATAATACAAATGAAACATGCAGCAAGACGTAGCTTAAATCGAGTTTGGGTCTGTGGTTTTTTGTAGAGCTGACCCCGGAGGAGAAGGCCCAGCAGGTGGCCAAGGCGATCCGTAAGCAGACTGCAGAGGTGGGTGAGCGCTGGGACAGGCTGATGGGACACGCAGGCACCTGGCAAGAGCAGGTGGAGAGAGCGCTAGATAAACTCCAGGATCTCCAAAGCTCCATGGACCAACTGGACCTACGTCTAGCCCAGGCCGAGGAGCTCAAGGCAGGATGGCAACCCGTGGGAGACCTTCTCATAGATTCCCTACAGGATCACATCGAGAGGACAACGGTGAGCACATTACTGTGTAACCAATGGGGATGAGTCCAGACCAAGCTCCTTAATCGTTAGGGGTGATATCAATAAAAGTTCAGCCAAGTCATTGTAATTCTGTCATCAGTTACTCAGCCTCAACGTCTTTCTTCTGTGGAGTGTAAAAGATTGTTTATCTGGATGCATCTCTATACAGTAACAATATGAACTGGGGGTTGTCAGGCTCCAAAAATGGCAAAAAGCAAAGTATTACAAATGCTGTGTCGTTTTTGGAGCTTGACAGGGGGTCTTTTTTTACCCCCATTGTGTGGAAAAGAGCCATGTGAACATCCAATTTACAGAAAAATAAACATAATCGTTTGGGTTTGGAAGAACACACTGGTAGGGTAAATGGTGACAACTTCACGTTTTTTGTGAACTATTCCTTTAAGGATTATTATAGTCAATCATCTTCCTGCCTAAAGCTATTTTTATAGTTTTATCCTACATGACGCTGTTGCACTTCTCACACATTGTATGAGTCATTTCCAAAGGCTCCGGCTGATGATTTATTTAAATTTGTGTTTGGGTGATATGTAGCGATAAAGATGGTAATGGGATTATTTCTGTGTGTTTCAGGCGTTCCGTGAGGAGATAGCTCCTCTGAAACAGGATGTTCGAGCTGTGAATGATCTGGCAGGTCAGCTGACCCCACTGGACGTCCAGATGTCCTCCACCACCAACCGCCAGCTAGACAACCTCAACATGCGCTGGAAACTACTGCAGGTCCTCTGTCTGCTCCTGTCCTTTTACTTGTCCTTTTCCTTTCCTCCTCCTGTTATTTTCATGCAAGTCCTCTGCATACTCTTTCATTTCTTTTTCCCCCTTTCTTCCTCATCCTGTTTCTTTCATGCAGGTCCTCTGCATGCTCCTATCATTTTTCCTATTTCTTTTCATTTCCTTTACATTTCCTTTTTCTTTTCCATTCTTCCTCCTTCCTCTTCCTGTTCATTTCATGCAAGTCATCTGCATGCTCCTATCCTTTTTCCTATTTCCTATTTCCCCTCCTCTTCATTTCCCTTTCGCTTCCTTTCATCTTCCTCTTCTTTCGTGCATGTCCTTTGCATAGTCCTATCCTTCTTTCCTTCCATTTCCTTTCTTTTCCCATTCTTCTTCCATTCTTCAATTTTTCCTCCTTCCTCTTCCTGTTCTTTTGCATGCAAGTCCTCTACATGTTCCTGTTTCCTATTGCATTTCCTTTTCTTTCATACAGGTTCTCTGCATACTCATCTTTCTTTTCCTTTTCTTCTTTTTCTTTTTCTTTCTTTCATTTCCTGTCTGATTCCTTCCATTTCCCTTTAATTTCCTTTCCTTTCCCATTCTTCCTCCATTCTTCCCCCTTCTTGTTCTTTTGCATGCAAGTCTGCATCCTGTTTCCTATTTTCTTTCCTCTTAATTTCCTTTGCTCTTCCTTTCCTCTTCCTTCGTGCAAGGCCATTGCATAGACCTTTCCTTTATTTTCCTTTTCTTTCATTTACTTTCATTTTCTTTTCTGTCATGTCCTGTTCCTTTCATAAAGGTCCTCTGCATTTTCTTTATTTAGTTTCTTGTCTCTTTCCTGTCTCTTTCCTGTCTCTTTCCTGTCTCTTTCCTTTCCTTTCCTTTCCTTTCCTTTCCTTTCCTTTCCTTTCCTTTCCTTTCCTTTCCTTTCCTTTCCTTTCCTTTCCTTTCCTTTCCTTTCCTTTCCTTTCCTTTCCTTTCCTTTCCTTTCCTTTCCTTTCCTTTCCTTTCCTTTCCTTCCCTTCCCTTCCCTTCCCTTCCTGTACCCTGTTCCTCTTTCTTTTCTTTTTTCTTTTTGTTTCTTTTCTTGTATTTTGCTGTCTGTTTCCTTCATTTCCTTTTTCTTTCTTTGTTCTTTTCCTTCGAGTGAATCCTTCCTTCTGTAAAGGTGATTTGTGTAAATGTCCAGTCTGTGTGTGAGCGTGTATGCTGTTCTCAATAGAGTAATTGGACATTGTGAGTTTGTTAGTTTGAGCTTTGATGAGACCCTGTCTGTTTTCCACAGGATCTGTATAGAACACTCACTGAGACTGCAGAAAGTCTCAGTGTGTCTGCTCATTACCGTCTTTCAAATGTTGAGTTTTGTACCCTGCTGCATTTTTTCAGCTTGTTTGTGATATTCCATTTAGCGACCAACCTTTCGTTTTCTCTTTCCGTCTCTGTCTCTCTCTCTAGGCGGCTGTAGAGGACAGGTTGAAGCTCTTACGGGAAGCACACAGGGATTTTGGACCTTCCTCTCAACACTTCTTATCCAGTGAGTCACTAACCCACATTAAAACAGTAAAAAACATGTAAATAATTTCACACACTCATGTCAACGTTACGTTGCTATTCTTCAACTCTGCCTAAAAAGTTAGTGGTGCTTGTATTAATACATAAATATAACTATCCCTGTTGAAAAGACCAGTATTAATTTCCAATGGTTAGTGCTAGTTTGGTGCTGGTCTAGTTGTTGGACCATTCATTAGCAGTTAGTAAAGTTGGTTGACCAACCAGCCTTGCTGGTTAAACTAGTTAAGAAGCCAAGTGGGAATGCCATCATCTAAAACATACTCTGGTGACCCATTTTGTTAGTCTTTTCAGAAGACGTTGCTTATAATGTTAGTAATTTTATCAAACCCCTAAACTAAATAATCATTCCACACCATAAATGATACTTTAAATCATGTGGCTTGTTGAGAAGTCTGATGTTACTTGAAGATGTAAAAACCAGTGAAAAGTCCCATATGTTGCTTACCTATAGTTCGTTCTTTCTTCCTTCTCTTTTTTAATATATATATATATTTTTTTAGCAATTTTTCAATTGTTTCTCTACTTTTTTAATATTCATTGTTCATACATTATCCACAATGTAATCGCTGGTGTAGAATGTTAATATAATCAGTGTCGTTCAGTGTTGTTAATATAATCAGACATTTGCCAATTCAGTCTTATTGAAGGGGACAAAACTAATTAAAATTAATTTGATTCTAATTGACACAAGTTTACACTTGTGCACAAACAATAACTGTCAGCCATGAAAAATTAAGCAGCCAGTGTCAGATACTGTGGAAAATCAGACATCACAGTCCTCACATATGCACTTAGCTGTGGCGAAGCTTTTGTGTTTAATAATTCAGAGGTTAATCGTCCGCTATTTTCTGTTTCAGTGGACTGTCAAGAGCAGACATTAACACACACGCACATGCACACACACACACACTAGTTTTAGTGTAGCAGTTTTATTGTTTCCTTTATTGGCAATGAAATGTGCCAGTTACATTTAAATGAAACAACATGATGTAATGGTAACAGTACATAAAAACAATTTTCTCTCTCACACCCACACCAACTAAGAAAGGACTAATTTCCCCCTTTTTTCCAAAAGGTTAGCGGCAAATTCTTTCTTTGAACGTAGTGTTACAACATCTGCCTTGCCCTTTTCTGTCAGTCTTGTCCTTTCCCATCCCTTTTCCATGACGGCGCTGAGAGTTGCTCTGCAGCTTGATGCTTCGATCCATAGAGTTGAGTGTATTGGGCAATGCTGATGCGATTCAAACTTTTGAGTTTGGTCTTTGAAGTTGTATCATCCTGTATCCCATGCCATTAGCTTCAAAAGCAGTGTTGCATACTGTAAATTCTGCTGAGAGAGCAGATGTGTAATATATATCATCAAGTGTGTTCCTCTGGAACGATGCTTTAGTGTCGAGAGAAATTAAAAGAGTGCGAGTCTGCTGATATGAGAGAGATGTTCTTAATTAATGCTTCATTTCCCAACACCATCATGATCAGACCCCTGATCTCCACTCTAATCAGTCTTTTATTATGTGTCCGCAGCTTCAGTGCAGTTGCCCTGGCAGAGAGCAGTGTCCCAGAATAAAGTGCCCTACTACATCAAGTAAGTGCTCTCTCTGACGTACCCACACATCTGTTTCCATGTGGACTGCTTTCACTTTAGAGCTGTTGGAGCAGAACTGACTCTATTTGACACCAGAGTTTGTCACGTTTTGTGTGAAATCCGCTTTCTGAACTTAGACACACGCCAGTGAAGTATTGATATACGGCTCATTGCGTTCTCTATTGGCATTAACAAAGTTAATTGTTAACTTTTAGAAGTACATCATTGTTGTGTATTACTGTAAGACAGTACAGATGCGCTGCCATTCAAAAGTCTGGGATCGGTACAATGTTTTTGAAAGAAGTCTCAACACTGCATTTATTTGAGGGTAAATATAGTACAAAATTAAATGAAATTGTTTTCTGATAATGTAAAATGTGATCAAAGCTGAATTTTCAGCATCATTACTTCAGTCTTCAGTGTCACATTGTGCTGTTATTGATGTTAGAGCATTTTTTGTTGAAACATTTTTGAATAGAAAGGAATTACATCATTCCTGCGTAATGATCAAGGAACTTTGCTGCCGTACCATGAGTGCAGCGGCGCAATGATATTACGCAGCGCCTGAAAATAGGCTAACTTCCGTCAGAGAGCGTGCTGGGGACTATTTTCAGGCGCTGCGTAATATCATTGCACCGCTGCACCCATGGTACGGCAGCAAAGTTCCTGGATTATTACGCAGGAATGAGAGTATAGTCCCTAGCCTTATCAGTCTAGAAAATCACAACTTTTCATTTTCCGTCGGTCTTAGTATACGATGTAACTATACACATCACAACATGTAAACAGGAAAATATTGGCGTTATTTTGTCACTTATTGAGCAGTAGGCTAGCTGGAGCCGTTTACCTCCAGTCTTTGTGCTAAGCTAGGCTAGCGGTGGGTGTGTCAGACAGAGTTATGGCACACACGGAGATGAGAAATGTATGTATGGACTTATCTAACTCTGCGGGATACGGTGAATAAGCTAAAGTCCGAAAAGTCAGGGTGTTCTTTTAAAGCGCAGCATTCCAGCTTTGTGATCTTACTCGCTCTGACTGACAGATCCGTCATGTGTGCACAAAGACGCCTCAGACAGCGCGATATTCACATATACACAGAATCACAGCACTTCATCACATCTGTCTTGGCCAGTATTCACGCAAACATTATCTGTTATGTCTTAAGTGAACGTTTGGTTAACTGTGGGGAAAAACATCTGATGTGTGACATTATATTAGATCCGTGTGGTACAGTAGATCTTAATATATAGACTGTCTGTCTCATTAATTTAATCAAACAGTTGTGGTATCATGGGAAAAAAAGTTGAATATATATATTTTCCTATAGACATTTGGTTTTGATTTGGTGTGTGTCAGATTTGGTGTTATTACCAGGGATTTTAAGGTATGGCTGCTAGTGATTTTGTTTTGGGACCTTCATCTCGATTTTTCTCAAAATTGGCTGACTATCGAAAATAACAATAACTAATTTTTGAAAATGTGGTCATTGTGACCACATACATACATATTTGTACTATATACTGGCATTATACATATATATTACTGATTTAGGACCTCAGTGTAACTCACATTTGTCATTTAAAAAGTCAAGTCCAAGCCACAATGACAAACTGGATTTGTTCAGTAAATGCATGCGTGATCTCACAACGCCTCTGCAGACTATAGGCAATTCCCTCAGCTCTTTTACAAGAATACATTTCTCCTTCAAGTGTCCATCAAGCCCCGAGAGACAATGTTGGAGAAAGACAGAGAGAGTGATTGTTGCTTACAGCAGCATCCTGACAATGAGCCGGCTTGGAAATCATCCAGTAATAGAGGATGAATGGCACATGAATTAAGATGGAAAAAATAATAGTGACCGAGAGAAGGATAATAAATACACTTTATGAAAAAAAATTTCTTGTCGTGCTCAAAAGTTTACACAGCCCTTGCAGAATCTGCAAAATGTTAATTATTTTAACAAAATAAGTGAGATCATACAAAATGCTTTTATTTATTTTTTATTTAGTGCTGTCCAGAATAAGGTATTTTACATAAAAAGATTTTACATATAGTCCACAAGACAAAATAAATAGCTGAATTTATTAAAATGACTCATTTAAAACATACCCTTGATTCTGTGTGTCGTTCCCTGATGATCCACGGCTGTGTGTGTGTTGTGTGATGGTTGTTCTTGAGTCTCTTGTTTGTCCTGAGCAGTTAAACTGACCAACGTTCTTCAGAAATATCCTCCAGCTCCTGCACATTCTTCAGTTGTCCAGCATCTTTTGATATCTGAACCCTTTCCAGCAGTGACTGTGTGATTTTGAGATCATCTTTTCACACTGAGGACAACTGAGGGACTCAAACACAACTATTAAAAAAGCTTCAAACATTCACTGAAGCTCCAGAAGGAAACACGACGCATTAAGACAAATTAATTTTTTATTAACATTCCCAGCAGGTGTGCCAACCACCCCCGGCTCTTAATGCCGTGTTTCCTTTGGAGCTTCAGTGAATGTTTGAAGCTTTTTTAATAGTTGTGTTTGAGTCCCTCAATTGTCCTCAAAAATTGTCCTGTGTGATCTCAAAATCACACAGTCACTGCTGGAACGGGTTCAGATATCAAAAGATGCTGGAAAACTGAAGAATGTGCAGGACCTGGAGGATATTTCTGAAGAACGTTGGTCAGTTTAACTGCTCAGGACAAACAAGAGACTCGAGAACAACCATCACAAAACCAGAGGCGGATTAAGGTGGTCAGGGGCCCCTAGGCTGCTCTTTGTGTAAGGCCCCCCTTAATCATTATGCTTTACTGAAAAAATTTATTTAGTGCCATACATGGCCCACACGCAAATACGGTGAACTGGCATATACACACACACATTGAGACACAGTACAAAAAATACCACCACACCACAAAAGTAAATGAGAAATTGAACATTAAAAACAAAACACCAATACAAACAAGCACAAGGCCCAGTGCTTAGAAGCACTCCTTTAATTAACAGAGATGGTGGAAAGATATTACCCTCTGCCACCACAGCCACAAAACAATTACAAAGGAAATATGTAACCATAAACAGCAAAGCAACAGAATTCCCTGCATTCACAGTTCAACTGCAAGCTGATTTAGCTTTATAAACTAACAGGTAGGATACAGCATTTGCATCAGTGCAGAACACCGTTTTACTAAGGCACAAACCACTGTGCCATACACTAAACTGTGTATAAAACAAAGCCATAATAAAAAAACGGCGTGGATTCTCTCCATCTCTGCTGAGGGCGCAGGGGCGGCTGACCCACGAGCAGGCGAACAATAGCCGCTTTCCCACCGTCGGGCCGAATGTTTTTTAGAATGGCTAGGAACGGTTCCCGTTGTGTTTCCACTTGAGCCTGGTATGGCACGGCAAGATAGAAGATCGAGCGTGGGGAATAATGATGCGGTTTAAATGTAGCTCGAGGGCTGCCGTTTTCTCGCGTGTAGATCTGTTATTCTCTTGCGGAAGTGATTTTCTGCGCGCGCAAGCATCAGTTGTGCACTCGGTTCGACAGCAAAAGTGGGAACTATGTAAGGCTGCTATTTATTGACTATAGCTCAGCCTTTAACACCATAGTTCCCACCAAGCTAACCTCCAAACTCCTGGATCTCGGCCTGCATCCTTCTCTCTGCCACTGGATTGAGGACTTCCTCACTGGCAGGCCTCAGGTGGTGAGAATAGGCCAGTCCACCTCCACCTCCATCACCCTGAGTGTGGGAGCTCCACAGGGCTGTGTCCTGAGTCCCCTGCTCTACTCTCTCTACACACATGACTGTTTGTCCACACACAGCTCCACCTCTATCATCAAATTTGCTGATGATACTGTTGTCCTGGGCCTCATTTCCAACAACAATGAGACCGGCATACTTGGACGAGGTGGAGCATCTAACATCATGGTGCCAGGACAACTGTCTCTCTCTGAATGTTGGCAAGACCAAAGAAATGAGTGTGGACTTCAGGAAGAGACAGCAACGGACATACTCCCCCCTCATGATCAGCGGGTCACCAGTAGAGAGAGTGAGCAGCTTCAAGTACCTGGGTGTAAACATCTCCAAGGACCTGACCTGGACTGCTCACATTCAGACACAGGTGAAAAAAGCCAGGCAAAGACTGTACCACCTGCGCCAGCTGAGGAAATTCAGGGTTTCACCAGCTATCCTGAAAACTTTCTATTTAGGGGCGATAGAAAGTGTATTAACTCAGCGTGGTATGGGAACAGCACCAGTCATGACCGCAAAGCCCTGCAAAGAGTTGTGCGCTTATCCGAGCGTATCTCAGGGTCAGCTCTCCCGTCTCTGCAGGACGTCTACACCAAACGCTGCAAAGGTAGAGCTACTAAGATCATCAAGGACTCTAATCACCCTGCAAACCCTCATTTCACGCTGCTGCCATCTGGTAAGCGCTTCCAAAGCCTGATGGCCAAAACTGAGAGACTCAGGAGGAGCTTCTTCCCCCAGGCCATCAGACTCCTGAACTCAGTCACTTAACACCACGTGACTTCACTTCAGGATAAACATACTGTCATTGCACTGCACTTTCTGTTCTCGTTGTTACTGTGTAACAACCTGTTATAAACCTGTTTGCACATTATACTCTTTATACATTTGTTAACCACATATTTATAAGTCTACAGTTTACTCACTGCACAGTTTACTTCAATTATTTTATTCCACTTTATTCTTATTTTTACTTTTTTTCTCTTGACTTGATTATTTATAATTCTACAGATATATATATATAGTACTTTTTTATCCTATTTCTATATAATTTCCTCCTTGTGTTTTTAACTGTGAATTTGCACTGTCCATGGAGCGGACCTGTTTACATTTCACTGCCGGTTGTATATTCTGTATATAACTGTGTATGTGACAAATAAAACTCTTGAATCTTGAATCTCTTGAATCTTGGTTATTAATGGCATTAAAATGCCGCCATATACAATATTATCTGGTAGAATGCGTGTAGTGATATCACCACTCAGGATTTGGTTGTTGCCTGGTTGCCAGTTTCTCTGTAGCTGGCTAAGCGCACTATTTAAGCAATGTAAATACAGATTAATACAATTAACAGAAATACATGATCGCCCTCCATAACGTGAAAAAAAGCACATGCTAGCTGGCAGCCCTCCTGCTGTGGATCTCGTCTTCGACTGGATGAAGATCCAGCAGCCTTCAGTCAATTTAGGGATTTTTTTTTTTTTTTGGTTACGTCGTTCTTTTTTTACCTTTGTATTTTCTGTTTTTGTGCTCCACTATCGTACTTTCTTTAGCAATAGCAGTGACATAAATGAAAACCAGCAGATGATTGGACAGATGCACAGACCCAAGTCATATATATCCAATCACCTGCCTTTTTTATGTTTCTTATTAGCCAGTGAGGGTCTTTTTTTGTTTGTTTGTTTGTGCTGAAGTAAAAATTATAATTTTTTATTTTTTTAAGTCTGGCCAATCCGGGGCCCCTGCACACGTGGGGCCCCTAGGCCTGTGCGTTAATCCGTGCCTGCACAAAACACACACACAGCCGTGGATCATCAGGGAATGACACATGCTAATAAGAATCAAGGATATGTTTTAAACGAGTCATTTTTATAAATTCAGCTATTTTTCTTTTTTTTTTTTTTTTTTTGTCTTGTGGACTATATGTAAAGATCTTTTATGTAAAATATCTTATTCAGGACAGCACTAAATAAAAAATAACATCTCTCTTATTCTGTTAAAATTATTCACATTTTGCAGATTATGCAAGGGCTGTGTAAACTGTTGAGCATGACTGTATATGTTGACCATTAAAATGCACGGTTACTGCAGTTATTAGGCACTAATCTGTGCTGCTGAATGGTGCTGAACAGATTGTTCCATGTCATCCAGGTCAGCAGTGTGTTATGTTTTAATCCTGAAGTTTTGTAGTGAGGAAAGGAGATGAAAGGGGCCTGTGAAAGTAAAAGCAGACAGCAGCAGCGTTGCGCGTGTGGGCCGGCAGGTGTGTTGTGAGGAATGGCCGGTAGTTGAACTACTTTTGCGCGGATGGCTCTGACATCCCCCGTATGGCTGTGCATATATGAATACACCAGAGATCCTTTTTTCCCTTCATCGTTTCATTTCCTGAGGGAATCTCTCTTACATTTCCACAAAACCTGCTCAAAGCGCTCTGTGCTCTTACATCTAGAGTGATGCTCTCCAGAACAAACGTTTGCTTTTCGTACAATGTGTCCTCTCGGCTCATTGATCTTCCTGTTCTGAGGCAGGGGGAATTAGCAAAGCGTATTGGCCTTCCTAATTAAAAGTCGCTGACTCTCGGCATCATGGTAATTGTGAGGGAAAAGCCCTGGACCCTTAAGTCAAAGCTCAGTGTGCAGGGCGATCTAGAAGGAACTTTTTGGCCATGACAGACTGATTTGTCTGTGTAATAAGGGAATTGCAGCAAAATAAGTGGCCTTTTTCAGTGGCAAGGTGTTTTTTTTGTTTTTTTTTTTTTAGCATTGGGTTATCTTCAGGGCTTGACATTAACTTTTTTGCACACAAGCCACTGTGGCTAGTGGTTTTCCAATGTTAATAGCCACTCAGCATTTTCACTGGCCCAAAATGTTGTTGTTGGGAAATTTGTTGTTGTCTATATTTAAATGAGCACTGTACACAGATCAGATCACACACATATATATATATATATATATATATATATATATATATATATATATATATATATATATATATATATATATATATATATATAATCTCCACCCATCCATATATATGTAATATTCATGACAGGCCATCAAATAGGCCTATTTATCTCTGATTGTTTGTAAAGCTCCTTAATCTAGACAGAGAACTGAGAACTATTATTGTTATTGTTTGAGCTTTCCTGTAGCTCAAACAAGAAGAGCGTGGTGCTAGCAACACCAAGGTCATGGGTTCGAGTCCCAGGGAAAGCAAGAACTGACAAAATGTAAAAATGTGTACCTTGAATGCAATGTAAGTCGCTTTGGATAAAAGCATTTGCCAAATGCATAAATGTAAATGTACCATTATTTACTATCATTATATAAGCCATAGTTCCTGCGGCTCACATCAGTGAAATACTGACTCTTCTCCATCGAAAAACACACAAACTTTCTCTAACACACACCAGTTCTTACGCTGACTCATGTAATCAAACATTAATTGGAGAGATCAAAGGGATGATGTGTGTGTGTGTGTGTGTGTGTGTGTGTGTGTGTGTGTGTGTGTGTGTGTGTGTGTGTGTGTGTGTGTGGGAATGAGCTGAGGTTTTAGAGCATGTCAAGTGGAGATGATGATGTCTCACATGTCAGACCTGTGTAAAGAGTGACAGAGAGAGGTGTGTTTTATCTACAAAGTATTTTTGTAGAAAAGCTTATTTCTGTAACTCTAAATACTGTTTTGTGAATATAATGAGTTGAGTAGTTCATGTTTATTCATCAGAATGTGTTCAGAGACCCTGGACTTCAGAGAGAGACCGAGAGAGAGAGAGAGAGAGAGAGAGAGAGAGAGAGAGAGAGTGTGTGTGTGTGTGTGTGTGTGTGTGTGTGTGTTGAGATGAGTGAGCAGCAACTAATCCTGTAAGCAGCTCACCGCTCTGAATAAAACACAGCTCACATCCCTTACTGTAAATGCATGCCTGCTGTGTTTTTACTGCAGAATATAACTAACAGTTATTATTTCTTAATCTTTATTTTCAGTGCTTTCCACTTTTACACTACTGTTTAGGTTTGACAACAGTAAAACGTTTAACATATTAAATTGATCAAAAATTACAGTAAAGACACTTCTTGTTACAAAAGATTTCTTTGACGTAGTGTAAACACTGCAGCACTTCTGGGGTCTACGTCAGAAAGGCAGCTCAGCATTGGTTAACTCCTGTGTCAGCATCACGCATATCTATCGTGGTGCTCACGTGAGCAGCGTCGGCCAATGGTAAGCCAGCGTTCTAACGCAGAACTCGGAAGCGCTGCATAGGAGAATGACACAGACAAGAAGAAATTATTGAATAAAGTTGTTGTTTTTGTTTTGTTTTTGTGCACAAAAAGTATTTTCGTCACTTCATAACATTAAGGTTGAACCACTGGTGTCACGTGGACTATTTTAACAATGTCTTTCTGGACCTTGAAAGTTGCAATGACATTGCTGTCTATGGAGGGGTCAGAGAGCTCTTAGATTTCATCAGAAATATCTTCATCTGTGTTCTGAAGATGAACAAAGGTCTTACGGGTTTAGACCGACATGAGGGTGAGGAATTAATGACAGATTTTTAATTTTTGGGTGAACTAACCCTTTAAGTGTTACAAGAGTCAAAATGTGTGGTGTAAATGAGTGACCAATAAGTGTCTCAAATCAGTCACTTGTAGGGTTCTGTGGCATACTAACAACAGTTAGTATGCCACAGTAACAGCTGTTTAGGTGCGAGGCAGCTCACAGTAGTTTTGAGTAGATGACACTTATTCGCTGGTCTCCTGCTGTAGAGGAGTGGTGAAACCGCTTATTTCACCCGTGTGCAATAACCAGCTGAATTACCGTCCAAAGCTTAGCCCTCCAGACAGCCCTGTACACTGATCCTCACTGCTGAGAATCTATTTATGTGACAGAACCATCATCCGCCATCACCTGGCTCCATGCATGCGTCAGTAAAGCTGAACCCTGATCGCCCATCAGGCTCTATTTAAAGCTGCACTTGTCCCTAGTGTTCTGTCTGTTGGGTCTGACTGAGACGGACAGTCTGAGACCATTTGAGCCGTTCGGCGATGCCAGCAGAGCGGAGAGGATCTCTCATCAACCTGTGAATGAGATGATGAGATTCACTCAACACCTGCTGACAGCCTCTGTCCCAGCGTCTGTCTCTCCTAAACAGAAACTCAGTGTGAGACAGTCTTGTTTGCTCGGCAGTGTGTGAGAGAAGCAGTTCTGGTGTTGAACTCAAGACTATAACAACATTATTCAGAATGAGCTTTTTCAATTGTTGATTGTCAAAAAAATTGCCAAAACACCCAAAAATCCACATTTTCATCATTGAATTCCCCCTCATGCCATCCCTGATGCGTGTGAATTTTTTTCTACAAAGCACAAACAAATGATTTTAGAAATATACACTATTTTGCCAAAAGTATTGGGATACCCCTCCAAATCATTGCATTGGTGTGTTCCAATCACCTCCATGGCCACAGGTGTATAAAATCAAGCACTAGGCATGCAGATGCTTCTACAAACATTTGTGAAAGAATGGGTCGCTCTCAGGAGCTCAGTGAATTCAAGCGTGGTACCGTGATAGGTTGTCACCTGTGCAATAAGTCCATTCGTGAAATTTCCTCACTACTAAATATTCTACGGTCAACTATTAGTGGTATTATAACAAAGTGGAAGCAATTGGGAACAACAGCAACTCAGCCATGAAGTGATAGGCCACGTAAAATCACAGAGCGGGGTCAGCACATGCTGAGGCACACAGTGCGCAGAAGTCACCAACGTTCTGCAGTCAATAGCTACAGACCTCCAAACTTCATGTCGCCTTCAGATTAGCTCAAGAACAGTGTGTAGAGGGCTTCATGAAATGGGTTTCCATGGCCGAGCAGCTTGAGCTCGGCTTGAAGCAATTACTTGCCTGACTGCATTGTGCCAAGTGTAAAGTTTGGTGGAGAGGGGATTATGGTGTGAGGTTGTTTTTCAGGGGTTGGGCTTGGCCCCTTAGTTCCAGTGAAAGGAACTCTTAATGCTTCAGCATACCAAGACATTTTGGACAATTTCATGCTCCCAACTTTGTGGGAACAGTTTGGGGATGGCCCCTTCCTGTTCCAACATGAATGGCCTGCACAGAGTCCTGACCTCAACCCGATAGAACACCTTTGGGATGAATTAGAGCGGAGACTGCGAGCCAGGCCTTCTTATCCAACATCAGTGCCTTACAAATGCGCTTCTAGAAGAATGGTCAAAAATTCCCATAAACACACTCCTAAACCTTGTGGAAAGCCTTCCCAGAAGAGTTGAAGCTGTTATAGCTGCAAAGGGTGGGCCAACTCCATATTAAACCCTATGGATTAAGAATAGGATGGGATTAAAGTTCATGTGCATGTAAAGGCAGGCGGCCCAAAGCTTTTGGCAATGTAGTGTATTTCAGCTCTCTAGGTCCATATAATGTAATTGGATGGTGACCAACTTTGAAGCTCCAAAAAGCTTTTTTTCAGGAAGATGTACTAATACTGGTATTCAGATAAGTAATAGCAAATCAAATGTAAAATAACACTGATTAATCTTCACTGTATACATTAAATATAGATTAATCCTTATTAAAGCAGGAAAAGTTACTCCGTTGAGAGTGGTGGGTGATTTTTTTTTCCTTGTCTTTTGCTGTTTGATTAACATTAATGACAGACTGAAGCAGTAAAATTGGGCTGCTGTCACTTTAAGAGCTGCACAGATCCAATATAATGTTACACACACATTTTCTTTCTCAACTGTTTACATTTACCTAAGACATAACTGAGTGCGTTTATGAGGGTACTTGCTAAAATGGCATTTTGACATTTTTGTGGTTAGGCTATTTGACCATTTAAGCACGAATCCGAATTCTGCCCCATCTCGGAGAGCGCACACAGAAAGCCGCATTGGGAACAGTGTCTTTTTCTCGGCTTCATGTGTTTTTAATGACTCTATTTAATATTAAGCATGTCCCGCAGTTTAGCAACAGTAGACTGCATTTTACATCACTCTCTTATTCGGCTGATTTGGATGTTGTTTGGCTTAGGGGGGAACGAAAGCGGCACAATAATAATTTTACCTCGATTATCTTGTTTTCGCTATCGTTGGAAGCTGAAATCAATTTACGATTAATCACACAGCCCTACTCCGTATTTACGATACTGTGCAGTCTTTAGCCGCTGCCTACAATGCGCTGGACCCTTCATAAATGCGCTGGTTTCCTTCACTGGAAACCGAAAGTAACTCACTCCCGCTAAACGTTTACTCTTTGAATTCTTGCACCCGGGAACAATACAAGTCCACACCATTATAACGAAGCGTTTGCTAAGACGTTTTTCCTACAAAAGCAAGGCAGTATTTACACAAAATCAAAATAGCATTTTTTCTTAGTGATAGGTGCTATTTACACTAAGTGAAAATAGCGCTAGATTCTATTTACAGTACACAATGTATAAATAGCAGTATTTTCTTTGCAATAAATAATAGTTATGCTATTTATACTTATAAATGGTGGCAGATACTATTTGCCCCTCAGTGTTGTACATTAAACGGTATGCAATAATAACATAGAGTGTAAATTATTATATTTATTAAATGGATGCCACCTTATTGGGACAATAAAGCCCTTCCTGTCCTAACACTATGGTGTTCTTCACGTGTCGGTCAAAAATTAACACTTTTTATAAATATTTTTTTATAATATTATATTGAATTTTTCTTCATTTTTATTGAAAATAAATGCCTTTCTGTTCTGATATGCGACGAAAGTGCGAATTCTGCAAAAGGTGGATCCGAACTCGGGTCAATGTGCGTCAACTTACCCCTACACTACTGCTACTGTTGACAATCCAGTGTCTTCTGAAATTTTGTCTGACATCATTGGGCAGAGATAGTGTAAATAGCCTCTGCAAACAAAATAAAAATAGACACTTTGTTAATTTTTGTACTATATATGCCAGCAAGTTTTATTGAAAATCAGCGGTGAAGTATCCCTTTAAGTTGGAAATAGTAAAGAGTAAAAATAGGAACATTATTATTATTATTTAGACCCAGTAAAACCAATTACAGATCACTTCTGATTGGCTAAATCCTGTTGATATCAATGCTGATTGCCCTTCCACCCGTTGATTCTATTCGTATGCATGTGACAGTCACAGATGCAAGGAGTGAGCATGTAATGGCAGCTGTGTTAGTGAGGTCAGCAGAGTGGACGCTTCTCCAGGGCTCTGGATGGATCTGTCAGGTCACATCTGACCTGAACCAAATGAAATAGATAGCACAAAGAATCCAGTCCACACACACACACATAGCCAGAGCTGATTTAAGACACATCTACCTCTTCCTCCATTTCTGCTCTAGATTGTATCTCATCTGTTTGATTCTGCCGCTATTCTTCTTTGGTTCTATCTCATTCAGCTCAGTCGTTCACCCCCTCAAACCTTTTTTATGTCCAAGATAGTGTCTCTCACAAACACACACAATAACAACAGACGCTGTATGGGTATCAGAGTCCAATTCTCCCTCTCTGTTCTCTTCTGCAGTCATCAGAGTCAGACGACATGTTGGGACCATCCCAAGATGACCGAGCTGTATCATTCTCTTTGTAAGTAACACAAACACACACACACACACACACAGTTGAATATGAGAGACACGCTGAGAGCAGCTCAAGTCCCACCAAAACAGACAGATGAATAAATACTGGACAGCAAGTGTCCGCAGAGACCCACTGTCAGTGCAGGTGTGTGTCTGTGTTTGCCATCTCTGTGAGGCAGGAAACCTCTAGAGTCATCACACAGACACACACACACACGTGAACACAAGGAGAGTTATTCTGAGAAGACACAAACATGGCACCAAACTAGACGTCACTTTTGTGTTCGTACTGCATTAAGTGTAATGAAATAATTATTATTTTTTTGTTTACAGCAGTTATTAATCGTACAATATTATGTTGATTTATAAATAATTTGATGTTTCTTTAACTCATGTTTGTTTATAATAAATGAACTAATTATCTAAAACTGAACATTTTAATGTAGTAGTTTATGCAGAAATAAGAATCGAAATTAATACTGAAAAAAATCGCACATGATGTTAACATATAAATGATTTATATACTATTATTCTATTAATGTCTTGAATTAGATTTTATGTTCTATATTTTCCTTTTAATTTTAGTTTAAGATAACTTTTAGACAATATTTTTGTCATATTATTCTTATTATTTATTTTATGTTTCAACTTGATTTTTATTTCAACTTTAACTTATGTTTTTATTTTGTTATTTGTATATAATGTTATATGTAATTTTAACAACTCATTTTGCATGCACAATTAATCTAATAGAAGACAAGAATTCAATACACAATTTTAGGTTTGAACATTTTGTGTCCGGCTTGGTCATCAAATATCATTGTTAATTCTATGCTGCTAATGCTAATGCACACTATCACTGAGTGTTTTTACAACAAAGCTAGACACTAGAAAACCATGTTAAAATGAGATTTTAATAGCAAATTATTTTCAGTCTGATGTCAAATGTGATGTGTGCACAAGACAAGCACTCGAAGCAGTAAGTTGACAGATAAGACAAGCATCTCGCTGTAGTGACCTTTTCTTAATAAGAACGGTTCAACCTGTTGCATGACCTTTACAATTCTTTTGACTTATTAACCTTAACCGGTGTCAGATCATACTTATAAACACACTCATTAACACACACCTTTATAAGGATGAAGTTAAATATTCTATCAGTCTACATGTTATGTCCTTTTTCTTGTGAAATATTTAATTCAATATGCTGTTTATAACTGTGTGGTCAAATTAAGTTTGTTGATGACAGATGTTCTGCTATTTATGGATTTTACATGTTGCAGTGTTTTTTAGACATCATTGAATATAATATAACAATTCATCTGTGAATCTTTTTTCACACACAAAGAACTGATCCACCCAACATTCATCCTCAGACTCAGTTCACAGGCAGTTCAGTTGAGTTTACAGTCTTTGTGTTATCAAACTTTCATGTTGTTCACTTTTCTTGTGCTTTCTCTTCTGTTTCCCTTTAGCTGACCTCAACAATGTGCGGTTCTCTGCATACAGGACGGCTATGAAGATCCGCCGGCTACAGAAAGCCCTTTGCTGTAAGTGTGAGTGAGTGCATGTGAGTGCGTGTGAGTGCGTGTGAGTGCGTGTGAGTGCGTGTGAGTGCGTGTGAGTACGAGAGTGAGTGAGTGAGTGCGAGTGAGTGAGTACATGTGAGTGAGTGAGTGAGTGAGTGAGTACATGTGAGTGAGTGAGTGAGTACATGTGAGTGAGTACATGTGAGTGAGTGAGTGAGTACATGTGAGTGAGTGAGTGAGTGAGTGAGTGAGGAGTGAGTGAGTACATGTGAGTGAGTGGAGGATGTGGTGAGTGAGTGAGTACATGTGGTGAGGTGAGTACATGAGTACATGTGAGGTACAGGAGGAGTGGTGAGGTGGTGGAGGAGGTGAGGAGTGAGTGAGTGAGTGGTGAGTGAGTACATGTGAGTGAGTACATGTGAGTGAGTGAGTGAGTGAGTGAGTGAGTGACATGTGAGTGAGTGAGTGAGTGAGTGAGTGAGTGAGTGAGTGAGTGAGTACATGTGAGTGAGTGAGTGAGTACATGTGAGTGAGTGAGTGAGTGAGTACATGTGAGTGAGTGAGTGAGTGAGTGAGTGAGTGAGTACATGTGGTGTGAGTGAGTGGAGGAGTACATGGTGGTGAGTGAGTGAGGAGTGAGAGTGAGTGACATGTGAGAGTGAGTGAGTGAGTACATGTGGTGGAGTGAGTGAGTGAGTGAGTGAGTGAGTGAGTGAGTGAGTGAGTACATGTGAGTGAGTGAGTGAGTAGTGAGTGAGTGAGTGTGAGTGAGTGAGTACATGTGAGTAGTACTTTATAGACATAGAGCAACACCTTATAATGAATCCGAAATTTAACCGGAAGCCAGTGCAGTTTTTCCAATACTGGGGTAATATGCTCCCTTCTCTTTGTGTTCATGAGGTGCCTCGCAGCCAAATTCTGGACCAATTGTAATTTCGAAATAAGAGATTGATTTGCTCCAAAATAAATTGCATTACAGTAATCCAAGGTTGCATTTAGCTAAAAACGGTTTTGCTCTAACCAGCACTTCACCTCCTCAAGACTTAATAACAAAGATGAATGAGAAGTTGATCCTCCTGATTTAATAGGCAAGTAAACCTGAATATCATCGGCATAAAGGTGATATGACATACCGTGTCTTTTAAAGACAAGACTTGAGGGCAGCAAAAATAAAGAAAACAAAATAGGCCCCAAAATGGAGCCCTGAGGAACTCCACAGTCAATATGAACTACAGAGGAAGAAAATTCCCCATTCCTCACTGAAAATGATCTTTCCTTCAATAAGAGGAAAACCATTTTAAGACGGCCCCTCTCAGACCCACAATATGCTCTAAGCACTCAATGAGAATATCATGATATATTAAATCAAAAGCTGCATTAAGGTCGAGCATAATTAGAGCTCCTTGACTACCCCAGTCCCCAATGAGTAACAAGTCATTGGTAACCCGTAATAAAGCTGATTCAGTGCTATGCCCTGCCCTAAAACCAGACTGAAAAACACCTAGCACCTAATTTTTAGCCAAAAAGGAACTCAGCTGTGTTAGAACCACTTTCTCCAATATTTTTTAAATACAAGGCAGCTTTGAAATTGGCCAGTAATTCATGAATTCCAACGGATCCAACGCAGACTTCTTAAGAATAGGCAGAACAACTGCTTGCTTAAGGCATGATGGAAAAATACCTGTATGTAGACCTGTGTGTGTGTGTGTGTGTGTGTGTGTGTGTGTGTGTGTGTGTGTGTGTGTGTGTGTGTGTGTGTCTGTCCTCGTGTGTATGTGCGTGTTTGTGTGTGTGCGTGTGTGTGTGTATGTGGTATGTGTGGAAAGATTAGAGCTGCATCATTGAATCGTCTCACTCCATTGGCTCAATTAACTCAGAGAGGCCCAATTAACAGCACAAAGAGAATTCGTTAGGTGTGTGCGTGTGTGTGTGTGTATGTATGGGATGTCTTCCACCTCCTCCATGCCTCACGTCCTCATCATTTGCATGTGTGTTTGTTTTTTTAAGTTGTTAATAGGTCTAATTAAACAGTGTAAGCAGGGAATATGTCATCCATCGCTCCATCAAAGATGTATAGTGTTAATGGTTGAGATGCTGACACGTGTCCTAACTGAGCGTGACCCGTTGAAGAGACAAGCAATAAAACCTCCATGTTAATCAAGGACATTTTGCCCGGTAGCTTAGTTTCTGTTTTTGTTGTGTTTTGGCTCTGCCAACAATATCAGTCCGCATAACTGCGTATCTTAAACATCAAACATGTTCTGATTGGCTGTTATTTTGTTTCTTTGTGTATATATTGAATATATATAAAATATATGCAATGATTAAGCTAATAATGGCTAATATATTATGATGCTTACGCATTTTGTTCATCAAGATAATCTGAATCTAAATAATCTAAAAAATGAACACAACTTTTATGAATTCTGAAGCCTAAATACTAAACGTAGTTTTAAATACTAAAAGCTAAGTGCAGGCAATAAAAAAAATAATACACCATGGTCACATGACTTCAAATTACGGCCATTAATCTTCCGATAACTCTTTGTGGCCCTTTTTAAAAACATTTTACTGAAAGTTTGAGTTATAATAGTTTGCAAGAGCACAATTATAAGCACAACGAGGCTGTGAAAGTGACTAGTGAGTAGATGAGTTTACTTGTTCGGCTGATGATGTTTAATGTCCTCAACCGTGCTATTTAGTCCCATACATTTGTTAGCAACTAAAATGCAACTCGTTTCTGGGTTTTAGGACCCATTCCTGCAGATCTCTATTAGCATGTATTATCAAGGACAATTCACACCGCACTGACAGACACAGACCAATGGTGACAGTCACCTGACTACAGCACGTCCCTTCTCAGACGCTGATTTAACATGTTCAGTCTGCGAAAACAAGCTCAGAGACGGCAAAAGACTCCGACGGGGGCAACACACTGAGCCGACAAAACCCGACGTAGTGTCTGTTGCTGTCAGTCGGCACAGTGTGAATTGGCCAGTCCAATTGAGACAGTGTCTGATAAAGCAAAAACACTGACATTTTAATGGTCCATTCGACACATGAACCAACCAACAGTTAAAAATGGTGCTTGTGGGATACATGAAAAGCGATGAGTCAGTGGATATCAGAGAGGTTTGGGGTTGTTTTTAACACTCACATAAGGCCCTTTCACACTGGACACGTAACGAAAAAGTGAACGAAAAAGCGAATATTTTGCATGTAAATAGCTTGCGTCAAAACCTTTCACATCAGCCAACATTTCACACACACCTGTCCAATTTTGGTGAGCTTGTGCAAATTGTAGCCTCTTTTTCCTATTTGTAGTGGAGATGAGTGGTACCCGGTGGGGTCTTCTGCTGTTGTAGCCCATCCATCAAGGTTGTGCGTGTTGTGGCTTCACAAATGCTTTGCTGCATACCTCAGTTGTAACGAGTGGTTATTTCAGTCAAAGTTGCTTTTCTATCAGCTTGAATCAGTCGGCCCATTCTCCTCTGACCTCTAGCATCAACAAGACATTTTCACCCACAGGACTGCCGCATACTGGATGTTTTTCCCTTTTCACACCATTCTTTGTAAACCCTAGAAATGGTTGTGCGTGAAAATCCCATTAACTGAGCAGATTGTGAAATACTCAGACCAGCCCGTCTGGCACCAACAACCATGCCACGCTCAAAATTGCTTAAATCACCTTTCTTTCCCATTCTGACATTCAGTTTGGAGTTCAGGAGATTGTCTTGACCAGGACCACACCCCTAAATGCATTGAAGCAACTGCCATGTGATTGGTTGATTAGATAATTGCATTAATGAGAAATTGAACAGGTGTTCCTAATAATCCTTTAGGTGAGTCTATAAATGACTGATTTATTCATTCATCCATCCAGTGAAGACAAGCTTTTAATTTTCTTTAGAAGACCGAAAAGAAGGTTTGAAGGTGCACCCACTCTTAAAAGAACAGAGAGTCTAAAGGGGATTAATAAAAAAATCAACATCAGAGAATAAATGTTGTTTTTTCGCCGCAGCACATCTGCGTTTGGTCTGGAAGCACTCATTACACAAACAGCTGATCAAAAAATAAAACCATCGCTCAAATTATTCGCACGTCAAACTCGCGTCCAGTGTGAAAGGACCTTAAAAGACAACTTTAATGTAAACTTCAAAATTTAAGTTTTGGCTTTACAGGTTTCCATTCAGTTTTCTGAAAAAAAAAAAAAAAAAAAAACAATGTATTGCATTGTTAATTAAAACACATTCAGAACTATATTAGTTTTGTATAATAATTTGGGCTGTCACTAATGATCAGTTTGGTAATTGAATAATTGGTCGATTATTTCGACGATTGATCAAGTAATTGGATATTTTTTTTATGGTAATAAAAATAGACCTAAGCAATCCTTTAAAATAATATATATATATATAAATAATATATATATATATATATATATATATATATATATATATATATATATATATATATATATATATAACAATTAAACAATTTTATGTTCAAATAAAATAAAATATCAGAAGCAAGTAATCATATGGTTTTATAACACAACAATTAAAATACATAATACAAACAATCATCTTATGTACATTATGTATTATAACAAATGTCTGCAGAGGCGCAATTGGCCTGGTGTTGTTACACTTTACAGCAGATCAAATCCATTTAATATTGGCCAGACAACATTTAATTCAAGTGTTTACTTTATCTTTAATATTTAGCCACTTCTTTATGTTAGAAATGCTACAGCCACTGTGCGGATGTAGAGAGTTTGAGACGCGCTTCAAGCGGGTAAATGATAACAGTACATGTGGAGCAGCATCTGTGAACGGAGCCGCTCTGAGACGCACGTATCCTACATGCATGTAAATAATTAAAGCGCATATTTATTAAACACACAGGGAATTCACAATAGCACAATGCTACAGAATGGCTTTAATACATTGTGCAGCGTTTATACGTTAATGCATGTTTATTCTCGTCGTGTTTATGCATTCTTGTCATTACTCAACATGGGTAAATTGCAATCAAGGATTTTTTTAAACCGAGTACTTGAATTTAATCGAGGAATCGTGACAGCCCTAATAATAATAATCCAGTATCCACTGCAATAATAATAATTTTTGTGTAACAGTGACAAGCCTTTTACAACCTTATCTTGTCTTATGTAATGAGAGCGTTTTGAGATTTAAACTTCAGTAGAGTGGTTAAGTTTAGTTCATTGCCATACTGTCCTTTTCAGTGAGTCAATTCAAAACTCAAGCGATTTAACATTTTTATAAAATATTACAATGAAATATTGCTGTTTACGAGTGTTTTCACTTGGTAGAAAATATGCCCTTTAATGTGTTTTTAATTACTTTAATTACTATTTAATTACTTATTTTTAAAATATGTCCTGTTTCTTTTTCTGAGCCTCAAAATCTCATCTTGATGTTCTATGGAGGACAGAGATTTATCTTCTTATGCCCCAGAAATGGCAGAACTCTCTACTGAGTGCAGTTAGAAAGTCAAACTCTCTTAGAACATTTAAATCTGACTTACTATTTCAGTAAAGCTTTCATTTGATGGTCCTACGTTATATTAGGTGGCTTTACCTACTATGTATCAAAAAATATGTAAAATGTACTTATTGTGTTCATAATGTATTGCAAAACACTTTTGCTGATATTGATGTGGGATACGGGTAAAGTTAGGTAGGATTAGGGACAGGTGTGGTGGTATGGGTAAGTTTAAGGGTAGGGTTAGAGACAGGTGTGGTGGTATGGGTAAGTTTAAGGGTAGGGTTAGGGACAGGTGTGGTGGTATGGGTAAGTTTAAGGGTAGGGTTAGGGGCAGGTGTGGTGGTATGGGTAAAGTTAGGGGCAGGTGTGGTGGTATGGGTAAGTTTAAGGGTAGGGTTAGGGGCAGGTGTGGTGGTATGGGTAAGTTTAAGGGTAAAGTTAGGGACAGGTGTGGTGTTATGGGTAAGTTTAAGGGTACAGTTAGGCACAGGTGTGGTGGTATGGGTAAGTTTAAGGGTAGTGTTAGGGACAGGTGTGGTTGTATGGGTAAGTTTAAGGGTAAAGTTAGGGACAGGTGTGGTGGTATGGGTAAGTTTAAGGGTAAGGTTAGGGATGGGTGTGGTGGTATGGGTAAGTTTAAGGGTAGGGTTAGGGACAGGTGTGGTGGTATGGGTAAGTTTAAGGGTAGGGTTAGGGACAGGTGTGGTGGTGTGGGTAAGTTTAAGGGTAGGGTTAGGGACAGGTGTGGGGGTATGGGTAAGTTTAAGGGTAAGGTTAGGGACAGGTGTGGTGGTATGGGTAAGTTTAAGGGTAGGGTTAGGGACAGGTGTGGTGGTATGGGTAAGTTTAAGGGTAGGGTTAGGTGTAAGGGAAGTGTCAACAATGTAATTATAGATGTAACTACAGAAATTAATTACAGATAATACATGCAGTAATTAGTAAGTAATTACATGCAGGTCATTTTTAAAATGTAAGTACAATGTAAAAACATGTATGTACGCAATAAGTGCATTGTATCAAATTATTAATTTAAATGTTAGTACATAGTAGTTAATGCCACCTAATATAAAGTGGGTCCACATTTGATTTCTTGAAATGTGGATGTTATTTATATGGCCAAAAAGTGTTGAAGATGAAATTCTGATATCTTGTATTGTAAATCAGTGAGATCTTCATTACAGTATAGCAGACTACTGACATAAAATGCATATAAATATCAGTCATCACTCTATATTTGCCAATAATATGTCTTAAGATGATATTTAGATATAATTTAAATATCATTAAATATTAGTTTTATGATCAAAGCTAGTAATTTTAAAATATATAATGCAATGCAATAAACTGATTAAGAGATGAACAAATAAACCTTCCTCAAAAGCCTGATTATCGTATTTGATACTATGTAAACCTAAGTTGCTTCAGTCCAGTAAATGTTTATCTTCAAATATACAGTGGTGCTCGGAAGTTTGTGAGCTTTTAGAATTTTCTATATTTATGCATAAATATGACCCAAAAACATCATCTGATCAAGTCCTAAAAGTAGACAGAGAGAACCCAACGCATGTAATATAATGTTTATTTCCATCACAGGTTTGGTCTTAAATTTCATACAAGGTGGTTTTAAAAAAGTCTTAAATTTAACTTGTTTGTATCTGTAGACACCCTGGAGAAAAAAAAGAGTTGTTGTTGTTGCTCATCAGACTGGAAAAGGTTATAAAACCATCTCTAAAGAGTTTGGACTCCTCAAATCCACAGACAGCCAGATTGTGTGCAAATGGGAGGAAATTCAAGAAAATTGGTTCTCTTCCCAGGAGTGGGCGACCAACAAAGATCACTCCAAAAGCAAGACGTGTAAAGGTCCGTGAGATCACAAAGGATGTGAGATCACAAATGGCTGATGTTAATGTTCATGAGTCCATTATCAGGAGAACACTGGACAACCATGGTGTGCATGGGAAGGAGAAAGCCACTGCTCTTCATAAAGAACATTGCTGCCTGTCTGCAGGCTGCTAAACATCATGTGGACACCCCAGAGGACTATGGAAAAAAAACATTTGTGGATGGATGAGACAAAAGTAGAACATTTTGGTTTAAATGAGAAGTGTAATGTTTGGAGAAAGACAAACACTGCATTCCAGCATAGGAACCTTATCCCTTCTGTGAAACATGGGTGGTGGTGGCTGTATTATCATGGTTTGGGCCTGTTTTGCTGCATCTGGGCCAGGACGGATTGCCATCATTGATGGAACAATAAATTCAGAATTATTCCAGCGAATTCTAAAGGCAAATGTCAGGACGTCTGTCCGTGAACTAAAGCTCAAGAGAAAGTGGGTCATGCAGCAAGACAAAGACCCCAAGCACACAGTCGCTCTACCAAAGAATGGTTAAAGAAGAATTAAATTAATGTCATGGAATGGCCAAGTCAGAGTCCAGACCTTAATCCAATTGAAATGTTGTGGAAGGACTTGAAGCAAGCAGTTCATGTGAGGAAACCCACTGACATCCCAGAGTTGAAACTGGTCTGTACTGAGGAATGATCTGAAATTCCTCCAAGGATTGATCAGAGGGTTAAATGTTTTGATCACACCACATACTGAAAGCAAGAGCACGTACATTTGCCTCTCACAGATATGCAATTCTGGATCTGTTTTCTCAGTAAATAATTGACAAAGTATATATTTTTGTCTCATTTGTTAGATTGGGTTCTCTTTTGTCTTTGTGAACATCTTATGGTGTTTTGGGTCATACTTGTGCAGAAATATAGAAAATTCTAAAGGCTTCACAAGCACTCATGTGTAATTGTCTTAGGCCAGTGAGAGCTGTGCGTGTAAACCTCACTCCACTGGCCTCAGGAGGTGCGCTAGTATGGAAGCTTGTTTCCGCCACAGAATAAAACATTTTAAAAAATAATTGCGACTTTTTTTGTCAGAATTGCGAGATATAAACTCTTAATTGTGACTTTATATCACGTAGAGTCAGAATTGTGAGATGAGAAAGTCGCAATTACCTTTTTTTATTATTATTATTTTTTTATCATTCCGTGGCATAAATAATCTAGAAACTGACGTGAGGGTTTGCGGCCTTTAGTGTCCTTGTTAGTGCACCTGCCTCCCATGCCAGAGACCGGGGTTCGAATCCTGCTCGGAAAAGGCATCTGAAGCACAAGCTGAAGTGGACATTTGTACAGTTATTCTAAAAAGCCTTTTACTTTCTACAAAAGTATCAATGAACTGTCAATCAAACAACAGAAGGCATGTAGTAGATTGTAGAACAGGTTTTTCAATAAAGTTTTGATCTTGTTGATTATTAAAAATGTGCGTATCATGATATGATACAATATGATACAGTAGGCTCTATAGGGTTAAACATTATCACCCAGTCCAGTTCTGAAGGTTTTTAATACCAGTGAAGACTAACATTATACCTCTTTCTCTCTGTCTCTGTCAGTGGATCTGCTCGATTTGAGTGTGGCTCAGTCCATGTTCCAGCAGCACAAGTTGACGGTAAACTCACAGCAGCTGACGGTTCCTGAGGTCATCAACTGTCTGACGTCTGTCTATGACGGACTGGAACAGGAACACAAAGACCTGGTCAACGTCCCACTGTGTGTGGACATGTGTCTCAACTGGCTGCTCAATGTCTACGACACGTACGTATGGCACTAGATCTGCACTGCTGGTTTAAAATGCAGCGTGTCTGTTGTCAGAATAGCATGTTGCACAGCTATTCTGGGCATTTTGAAAACGTATGTTTTGATTTGGAAATATGTTAAGACTTATATAACTACATAACTACATATAATGTTATATAACTACATTTATGTTTATGTTTATGTTTTGTTGTGTTTGCTATGTAATGCTTGCTAAATTGCATTCTTGTATTTCTGGAGAGCGTAGGGCGGCGCCTGAATAATCGGCTGCGGCCCGGAGGCTTGCTCCAAACTTCATTTCGTTATACTGTACTTGTACATGTGTAATGACAAATAAACTTCAACTTCATAACCTCAGACTTGCATCAAAATAAGTTGTTTAAATAACTTTAAAGTTGGTTCACTATTCTGAATATTTTTATACTAGTGCATTTCTATTGTAAATCTAGTAGGAAATAAATAAATCCCCTAGTTTTGCTGAAGGCTTGCCTAGAGCTCAGAGCTGATTGATGTGCTGTGCTATTGCATAAACCCTCAAGCTCCGAACTTCAGTGCTTCCATGGACTGTGTTATACAAAATAATCACTACAGAAATGTATCCTCAAATCAATAGTGGCAGATCTATATTATTGTCATGTGCTTATTGCTGCCTATTTTCTCTTATCCACAATGTTTTTTGTATGCCACAGGGGTCGCAGTGGGAAAATCCGAGTTCTGTCGATGAAGATTGGTCTCCTTTCCCTTTGTAAGGGTCATCTGGAGGAGAAATACAAATGTAAGACTATCCATCCATCCTATATTGGCAAAAGTATTGGGACACCCCTCCAAATCACTGAATTCAGGTGTTCCAGTCACTTCCATGGCCACAGGTGTATAAAATCAAGCACTAGGCATGCAGACGCTTCTACAAACATTTGTGAAAGAATGGGTCGCTCTCAGGAGCTCAGTGAATTCAAGCGTGGTACCGTGATAGGTTGTCACCTGTGCAATAAGTCCATTCGTGAAATTCCCTCACTACTAAATATTCCACGGTCAGCTGTTAGTGGTATTATAACAAAGTGGAAGCAATTGGGAACAGCAGCAACTGAGCCACGAAGTGATAGGCCACGTAAAATCACAGAACGGGGTCAGCGCATGCTGAGGCACACAGTGCGTAGAAGTCACCAACTTTCTGCAGTCAATAGCTACAGACCTCCAAACTTCATGTGGCCTTCAGATTAACTCAAGAACAGTGTGTAGAGAGCTTCATGGAATGGGTTTCCATGGCCGAGCAGCTCATCCAAGCCTTACATCACCAAGTGCAATGCAAAGCGTTGGATGCAGTGCATACCAAGACATTTTGGACAATTGCATGCTCCCAACTTTGTGGGAACAGTTTGGGGATGGCCCCTTCCTATTCCAACATGACTGCGTACCATTGCACAAAGCAAGGTCCATATAGATGTCTGTCTGTCTGGGTTACCCTTTTTCCCTTTTAATAATAAGTTGATTAATGCTTAATATAATATTAACATTAAAGTACACGTAAAGTCTTGTTAAATATGGTATTCATATGTTGTAAACTATTTACAATAAAATATACAGTAAAACAAAAACATGGCTTTTGAAATGCAATTTCCCACGGCCTGTAAAATGTAATTTGTCCATCTGTGTATTAAATATCAAATATACTTAGGATGAGGTCTAAGGCTAAACAAAGGCTAATTATTTTTGCTGGTTGAGGTTTTTATGTATTTTCTGATAATTTGAATGTATAGTGAATATGTTGGTGTTTGTGCCCCGCGGTATTGTTAAATCACAGCCATATCCCTTTTAATTAACGTGTTTGTGAAGCACGGGAAAACCCCACGATGCCCTTTTTTCTGTCCTGTTTTCACCTGAAAGCACAGACTGCACTCCCATGATGCATCCCTCCATGTAATTGGGCTTTTTGCTCTTTTAAGTTGTGACTCATCTCAGGAGTCTTTACTCCTCTGAGTGATCAAAACTCACAGCAGGCGAATCCCTCTGCGGGTGCGTTCACCATTGGCAGCGCTGAGTGATCTCCTTGTCTGAAATACTGTAGCTAGATGGGAAATGATGCATCACGCTTGTTGGGATGAAAAACATGTTTTTTCCATTTTCAGTCAGCAGTTTGAGGTTCACTCGGCCCGGTCAGCACTTTGTACAGCAGTGCTGAGTGACAGACAATCACAGATGCTTCAGTGCCGGGCTAGTTCGCTGACCTTGAGTTAACACACACCACACAGTGAAATAGAGTCTGTGGGACTTTAGCTGTGTGTGCTGGAGTGAGAATGGAGTTTACTGAACTGCTCTGATGCTCTCAGGACAGAGGTCTGGTGTTCAGCGCTCTCTCTCTGTGTGTGTGTGTGTGTGTGTGTGTGTGTGTGTGTGTGTGTGTGTGTGCGCACGCTCTGGCAGGGGTCTGCTCTTGCTGTGGTAATAAAGGTCATATCCTTCCCTAAGCCAAGGTCAGAAAGAGAGACGGATGAAAGATGATAGAAAATGACACTTATCATTAACTTTTAGTTTGCTTTACTGTATAATCCGTTTATCCACATTATATGTTAAAACATGTAGGTTACTGAAAGTTTTGCTTTAAATATCAAATGGAAAAAAGACAAGCTAAATTATCTTTTCAATTTATCCGTATAGATGATGCTAGCTGAGAATCATTTGAAAAATTCATGTGCGTGGACAGATAATGAACTGTTAGGAGCTGTGAAATTATTTTATTGAACTACAGCAAGTATTTTATTAATGTAGTTTAACAGACAGTATAATCTATCTGTCTATCTCTCTGTCTATGTATTGTTCTAGTTATTTATATCTCTATCCATCCATCTTGTCTGTTGTTCTGTCCATCTGTTCGTCTGTCTGTCCGACTGTCTGTCATTCTGTCCGTCTGTTCATCTGTCTGTCGTTCTGTCCATCTGTCTGGCAGTCTGTCTGTCGTTCTGTCTGTTCATCTGTCTGTCGTTCTGTTAGTCTGTTCATCTGTCTGTCGTTCTGTCCATCTGTCGTTCTGTTAGTCTGTTCATCTGTCTGTCGTTCTGTCTGTTCATCTGTCTGTCGTGCTGTCCGTCTGTCGTTCTGTTAGTCTGTTCATCTGTCTGTCGTTCTGTCTGTTCATCTGTCTGTCGTTCTGCCTGTCTGTCGTTCTGTCAGTCTGTCGTTCTGTTAGTCTGTTCATCTGTCTGTCGTTCTGTCCATCTGTTCATCTGTCTGTCGTTCTGTCCGTCTGTCGTTCTGTTAGTCTGTTCATCTGTCTGTCGTTCTGTCCGTCTGTCGTTCTGTTAGTCTGTTCATCTGTCTGTCGTTCTTTTTGTCTGTCGTTCTGTCCGTCTGTTCATCTCTGTCTGTCTCTTGTTCTGTCTGTCATTCTGTCCGTCTGTTCGTCTGTCTGTCATTGTGTCATTCTGTTCATCTGTCTCTTGTTCTATCCGTCTGTTCATCTGTCTGTCTGTCATTCTCTGTCCGTCTGTCTGTCATTCTGTCAGTCTCTTCATCTTCAAGATTCAAGATTCAAGAGTTTTATTTGTCACATACACAGTTATATACAGAATATACAACCGGCAGTGAAATGTAAACAGGTCCGCTCCATGGACAGTGCAAATTCACAGTTAAAAACACAAGGAAGAAATTATAATAGCAATAGGATATAAAAAAAGTACTCTCTATATATATATATATATATGTCTATATCTGTAGAATTATAAATAATCAAGTCAAAGAAAAAAAGGTAACAAATAAGGATAAAGTGGAATAAAATAATTGAAGTAGACTTTGCAGTGAGTAAACTGTAGACTTATAAATATGTGGTTAACAAATGTATAAAGAGTATAATGTGCAAACAGGTTTATGACAGGTTGTTACACAGTAACAACGAGAACAGAAAGTGCAGTGCAATGTCAGTGTATCGATGTTTATCCTGACGTGAAGTCACGTGATGTTAAGTGACTGAGTTCAGGAGTCTGATGGCCTGGGGAAGAAGCTCCTCCTGAGTCTCTCAGTTTTGGCCATCAGGCTTGGAAGCGCTTACCAGATGGTAGCAGCGTGAAATGAGGGTTTGCAGGGTGATTAGAGTCCTTGATGATCTTGGTAGCTCTACCTTTGCAGCGTTTGGTGTAGACGTCCTGCAGAGACGGGAGAGCTGACCCTGAGATACGCTCGGATAAGCGCACTACTCTTTGCAGGGCTTTGCGGTCATGACTGGTGCTGTTCCCATACCACGCTGTGATGCACTGAGTTAAAACACTTTCTATCGCCCCTAAATAGAAAGTTTTCAGGATAGCTGGTGAAACCCTGAATTTCCTCAGCTGGCGCAGGTGGTACAGTCTTTGCCTGGCTTTTTTCACCTGTGTCTGAATGTGAGCAGTCCAGGTCAGGTCCTCGGAGATGTTTACTCCCAGGTACTTGAAGCTGCTCACTCTCTCTACTGGTGACCCGCTGATCATGAGGGGGGAGTATGTCCGTTGCTGTCTCTTCCTGAAGTCCACAATCATTTCTTTGGTCTTGCCAACATTCAGAGAGAGACAGTTGTCCTGGCACCATGATGTTAGATGCTCCACCTCGTCCAAGTATGCCGCCTCATTGTTGTTGGAAATGAGGCCCAGGACAACAGTATCATCAGCAAATTTGATGATAGAGGTGGAGCTGTGTGTGGACAAACAGTCTTACAGTCAAACGAGTCTTACTGTCGTTCTGTCCATCTGTTCATCTGTCCATCTGTCTGTCTGTCTGTCTGTCCGTCCGTCCGTCCGTCCGTCCGTCTGTCTGTCTATCTATCTATCTATCTATCTATCTATCTATCTATCTATCTATCTATCTATCTATCTATCTATCTATCTATCTATCTATCTATCTATCTATCTATCTATCTATCTATATCTATCTATCTGTCTGTCAGTATATGTGTGTGTATATATATATATATATATATATATATATATATATATATATATATATATATATATATATATATATATATATATATATATATATCGGTCTATCTTTCTATCTGTCTCATTCTGTCTTCCTCTCTGTCTATTTATATGTCTGGCTATCTATCCATTAATCTGAGATAGATATTGTTATCTCTTTTGTGCTCATGTCTCGCGTGTTTTGCTTTGTCTCTCTTAACATTTTAAGAACGCTGTGTAAATTAAAATAAATTATTATTTGCAACAACATGTCCACTAACTATTAGCATTAGTAGACTGTTAGGTTAGGTGTTAGGGTTAGTAGAAATAGTTGACATGTAGTTGCAAAGTCACTTATAGTCAGTAGAATGTCTTTTGGGGAGCATCACAATAAAGAGTTAGCAGATATTAAGCAGACAGTCTACTAATACTCTAATGTGACTCTCTCTCAGGTCTTTTTAATCAGGTGTCATCGGCGGGCGATACGTGTGATCAAAGGCAGTTGGGTCTTCTGCTGCATGATGCCATTCAGGTCCCTCGACAGCTGGGAGAGGTGGCGGCCTTCGGCGGGAGCAACATCGAGCCCAGCGTCCGCAGCTGCTTCCAGCATGTGCGTGAACACATACTCTCATACACACACACATCAGTGCATTATGACGATCGCAGCATGTGTTTCACTCTGATATATCTGTTTATGACTGCTGTCTTATTCAGTTGTGAATTATTGAAGCCGTCTGCTCGTGATATCCTCACATTACCTCACACACAATCTCTGTGTGTTAATGGTGTTGTCAGAATGAGTGTTCATATTTTTGTCCTTCAGTCACTTCACTTGTGTAAATCCTACAGCAGTTAGACTGGGAGGCTATAAATACACACTTTAAAAAGAGAGAGAACGAAAGATGGAAAGATCACCCTTTTGAAGTGTTTGCTGCTCTATCTATCTATCTATTTATCTGTCTGTCTGTCTGTCGTTCTGTCTATCTGTCTGTCTATCTGTCTGTCTATCTGTCTGTCTTTCGTTCTGTCTGTCATTCTGTCTGTTTGTCTGCCGTTCTGTCTGTCTGTTGTTCTGTCTGTCTGTTTGTCTTTCTGTCTGTCTGTCTGTCATTCTGTATGTCTGTTTGTCTGCCATTCTGTCTGTCGTTCTGTCTTTCGTTCTGTCTGTCTGTCTGCCGTTCTGTCTTTCTGTCTGTCTATCTGTCTGTCGTTCTGTCTGTCTGTCTATGTCTGTTTGTCTGTCGTTCTGTCTGTTTGTCTGCTGTTCTGTCTGTCTGTCATTCTGTCTATCTGTCTGTGCCGTTCTGTCTGTTTGTCTGTCTTTCTGTCTGTATGCGTTTCTGTCATTCTGTCTGTTTTTCTGTCGTTCTGTCTGTTTGTCTGCCATTCTGTCTGTCTCTTTCTGTCTGTCTGTCGTTCCGTCTGTCTGTTGTCCTGTCTATCTGTCTGTCTATCTATCGTTCTGTCTGTCTTTTGTTCTGTCTGTCTGTCTGCCGTTCTGTCTGTCTATCGTTCTGTCTGTTTGTCGTTCTGTCTGTCTGTCATTCTGTCTGTCTGCCGTTCTGTCTGTCTATCGTTCTGTCTGTTTGTCGTTCTGTCTGTCTGTCTGTCATTCTGTCTGTTTGTCTGCCGTTCTGTCTGTCTATCTGTCTGTTTGTCGTTCTGTCTGTCTGTCTTTCTTTCTGCCTGTCTATCTGTCTGTCTATGTCTGTTTGTCTGTTTGTCTGCTGTTCTGTCTGTATGTCTTTCTGTCTGTTGTTCTGTCTGTTTGTGTCATTCTGTCTGTCTATGTCTGTCTGTCATTCTGTCTATCTATCTGCCATTCTGTCTGTCTGTCTGTCTGTCGTTCTGTCTACCTGTCTGCCGTTCTGTCTTTCTGTCTGTCTGTCATTCTGTCTGTCTGCCTGTCAGTCTTTGTGTCTGTCTGTCGTTCTGTCTGTCTGTCGTTCTGTCTGTTTGTCTGTCGTTCTGTCTGTTTATCTGCCATTCTGTCTCTCTTTCTGTCTATCTGTCTGCCATTCTGTCTGTCTGTCTGTCTGTCGTTCTGTCTATCTGTCTGCCGTTCTGTCTTTCTGTCTGTCTGTCATTCTGTCTGTCTGCCTGTCGTTCTGTCTATCTGTCTGCCGTTCTGTCTTTCTGTCTGTCTGTCATTCTGTCTGTCTGCCTGTCAGTCTTTGTGTCTGTCTGTCGTTCCGTCTGTCTGTCGCTCTGTCTGTTTATCTGCCTTTCTGTCTATCTGTCTGTTGTTCTGTCTTTCTGTCTATGTCTGTCGTTCTGTCTGCCTGCCTGTCTGTCTGTTTGTCTGCCGTTCTGTCTGTCTTTCGGTCTGTCTTTCCGTCTGTCTTTCTGTCTGTGTTTCTGTCGTTCTGTCTGTTGTTCTATCCATCCATCCATCCATCCAGAATCTATTTATCTACTGTTCTATTATTCAAACATTCTATTGTTCTACAGATGTCTTCTCACCTGTCATTTTTCCCATGTCATTTTTGTCTGTCTCTCAGTCTGTCTGTCTGTTTTGATTGCACTCAGTGTCAAGTCTGAAGTGTTTTGAAGAGAGAGAAATTGTCATTTATAAATGACTGAGGCTGAAGAGGGGAGGGGTCCAATCAGACCTTACTGACAGGAAGAGAGGTCACCACTGCAGAGAGAAAAATAATACTGGAAATAAAGGCTAGGTGTGATTTTCAAAGTGCCAGACATTTCACATGAAAGCTGAGAGAGGAAATGAATGATGAAAGACGGATGAGTGAAGGGATGACAGTCAGACAGGACAGTGTCACTCCTGAAGCCATTTGCAGTCCGTCAGTGCTGATGGATAGAATCAAACAAACAATTTCTGTTTCTCTTCTTGCTCATGGGTGTCTGATGGAAAATTTAAGAGCACAAAACATGTCAACAGGTCAGAGTTCAGAGGTTTAGGTTATGACATATCTCAACATAAGTGCAGACCTGCAGACATCCGTCATTTCAGAGGCTGTGTGTGTGTGTGTGTGTGTTCTGCCGCTGACATCAATGCCAAGATTGTTGCTGCCTTACATAAAGAGCTGAATCACTTAATCATTGTCTTATTTGATAATTTATTTTCCATTGACTTGTTTATTTTGTATATCTGAAATATGAGAATGTGTTTACCATAGAGTTCAAATAATTACAGGAATGTTCCAGGTTCAAAACAAGCTCCACGTGACGCATTGGTGGCATTCCGACAATACCACAGAAATTATTTCAGCCCATTCCTCAGTAAAAACAAACAGTAATCATGTTTACAGTAGCACTTACAATGGAATACACAACCATGATAAACAATAAAATACAAGCTGTTTTAAAAGTATAGCCACGAAAAGTAAACAATAGATATATTAGTTAAACCAAAAATGTACATTCTGCCAATGTTTACTAACCCTCATGTTGTTCCAAAACTCTATGACTTTCTGCTGCAGAACACACACAAAAAGACTGAGATCCCTTTAATGTGTTAGAATTGTTTATTAATGTCTGTATGAAATGTTAACTTTAATTTTACTGTAAAGACAATAAATCCTGTAACTTTGACATGATGTGCGCAATAAAACCAGAAATCCTCTCTACGCATAAGTCAAGTACGCTGGAATTATATCAGTAATTATGTCTGTAGCCTTCATCCACCTGTAACATATTCCCACCACTAAAACGGTGGCCCGTTTCCACCGAAGTTACCTGGAACGAAATTACCCAGGAATTTTTTCCCCCCAGACCCGTTGCTGTCTGTGTTTCTATCGCGGTCTAAAGTACCATGAAGATTAGGCAAATTAGTCCGGTGATGTAGGACTGCGTGCTGGACACAAGGATTAGGCTGAGCACGTGCCGTCGCCGCTTTCACAGATTCTCCTTTTTTGGGGTTTGCCCGGGGATGATGATGGTATAGTTTCAAAACTATTTCAAACCTATTTCATGGTGTGTGTTCTCAGGCCACCAAGAAGCTAGTTATTTTAGTTTATAAAGTTTTAAATATAGATATTTTTCTTACACAAACGCATCGCTTCACTTCAGAAGGCCTTTATTAACCCCTGGAGCCGTGTGGAGCACTTTTATGATGGATGGATGCACTTTTATGGACTTCAAAACAAATCAGCCATTCACTGCCATTATAAAGCTTGGAAGAGCCAGGATATTTATTAATATAACTGATGTTCGTCTGAAAGAAGAATGTTATATACACCTAGGATGACTTGAGGGCAAGTAAATCATGGGGTAATTTTCATTTTTTGGGTGAGTTATCCCTTTAATAAAGCCTGAGCCTCGTCGTCGGTCCATCGGTCGTATCTTTTAAACTCCATTGTTGAGTCGAATAGCAAACAACTCTTACTTCAAAATGGTTGTTGCGTGGAGGTGGGATCAACCAATCAAAATGCTGTGTGAACTCAACCAATCAGCATGTTCAGCGGCCAAGTCCCACCCCCGAAAGTTCCTGAACTTTGAAAAAGTACAACCTCACGAGCAAGGACTTTCTGAGGGAATATTTGCCTGGAGCTTCATTTAGACCCTGCGGTTGAAACGCACAGAGTACCGCCCCAAAGTCCCTAGTTCCTGGGGAAAGTTCCTGCGGTGGAAACACAGCTTTAGAAGCTTAAAATAGCTCAAATAACACATCCATTTATTCAGAAAGATATAATACAGTCTCTTTAACAAATACACAAGCAGCACATGGCTGATTTTAAACCCTTCAGAATGTCTTGCCTCATTGACTTCCATTGTAATTACACATTGTACACATTGTTTTATGTTGTTTGTCAAAATGATTTCCTTTGGTAATGTCCATTAAACTGAACTTGTGTTGAACCTGGTTTATAGAGATGCTACTGATGGGCTGTATGACAGATGAGATGTATGAAATATAATATTCTTCACAGTTAATATTCCTTCTATTGCACTGGTTAAAAATCACCCAGCACCTGCCGACAGGGTGACATTACTGAATGCTCGTTCTTGACGGAAATATTTATGAGGCTGTTATATCTCTATAAAAGCAGCCATGCGATTGACAGTCATTTATGGTGGTCTGCTAGGAAACGGTCCAGGCGTCTTTCTCTATTTCAGTCGGGTTGCATTGTTTACGAGTTATTCACTCATGCTGTTTATGGGCTTTCTGAAATCCCTCCCTCATTGGCTGTTTGTGATTGCTCTCTTTTCTCAGGTGACTAATAAGGTTGAGCTGGAGCCGAGGCAGTTTGTTGATTGGATGAGGCTGGAACCGCAGTCTATGGTTTGGCTTCCGGTCCTGCACAGAGTGGCTGCGGCAGAAACGGCCAAACACCAGGCCAAGTGCAATATCTGTAAAGAGTTCCCCATCGTGGGCTTCAGGTACACACACACACACACACACACACACACATTTATGTAAGCGTGTATCACGCTGAAAAGGGTTCATTATGCACTGTAAACCCTAACGCTCAAAATAATTAAATGGTTTGAGTAGAGCCAACTCAAATTAAACAAATGAGTTCAAACTAATGTACATGTATGAGTATTTATAACTTTCTTTTTCTTTTGAGTTCACAAAACTGACACATTTTAAGTCATCTGAATTGTTTCATTGCTTTGAGTTTTATGAACTTGTTTCTTTTAATTTATTTAACTAACTTAAATTTAACCAAAACTGGGTTGGGATTTCTATCTCATGCTTTGTCATGACTCGTGCCAAAATTAAGTGTTATGTTTTTTTTGTGTGTGTGTGTGCATGATTAATGGTAATTGGGAGATGAAGTAGTGTTTAATGTTTTATGTTAGTTTAGAAGAGTTTCTGTTATTTTGGGGGGAGTTACCATCACGGTGACGAGTGGAGCTTGAGCTTAGTTTGAGAACAGATATAGAGTATGCTAAATGTTTTATATTTCTGTATTCATTCAGCAAGTGCTATGCTAATGCTACCAAAGCATTGTGTAACCAATTAGCAAGGTGGCATTTATTGAATTAGCTAGCTACTACACATTTTAGATTACGTGATATTTTTAAGGTAAATGTATGAATTAGCTTACTCAAATATTTCAAGTTCAGAGCAAATTTGAGGCAACTGAGTTTTGCCAACTTATTCGGTTTTACAGTGTGGCTTAATGACTGTACATTAGGAGCAAAAGAAGAAACTTCACAGTGACAGATTTGAGAAGTAGATAATTCTCCCATAGTTTGAGAAGTGTCGCACTAGTGCAGGAGTGTCCAGTCCTGCTCCTGGAGGGCCACTGTCCTGCAGAGTTCAGCTACAACCCCAATTAACCTGAACCAGCTAATCAAGGTCTTACTAGAAACATCCAGGTTGAGGCAAGCTGGAGCTAAACTGCAGGATAGTGGCCTCCAGGAGCAGGGTTTGACACCCCTGCACTAGAAAAAGCGTGATATCAAGCAGATCTGTGAGAGATTTAAGACACACACATATGGGTGCGCGTCTGCTGTCTGGGAGCAAAAAGGTTAGATTCACTCCTGAGGCCCAACATTCATCTAAATGTCAGCATCTGATAGCACTCTAAAATAAGAGAGAGAGACTGATGAAAGGGATTGTGGGAGAGACATGGAGGACAGACATAGAGTCAGTGCTATTCAGTCTGTTCTCTGATCAGCTCTGACACTTTTCAAAGTTCAGCTCTAAAACAGGGCTGTCAATGTTAACGCATTAATAGTGTATTGTCATTGAGCAGGATGGGGTGATTCTAGGGTTTCAGCCATCAGTGTGTGTGTGGTGTGATATGATGCATCTCAGAGGAATTTCTTGTGTTGTCACAAGATCAAATCTTGTTCGAATGAGATATTAAATATAACACCAATAATAATAAAAATAATAGTAATAATAATTAAATTGTTTTTCTTTGTAGATATACACCGATCACCATAACATTATGACCACCTTCATAATATTGTGTTGGTTTCCTTTTTACTGCCAAAACAGCCCTGACCTGGTCGAGGCATGGACCCCACTAGACCCCTGAAGGTGTGCTGTGGTATCTGGCACCAAGATGTTAGCAGCAGATCCTTTAAGTCCTGTAAGTTGTGAGGTGGGGCCTCCATGGAACGGACTTGTTTGTTCAGCTCATCCCACAGATGCTCGGCTGGATTGAGATCTGGGGAATTTAAAGGCCAAGTCAACACCTCAAACTCGTTGTTGTGCTCCTCAAACCATTCCTGAACCATTTTTGCTTTGTGGCAGGAGCATTATCCATCATTATAGAGCCACAGCCACCAGGGAATACCATTTCCATGAAAGGGTGTACATGGTCTGCAACAATGCTTAGGTAGATGGTACATGCCAAAGTAACATCCACATGGATGGCAGGACCCAAGGTTTCCCATCAGAACATTGCCCAAAGCATCACACTGTCTCCGCCGGCTTGCCTTCTTTTTCCTGGTGCCATGTGTTCCCCAGGTAAGCGACGCACATGCACCCGGCCATCCACGTGATGTAAAAGAGAACGTGATTCATCAGACCAGGACACCTTCTTCCATTGCTCCGTGGTCCAGTTCTGATGCTCACGTGCCACTGTTGGTGCTTTCGGCGGTAGACAGGGGTCAGCATGGCCACCCTAACTGGTCTGCAGCTATGCCGCCCCATACACAACAAACTGTGATGCTCTGTGTATTGTGACACTTTTCTATCAGAACCAGCATTAACTTCTTGAGCAATTTGAGCTCCAGTAGCTCGTCTGTTTGATCGGACCACACGGGCCAGCCTTCGCTCCCCACGTGCATCAATGAGCCTTGGCCGCCCATGACCCTGTCACCGGTTCACCACTGTTCCTTCCTTGGAGCACTTTTGATAGATACTGACCACTGCAGACCGGGAACACCCCACAAGAGCTGCAGTTTTGGAGATGCTCTGACCCAGTCGTCTAGCCATCACAATTTGGCCCTTGTCAAACTCGCTCAAATCCTTACGCTTGCCCATTTTTCCTGCTTCTAACACATCAACTTTGAGGACAAAATGTTCACTTGCTGCCTAATATATCCCACCCACTAACAGGAGCCGTGATGAAGAGATAATCAGTGTTATTCACTTCACCTGTCAGTGCTCATAATGTTATGCCTTATCAGTGTATATATTAGTAATGGTGGCCATATCTTAATTTGTATTTTCACAAAACATTTTTTTATATTTTATCCTACATGCTTGCTTCATCATTTTGAGAATTTCCTTCTGGGATAGACTGATAGCAAAATCAATGGTAATGCATTCTTAATGGCTAATTTAATTATTAATAAATGAATAAATAAATACAAATATATAATTTATTTATTATATTTTAAATAAATCATGTTCATTATGAAGCTCAACGTGTATGAAATGTTTGCTATAAGCAAAACACTCCATTGGTAGTAATAATGGCAAAAGCCACCAGAAGACTGCAGTAAATGATAATTATAGCTATACAACATTTTATTATGTTATGATATATTAATAATGTTTTCTTCTTTGCGTCGAAATTTATAGACTGCTTTAATATCACAAGTGTGCACATGTACAGCACCATAAATACATGCTGATCAACATTGCCAGGCTCAGAGTTAATGAAGCTCTGTGTGTGTGTGTGTGTGTGTGTGTGTGTGTGTGTGTGTGTGTGTGTGTGTGTGTGTGTGTGTGTGTAAAAGTGCTGCAGTGTGTGCTGAGGGGTGTATCGGGTGTTAGCTCGTCATCACACGCCTCCATGCTGTATTTTAAACAGCCACTGTGTGCTCTTGTCACAATAGGTGGTGGCCTTTTCAAATGTCATGCGTACATACATAATGCCCATGTATTACTGATAATGCTGCCATATTTAGAAGCTTTGGCTAAGTCTCACTGACAACCTCCTCCGTCTCTCGAGGACTGACCGCATCAGACCGGACCATCTTGTTTTCTGAGACGTTTCACTGAGGCAGAGCTCAGTGGTGAGATTCAGTCGGACGTTTGACACAGGAGATACGGGCTGTGTTTTGTCAGTGATGGATAGTGGAGAAGACTAAATGAGAGAGAGAGAGAGAGAGAGAGAGAGAGAGAGAGAAACTGAGAAAAATAAAGTCAGTCAACCTGGATTTATTGAGAGAAACTTTGTGTTGATGGAGAAGAAATCCTGGGGCAAATTGATGCATTAATTTACAAATCCATGCAAATGTCATTAATTGTTTAGCAGATTAACAGTTGTTAATTGTTAAAGCAGTAATCCTCAAGAGGCTGTGTGCTGATTTTGCCACGGTTAAGGGGTTCATCGTGGTTGAGCTGTACTCCCTAAGCAGTAACAAATCACCACCTTGGAATTTTACAGTTGTGTCTGCATTCTGAGCGGTTTTGAGATATTGAGCTTTAAAGTTTTTGCATTTCATATAGCAAAAATTATATGGGGAACAAAACAAGTCTCGTTCATACATGAAAATGACAGAGACCCTAAATGTATTCTAAATGTACAATATCAAAATCCTCTCAAATTTGTAAATGGGGATTTTTGGAACAAATGCAGATAGAACCTTTAATTCTAAAACCCTTTTCTGCTTGGAAATATAAAGTTATATCTTGCAAAACATTAATTGAAGCAATAATTTTCAAGAAACACAAACTTATATTTTTACTTGTATTTAATGTGTTTTAAAATACAAAATTATTGTTGTAACATTGTGTCGACGAATGAGAAAATTAAATTTAATGCTTTCTATGACATTTATTTCATATTTTAGGACGAATAATTATTTTCTTGTTCAAGTTAAGCAGATGTTAGTTTTGGAAGGAATATAGTGGGTAAATGTATTGCAAGAACCGTTAGTTTCAGTTTCCTTTGGGTTAGACAGAAATGCATCTGACCAGGACTAAAATGGCTTTCTCTCTGGAGATCAGTATGGATTAAAAAGTTTGTAGACAAATGTTGATGTAGGCTTGAGAAAACCTAGCCAGAAAGTTTCAATTAGTCTTAACAGCTTTACGTTTGAAATCGTTTTAAGTTTTAGTTTAGAACTAGAACTTTAGATAAATGCATAATTTATAAATGCAGCCTTGGTTAGGATAGATAGATAGATGGATGGATGGATGGATGGATGGATGGATGGATGGATGGATGGATGGATGGATGGATGGATGGATGGATGGATGGATGGATGGATGCATGCAGACAGACAGACAGACAGACAGAGACAGTCAGTCAGGCAGATAGACAGGCAGACAGACAGACAGACAGGCAGGCAGACAGACAGGCAGACAGAGACAGTCAGGCAGATAGACAGACAGACAAACAGGCAGATAGACAGGCAGACAGACAGAGACAGTCAGGCAGATAGACAGACAGACAGAGATAGATAGAGAGAGAGAGAGAGAGAGAGTCAGAGAGAGTCGGGCGGATGGATGGATGGATGGATGGATGGATGGATGGATGGATGGATGGATGGATGGATGGTTCTACCGGTGTTCATAATGTGCCTGTGTGTATGTATGTATGTATGTATGTATATATATATATATATATATATATATATATATATATATATATATATATATATAATATAGATAGATAGATATCTTACCCACATCTTACAGAAACTAATATAAGATCTTGACCAAAGTACCAATGGCATGATATTTAGTATTTCTCAGCGGGGCCTCAGTGTGAATGCTGTTTTCAGATGTGCCGCCCCAGAGAGAAGAGGAGCCGTTTCAGCTTTTTACTGTCATATCATTTATGCAGCAGCGCGGTGGAAATATTGCACACTAGAGGAATTAAATTCTTTTGAATTTGCATTTCCTGGAGAGACCAGAAGGAACCAAAAACAAACACCACACACAGTGCTGTCCTCCTCCACACTCAATTTACATTTATATGAAGAAAATCTGTGTAATAAAAATAATTTTAAACTGTGTGTTAATGATGTTATTGAATCAAGCGTGACGTGACTGGAGTGAATGAATATTCTCGATAGGACTGTGAATTTCAGGCAAATTCAATAACGAGTGGATTATAGTTTGACAGAACTACTGAATATCAGGCCGTTTTTGAATTAAGGATTTTAAAGGAATAAACTAACAATGAAAATTCTCCTCATGTCGCTCCAAACCTCAGTGTTTTTCTTTCTTCTGTAAAACAGAAAGGGTTAAATGCTCACGCTGCTTTTCCGTACGATGAAAGCATGTTATCATACTAATGGTCAGTGTTTTCTTTGCAGATATCGCAGTTTGAAGCACTTCAACTATGACGTTTGCCAGAGCTGTTTCTTCTCTGGTCGCACGGCGAAGGGTCATAAACTGAACTACCCCATGGTGGAGTACTGCACACCGGTGAGTTAGTCGCAGCTGAACGTCTACTACAGTCTTTCTCTACCTGTCAAATTAAGCCGTGTGTAATGAAGCTCGCAAATTGGCGCTCATAAAAGAGACATTTCACATGGACATTACAGCGTGCATTCAGTAGTGGTAGAGCTATGGCTCTGTTCCAAAACCTAGTGAGCTGCCTTTCTGTCTACTGCCTACATAGTACCAGAGCTACCTTTCAAGACGGCTGTCTAAATGAAATCTGACCTCGTTAATAATTTGAAATGCTCCACATACCCAGCTAGCAAGGAGCGCTCTAATGTGCCTAATGTTCTGGCAAGGTTCTCTCAAAGTTATGAACAAACGTTCTTACGGTAACGTTAAAAGAATGTTTATTCGTAGTTATCTGGTCTATAATAATGTTCTCAAAACGTTAGTACAAAAACATTTATACATTGTTTATGGATTGTTTTTAGTTGGACGTTTGTCTAATGTTTTTTAAACGTTCCCATAATGTTTCAAAATTATAAAATGGAATGATTGTTTATTGTTTTGCTGATGTTTGCATAAACAAGACAAACTTTTTCTTAACTGTCGCTCTTTTTGGCACTGTATATTTTTATTGCCTTTTTATACCACATATTTTAGTAATCATCATAAATTAGGTATCATTCAAAAGCTTACAAACTCAATTCATCCTGTGAAAACCATTTTGAAATTGGACGTTGTGTTACCATGGAAACAGTGCTCTAAATTCTTTTAGCGGGCTCCTCCCCTAGTGGGTGGTGTCAGGTTTCATATTACACCATTTATTTGAACTACTTTATAATCAAACCCTTTTCTAATCTTGGCAAAACACATATCGTCAGAAAGTTCTGAGGTCTCAAGGTTCCATATTTGGTGATAGAAGTGATATTTGGACAGAAATGTATTACATTTGTTACAGGAAAATGCATTAAAAAAAACAATGGATTGTGTGTCACCCGGTGGATATTTTTGGCACAGCACCTAAACAAAATCTCATAGGAACTCAATTTTTGTGATATCAACTTCAAATTTGGAACACAACTTGGTTAGACATATGGCTTTGATTTTATAGTGATTTTAGAATAAGAAATATTTTGTAAAATATATATTTTATATAAAAGAAAAAATATTTAGTACAGTGCATGTCATTTAAACTTCCATAACTTTTTCATATTTTTTCATTCTTTCTCTTCAGCAATAATCTTCTGAGTGTCTTCTTTAAAACAAGACCAAACTTGGGTCTATATCCCAAAGCATTCTTGAATTACAACCATTTGACTTGGGATAGGGCATTTGAACGGTTTGAACATTTTGAGAACATTTAGAAATGTAAATTAATGGGAACGTTATAATGTTTTTAGAACATATTTTTGTTAGCTGGGTAGGCAGCAGTAGAGTCTGCGTCTTTTCACATGAAGCACATGCAGGATTCGACAGTTGATTTCAGAGGTAGGGTTTGGTGTTAGCATGTTAAGCAAGCTAACAACGCAGTGCTCTAAAGGCCGTGACACATCAAGCCGATGGTCAGGCAACGTCGGGCCGTTTTTTAGTGTCGGTCGGCTTAGTTTTTTTTTTGGTGAACTAATTTGTTTTTGGCATGCCCACTGGCTCTGAGCTGACTGTAATGAAGAACGTGATCAGTGTAATTGGTAAATAAAATGGTAAGTAAGCGCTCCTTTGTTTACGGTTTGTATATCTGCAGTCCTAGTTTTGGTTTCCCTTTTTGAATGATGAATATAGACTATTGATACCTGTTGATATAGACAGGTTTACTTACACGCAGGCGCAGAACGCACATGCAAGTTGACAGTCGCCTGTGTTTAAGCACAGCTTTTTAGCTGAGACGCAGCCGATGAGAGGAGACAACGCTGTCAGTTTTCATCACCGCTAGGTCTTTGACGTCAGTGTGTCACGTGCTTAATGAGCACAAAACGCACAACTAAAGGGTACATTTTTAATGAAGTAAAGGAAACATGCAATGCTGCTTTAGAATCTCAGCTGTCGTAGGAGGCATAATCCTGCTAAATGCCTTTTGGAAAAGCTTTAGCATCAGGAGCACATCTATTTAGTTTTCATTCCAGCTGGGGCTGTAAAGTGTGTGGTTGGTGCCCTCCTCCCCCACTGCAGGCAAGATGGAGAGTAGTTAAAACTCAGAGGGCCTTGATCTATAAGCGTCACCGGCAGTATTTCCTATCACCTCCTTAACAGAAGCTGTGTGCAACCTGAAAATTAAAGTGTTTAACTCAACAGTTCAGTTTGGAGCATGAAATTGAAAAGCTGTCAGTCATTGATCAGCATAACAAAAGGTAAACACATTTATTTTTGCTCTCTTCGACTCTGTGTGCAATTTCAGACAAATTAGACTGAATAATGAGCGATTCAACTTTAAACACCGGCACTTCAGTGAAGAAATGTTGCCTTTTTCATTAGTCATAAAGATGGCTGGCTGGAGGGTTGTGCATTGGCCAGCCGGTAGATGGTTTATATCCGGCTCAAGTGTTTTTTTTGTGTGGTGTACGGGGTGTGATGTTACGATTGACAGCTGAGATTGACGGCTTTTTCAGGAACTTCGGGAGGAGATTGGAGCTTTAACTTAAATTTATACATGTTAATTTCACAAAAAGTTCCAGGGCGTGCTGCGTGTGATTGATTAGGCGGGAGTACCTTCATACCACGGCTACACTTCGTGCTCACTACTTTACAGACTCGAGACTCAATATGTCAGCACTGTATTTGGACACTGGCAGCTTCACTTGCTGCAATGGAAGAGAGTGAAGGTCTGTCGTCCATCTTTTTTTTATTTATTTTTTTTATTTTTTACAGTCTATGGGCTCTATTTTAACGATCCGAGCACATGGTCTGAATCGCATGGCGCAGGTGCACTTAGGGCAGGTCCGAATCCACTTTTGCTAGTTTAACAATGGTACAAATGGTCGGCACACCAGGCGCATGGTCCAAAAGGGTTGTACCTAGTCTCTTAATGAGTCATGGGTGTGTTTTGGGCGTAACTTGCAATAAACCAATCAGAGTCTCATCTCCCATTCCCTTTAAAAGCCAGTTGTGCTTGCACCATGGCGGATTCACTATTTACATGATGGGATTTGCGAGCGGAAAGACTGAACGGTTCTCCAGAAAGGAATCCTTTAATATTTAAAAATGTTTGTGTGCTTCTGCGCGTCCCTGTGTGTGTAATAAGCAGAGCTATAGACAGTTATTTTCAGTTCCTCAAAATAGCAATGCGGCAACAATGCACCTGAACACATCTGGTTTTTAGACCAGCACACTCATAGGCGAACAAATGTGCGTGAGTGCATTTGCTGTTTAAACAACGTGGCGCTGGACCTGAAAATGATAACTGCGTCGGGCTGAAACTAGCAAAAAACTCTTGCATCACGCCTGGCACCGCATTGCACCCGGGTGTATGATAGCGGTGTAGATGTGACAGATCTTTTCTTCCTTATTGTACATCCAAGTTTGATGGTTTATCAAAAAAGAGAAGAAAAAAAAAAAACGAAGGCGGCTTCTTGGTTCTACACATCGGTTGTTAATTGGGCATTGAGATGTGGGCGTGGCACTAAAAATGAATGCGAGTTTGTAAACGATTGAAAGAAAGGGGCATGTTTAAGCGGACTAATTGACTGAAGAAGCCGGCATATGTCACCAGAGAGATTTCGCAGGAAGATAATCATTAAACTTTACGGTCAATAAATAAATAAATAAAATGAATCATACATGTATGAATCTTTCACAATAAGATCTATAACATGCATTTTGAAAATACACGGATGATTTTATTTTATTTTTTTAAAGAGAACTACTAGGTTGTTAAACTTTCTTTAGTGTGTAATGTCACTGTTTCAGCAAAGTTACACAAAGCCGACCACACTGTGCTTTTCAGAGGGAAGGGCTTCATAGAGACAGGAACAAAACAGAGCGCTACTGACAGTCTGGGAAGAGAGGAGCTGCAACAATGGAGAATATGGGACAAATAGTTTTTTTTTTTTTTTTTAAACATTCAAGCATGAAAACCTTTTCTCACTAGCATATTCTTTCTAGTAATAGGTGCTGTGTTATCAAGGCAACCAAAATGTCCCTTTTTCAGTCCATACTAGCAGTGAGACACCACTGTGACCTTGAACAAAGCACTTTAACCCCAGGTTACTCCATGTGGATCGTTCCCATAATAAGTTTATGGTGCTGTTCTATGAAGCGTCACATAAACGTTCCACAGGCCCAAGAATATCGATCATGACATGTCATATTACGTTCATAAAACAGTTCTATAAAGAAGTAGTTAATATTAAGTGACATTTCTAACCCCGTATGGCCGGCCTTTTTTTTTTTGCTTCACCAACAAAAATGGTTTACAATGTTGTGATCTCTAGAATTGTAATTCTAGGTAAGAGAAGTGATGCAGTAAAACATTTCAGTGCACAGACAATGACACTCGTCCTATTAAATTACTGGGCCAGAACTAACTGTTATATAATAAGATTGTGTTGACAGCGCTGAGCTCAGAACTGCTTTCTGGAGATCACCAGCTGTCAAGATCACCAGCTGATCATTTAACGCTATCAAGTGGCTGATATATTGTTTTATGTTTGGATATAAACTCTTGTTTCTTTGTCCGGTCATTTGTTGGCTTTTTGTTTTTGGTTGGCATTCAGGGAGGCAGCAGTAATTCTGAATTCATCATTCCTGTTAGACCTCTATCTCACACACACACACACACACATCAGCAGTTGTGAAATGTCCGAATACTTCATCTTGACAGGAAGAGAATACCCTTCATTTCCTTTCAAACTGGCGTATCCCAGACACTCACTCCACAAACACACATACACACATATATAAAACACATTTACTTGCGAATCAACAGCAAATATTGTCATCAGCATTCAGAGAGCAGAAGATCAATATTGAACAGAATATGCTTTTTGTGGCCCTCGGTTGGGCTGTTACACCGTTATTGCTTTTTCATTGTGTTGATATTGCTTTTTGTTGTTGTGATATGGTTTTTATTAGTTGTGGGGTACAAAGAGTTTCTTTATCCCAGTGTCAGTCTAAATGAGTAATGTGCTGTGTTCAACTCATGCTTCCAGCGGGAACTTTAGAGTCCTTTTTAATAGGAAAACTTCACCTAAACATGAAAAACCATTTACTCATGTTGTCTCATTATTTTTCCCCCGTCGACAAATACAATGTGTAAATTCATGCAAGAGTTATTTTACGAACGAGATTCATTCTTCTTGTGTTAACTGAATAAGGCCAGTTAAAAGCTAGCCTGACAAGCCAGACCCACATCAAGATGTTGGGTCTGGGAACTCACCATTGTCAGGGCTCAATCCGAGAGGCGGGATAAATGATTGTCTTTCAAATTCCCTCTGCACACAATAGGACAGCGCTACAATCAACCAGAGCAACGAAGAAGGTGAAGCCGAGCTAGTTGATAGATTAAACTTTCGCCGTATCCGTTTGGCAAAACTCTGAACACATCTTCCTTTCTTAAGAATGACTTCAGTGCCATTCTCAAAGAAAAGCTTAACTCCAAGTCTTCCAGTGTCGCGGCCAAAGCCGGTTCGAAAGACCGCTGTTCGCCAGCTTCTTTGTTTTCAAGTAGCACGCGGAACCGTCACAACTCTGCCGTCATTATGTTAAGCCCGCCCACCGACTCTATACACGATGTGATTGGCCTGACCAGAGTTTGGTTTTTCTAGCTCGCAAGCCAACGGAGAGTTGCTAGACGCCCTGCCTGCAAATTATATTTGCTGCCGCTAGGGTGCATCTAGATTTCTAGGCTAGTTAAAAGCATGTTGTTTTGGTGTATCAAGCTCAACAAAAGACAAAAATCACCATGAATGCACCATACATGTACGTCTACTTGACGTACACTTAATTTGTCGCAATATATCAGTATTGATATAATGTTAATACTACACATACCGTAAATAATCCAGAGGTAGTAACTATTCGGTTGACACTCCAACGCAGTAGATGGCAGTATTGCACATTAATGCTGGTTGCCACCTATTATAAAACTGAAAAAAGATGGTCAAGTCAAGTCAAATTTTATTTCTATAGCATATTTAAAAGCAACAGAGTTGTGCCAAAGTGCTGTACAGTAAGACAATGAGCATATAAAAAGAAACAAGGCAGATACAAAATATAAACACATTAGACCTGATGCCATTCAAATAGTAAATAAATATAAAAATCTACCAATAGCGTAGATCTTAATCAAAAGCCAGAGAGAACAGATGAGATTTAAGAGCTGATTTAAAACTGGCTAATGAAGGAGCAGACCTCACATTTAAGGGCAGACTGTTCCAGAGTTTAATGAGAATCGAAGAGGAATTCCATACGAACACCCCAGTTTTGTGGGAAGTGCTGATCAACAGGAAGTTCTTTCTGGTTGTTTTGTACAGTAATGGTTACTAGGGTGGAGTAAAAAAAACATAAATTTCTCAATTTTAACCGATTCTCATTTTAATATCGATTCTTAGAGGTGCAGTGTGTAGTATTTATGAGGATCTATTGACAGAAATGCAATATAATAAACATAACTATGTTTTCAGTGGAGTATAAAGACCTTACATAATGAACCGTTATGTATTTATTACCTTAGAATGAGTCATTTCTATCTCCATACGCTGCGGGTCCCCTTACAGTGAAGTCACCATTTTGCGCCGCCATGTTTCTACAGTAGCCCTAAAGGGACAAACTGAGTCACTCTCTGCTGTCTCAGACGACCACATCTTAATCTTGTGTAAGCCACCGTAGCTTCTCTATGTGCTTTGAAAGGGAGGGGTGAGCGGTGGGGGTGCAGTTCACAACCTCACCTCTAGATGCCGATAAAAATCACACCTTTAAATCCAAGAATCAATTAGTCATCCTGTTTTCAGTTGATGAATGAACGGAACATTGTAGAGCCCCTCCCATCCAATAAATTGCAATAAGCTTTGTGCTTTGTTACTTTTTATATGAAACAAAGTCTCAGATTTCAAATTATGTCTATTTTATTTTGACATTCAAAAAAAAAAAATACCATTTTGGAGCTGTTGAATGTGGTGTGTCAGATCGCGGCAATGCTCAGCTCACTTGAACTGATCATCTCCTCTGCTTTAATACCAATTATAGCGCAAAAGAAACATGAACGTCTGAAAGTATGTTAAACGATACAGTACAACTTACCGAAATCCGCATCTCATGTAATCGCTCAATCAGGGTTTCAACTGCAGAAAGACGTCAATAAAACAGCTTGTAAACAGTATGTCGTGTAGTGTCACATTTACCTCAGAAAAACCGCATTCAGTGACCATAAACTTGTTAGTCGGCTAAATGCATTTTTGCTAATTATAATTCTTCAGTATTTAATGTTTATGACAGCCACCATTTAAATGTTTACATAAAAATTATTAAACAAAACATTATTATGTAATTGTAAAGATAGTATTATACCTTTATTCCTTGAGTGTAATTTAAGTGTTTGTATGAAATCTGTTAATTTTAACCTTCAATATTATAACAACTGACTCCCATGTAGAGTTTACAGCATTAGTTGAGAGATTTCTTTTCCTCAAGAAAATTTCCCATGTACTGTACCTGACACACATCCAAAGTAATCAATGTTGAATCGAAATCTAATTGAACTGCAAGCTTGTGAATTTGTGAAATGAAATTCATCCCTAATGGTTACAGACTCTCTCTCTGCCTCCCTACACTCTTTGTTATAAATGTGATTCATTGGCCAGCAAAGAGATAACACAAAATAATATAATAAAGTAATAGTGTAGTGAAAATGACAGCCCTAATTCAAAGTCTTCTGATGCCGTATGATAGCTGTATGAGGAACAGACATGAATTTAAATAATTATTTAATGAAAATCTAGAAGCCTACTTGCATTACTATTTATAAAGGTAAATGGAAATGTATTTATAAGGCAGTTTGCTGTTGTAATTAAACGATGACAAGATTGACAATCAAGACGAGATTGTCTTGTTTTCGTCATGTTGAGCTTTCACGAGAGTGTCAGATCTGGAGTTTATGGGTACTGTTTGTCTGTGGGTTGACGAGTTTATCAAACCAAAATGTTAAAGACCGAATCCTTCTGTGATACATGGGCTGTCACATCCTTGTTTTTCGGTTGGCCTAGTCTGCACGATAAATAGGATTTGGTTTGTGAATATGTGCAGATAAAGAAGACTTTGTGCAGAGACGCAGACAACGAAATCCTAGATTGAAGCACCTCAGCTCCGTAGACAAATGGAGGATGAGATGCGTGTGGATGGATCAGTGGGATCTGTGGAAACGTGTGTGTGTGAGAGAAAATAGTAAAGTAGTGATTGGCTAATGAGCTCTGCGTGCTCTCTTTAGACTGCATTTCTCTCAAACTGACCCAAAAGTGTGTGTGTGTGTGTGTGCACTCTTAGAAATAAAGCTTGTTTATTGGCTTAACATCCATGGAACATTTGATGTCATGCCTTTTCCATTCCACAAAAGATTATTTATAGATTTTTAAAATGTTCTTCACACTATGGACCTTATTTTAATGATCTGAGTGCATGGTCTGAAGCGCATGGCGCAGGTGCACTTAGGACGTGTCTGGCTAATTAAACGACGGGAAAAACAGTCGGCGGGTCAGGCACATGGTCCAAAAGGGTTGTACCTAGTCTCTCAATGAATCATGGGTGTGTTTTGGGGCGTAACGTGCAATAAACCAATCAGAGTCTCATCTCCCATTCCCTTTAAAAGCCAGTTGTGCTTACACCATGGCAGATTCACCATTTACTTGTCGGGATTTGCGAGCAGAAAAACTGAAAAACTGCTGCGTGTCCCTGTGTGTAATAAGCAGAGTGTATGTGTGTTGTGCACCCGCCTATAGGCGCATATTACTAACATGCCCTTTAAATAACAAAAAATACTGCGCTATTGACTTTAGATCAGGTTTGTGTTGGTCAATAGTGCAGTCGTTTTCAATTCCTCAAAATTGCAATGCGCCAACAATGCGCCTGAACACACTTGGTTTTCAGACGAGCACGCCCATGGGCGAACAGATGGACGCGAGTGCATTTGGTATTTAAACAAAGTGACACTGGACGTGAAAATGATAACTGCATCTGGCTGAAGCCAGCAAAAAATGCTTGCGTTGCATTGCTCCGGGTGTATGATAACAAAAATGGTTCTTCTACGGTCTTACGGCGAAAAGCCCATTTTTGAAGCTTTATTTTTGAGTGTTTACTTGTGTGTGCATATTGCTTGCGTCTGCTTACCCCTCTGCTGTTATTTTTATGCGCTTCTAAATATAAAGGAGTATAAAGTTGTGTTTTCAGGTCAGATGAATATGTAGAGAACCTCCAGCCGCATTTCCCATTTGTTAGCAAAAGCAATGATGCAAGTGTGTGTTTGTGTGTCACCTAATTAGAGAACATATGAGTTGTGCCTTCTGGATGGTTTCCAGGGCTTTGCTGTGGTTGCTAGGGTGTTTGGGATGGTTTCTAAGTGGTTGGCTTTCTGGCCCAGACAAAAGACCCTAATGCCAAGTCTCTATGATATTCTGTGTGTCTTGGGAGATCCCTCAATGTAAGTCATTACATGCCTGTTAGGTGAAAATAGGGACAACTCTGGGTTTTCATTCTCAAAACACCTGAACAGAACTGATGTGCCTTATAAGGCATACTTAGGAAATATTTAAAAAATACTTCATGCCTTGTGTACAAGAGGTTGACTAACACCTTTTAAAATACTTTAAAATTTGTCAGTAGATGTACACCACTGTTCAAAAGTTTGTAAGTTTTAAATAAATTAATCAAGTGACAGTAAAGACATTGACATGGTTTAAAAACTATTTAAATAAAATGTTTGTTTGTACTTTACCAAAGAAAACAAATGCATCTTATACATCTTGGACTCCTAAATAGATATTTTACCACTGTTTGTTGTTACAAATTATGTAGGAACAGTAATAGATTAATTTATGATAAGAGTGCACCTCAAAAACTCTCCATCATAACAGGAGTTCTGACCTGTTAGGTTTTTGCCCCTTCGTGCCTCATCCCAGTCCTCTGCATTGGCAATTGAATGAACAAATACTCAGCGCTGAGGGAGAGTGTAACATCTCACTTTATTTGATGTAGGATTAGCAGTTATATACAAAGAATATAAGGGGTGTAGAAAAGGTTTAACCAATGAGAGAGAGAATACATCCTATAGCTCAGGGTATAGGAATGTGATGCATATAGAAAAACAAGTCTAAATATGGTACTCTCCTGGTCCAACATCCAAGCTTTTCTTGAGCTCCTGAAGACCCTTCAATATAAACAGAGACCCTTGGAAGAAACCTATTCCTTATAGGGACTGGTCCCATATGTTAAACATAGGAACATAGGACAATACAGCTTCCACACAGGACAAAAACCCTCTGTCCCCTTCCCTTCCATGCTGAGACCAACATGAAATCTATCATGACCTTTGTCACAAAAAGTCAATGCACACATTTTGAATCATTGAAACTTTGGTTTTCATGCTAAAGGTTCATAATAAAACATTTTAGTATTTGTCCATAAAAATGTATAAAATAGTTTTATCCTCTAAAAAGTATATATTTGTATCACCTTTTTTATATTGCGTATTTTAGGAATTATCGTAAATTATATCATTCGAAAGTTAACAAACTCAAAATTCATCCAGTGAAAACCGTTTTGAAATTGGACATTGCGTTACCATAGAAACGGTACTCTAAATTATTGTAGCGAGCTCCCCTATCGGGCTTCGCCATGTTTCATAATTTATAATCAAAACCTTTTTTAATCTTGACAAAACACATATCGTCAGAAAGGTCTCCAGGTTCCATATTTGGTGACTGTTTTGTGATAGAAGTGATATTTGGATAGAAATGTATTAATTTGTTACAGCAGAATGCATAAAAAAAATAAATCAATGGATTGTGTGTCACCCCGTGGATATTTTTGGCACAGCGCCTAAACAAAATCTCATGGGAACTTTAATTTTTGTGATATCAACTTCAAATTTGGAACACAAATTTGGTTAGACATATGGCTTTGATTTTATAGTGATTTTAGAGCAAAAACTATTTTGTAAAATATAGATTTTATATAAAAGAAAAAATATTTAGTACAGTGCATTTTGATTTAAAATAAATTTACATTTCTGTAACACTTTCATACTTAAATTTTTTGAAGTTCTTTCACAATAATCTGCTGAGTGTCTTCTTTAAAACAAGACTGAACTTGGGTCTTAGGTTCAAAGCATTCTTGAATTACAACCATTTAGGTTTGGATAGGGCATTTTCACGTCCATTGTCAAAAAGGGGGTTACACTGTATTTTAAGGTGTGATTGTTACAGTGTAATTATATATTTAAGTACTGGGTAATATTAATTAACTACATGTACTTACTATAGGGTTAGGGTAGGATTAGGGTTTGGTTGAGGGTTAGTTGCATGTAATTATGCACAATTCACTGTTATTACTATGGTAAGTCCATGTAACTAACAAGAACACTGTACAGTTTCTTACTGTAATGAACTTAAAAGTTTTAATGTATGAAAGATTCAGAGTGAAACTAAATTGGCTCTACCAACGCCTACACAGCAAAGTTTAATACTAGGGGTTCAAACCACTAGTAACTAAGCCTTTATTGTATTAAAGTTGCTTGTTAATAAAGTAAATCCACTTCTACATCCATCATCTCTCTTCCTCTTCCTTTCAGACCACCTCAGGTGAAGACATGCGAGATTTCACCAAAGTCTTAAAAAACAAGTTCCGCTCAAAGAAGTATTTCGCGAAGCACCCACGCCTGGGATACCTGCCCGTCCAGACGGTCCTAGAAGGAGACAACATGGAAACGTAAGTATCTTGAAGGACAATAAAATTCTTCTGTATGTGTGTAATATCTGCAATTTGACTGTCCTTAGGCTCTGGTTACTGCCACCTCCAATCATTATCTTTCTTCACCCGGAGAGCTGTTGCAGCCTTCACACAATGAGGTTATTCACACTGCAGGGTTTGAAGAGCTATTGAGAAGTGTGTCAAATATTGTCGACATGTCCCGCTTCATAGTGCAGATTTCCTGTCTGTACAGAAATGTTGATATATCTTGAAATATCTCTCTAATTAGCATATCCGGCCTCTACTCTAAAGATTCAAGCTCTGTTCCAAAACCTAAGGTGTTTGTTGTGTGCAAAATAGGTCCATTGTCGATAGTGGAGTGATGTATGAAGCACAGCTCTCACTTTCAAACCTATCAGCTTTCTGTTGGTCAGTTCAATCTAACTTGAACATGAGCGTGGCGACCCTTGCCTTCGTGTGAATCTCCCAATCAGGCGGATTCCTATTGAAATGACCCCACAAAATGTGCGATACTGTACACGCGATACAATAAATGTGAGCGCACATTAAGGCAGCATCATAACTATAGTGCTATGAACAAATATGCCACCCATATCTCACCTGTCAGTTTCAATCGAGAGTGAATTTAGCATGTTGCTAAGCTAACAAATTCAAGTCTTTGATCATCTGAAGTGCACACGCAAACATCACTTAAATCACCAGATCACATTTAGTTTTTTAGATGGTTTATTCTTATATGTATAGTGCAATAATAGCGGGAGAGGCGGGTCATAGCGAGCACCGAGAGAGTCTGTGTAAAGGCCAAAAGTATACTTCAGTTTTTACGCGTGCGCAAGGGTCAGCATACAATTGCCCGTGATCAGAAGAGTACGGGTACTGTACTCGCACCGCCGGATTTTTGTAACAGTTGCACTTGCGCATTTAATTTTTGTGCAGTATTGACGGGTTGTAACTCGTGGCGAGAGATTGCTCAAAACTGCGGCGAACGCCTGTCAAAAGAAGTATACTTTACAAGGCTGTGCGTTTGACTGCGTGCATATGCGTTAAAAAAAGTATTCTTTCGGCTTGAGACGGGAATATTTGTGGGTCATTATAATAAAATAATATTATTTTAATAATAATAAAAAAAAAAAAAACCTCTTTATTTTGGTTTAAAATATTGCGATAGTACTGTATCGTGAGTACAGAGGGTTTGTTTTTTCTTCTTCTTTTGGAAAGTCAAAGCTATTGGGGCAAAAGGAAACACAAAAATGATAGTTTATGATGACTTCTGAGAACCCTAGAGATGTGAAAAGGGTCCATAATCTACAGTTCTCTCATTTTGCCTGTCATATTAAATGGATTTTTTCCACTGGATTTGTCGCAACACATTTTCTGCTAAAGATACATGTGATGCTAAACAAAAGAAGGTATTTTGGAAGGCTGTCTTTTGGAGCAGGCTCTGCTTTGGGAGCGTGCCCTACTGTATGATGTCTTTAAACGCCGCTCTAGGCAGTTCAATGTTTTTGGAACAGAGACCAAGTGTGGCAAATTTATGAAAATAGAGAGTTATGCAGTTCCCACTTCAGGCTTATCTCCATACTACCGTTGATTAAGGCACTTGTGGTTTTCCAGTGGGACCATTTCATGAGTTTGTGTCGGGAAGAGTCTTCTGCTAAATGACAAGGAACTGCAGATGACCCATTTCTTCAGTTGGTGCTGATTATAAATCCCCACGAGCAGAGCCAAAATGACTGCTTGCACCACACAGGCTTCCTGTCGTTCCACGTTAGCATGACATTCAACCGATCTGAGCGCTCTGTGATATCAGACCATTTCATGTAACGTTTGATTTTCAGGTTTCTGAACAGACATGCTGTGGTGTGCAACAGCATGAATAAACTCCATCGGCACATGTCAGATTTAACAAAGAGTGATGGCCGTGGTTGAAATGTATTCTGAGTCATTTTCAAGAGCAAAATGAAACAGTGCAGTGTTTGGTTTTCTTGAAATTCAGAAGCGCCAGGGGATATTGAGCGACTTTTATTAGAGAGCTTGTGTTTGTTGACTCTGTCAGCACTAATTTACAGAAGCGCTCATTACTTTGAGTCCAGCGCTCTGTACATACTGATTCAACAAACCAGCCATTTAACAGCTTAGATAACTGGATCCTTTTATTTTTGACATGGCTCATATTTCTCCCTCTTCAGCTGCCTTTCCTTCGGCCTGATAGTCAACATGAAATCATAATGGACCCTTTTTACTTTCTCAATTCATTTTCCTGGTCAAACATATCATCAGTGCACATTACTCCAAATGGGAAATAAGTACAATTTTACCAACAAAAAAAAAAGTATCACTCAAAAATGATTGCAAGCTTGCAGACAATTGTGGAGGGGTAGGGTTTATTTAAATTTTTCGTTTCACTGGAACAGTTATTTTTGATTAAAATTTCAATTAAACCTTACATGGCTAAAAACATTAAGTAACCATGAAACCAAAATTGACAGTTCTTAATTTTACTTGCTAAAATCTTGACATTAGTTTACAGAGTTACATAGGGCGCTATCATACACCCGGCGCAATGTGACGCCAGACGCGACGCAAATGTTTTTTGCTAGTTTCAGCCCGACGCAGTTATCATTTTCACGTCCAGCACCACGTTGTTTAAAGGGTAACTAAACCCCTGCTCACAGCCTCCACCTACTGGCAACATTTGAAAAATGCTGGAAAAGGGGGCGAGCCTAGTGGAGACAGAGGGGACGAACCGAGGGCGGGGCTGGGCGTGCACCTGAGACCCACAGTGATGGATTGATGGACAGCTGTCTTAACTCCCTATATACGCCAGCATGTTACGGTATTGTTGTTCGTTACCACAGCAACCGCTTGTGTATCAGGGTTGAAAGCGCGTCTAATGTATGAAAAGTATCTGTACACATGACGGGTGGCAAAAATATTGCAAGAAAAGCCTGACGTGTACTGACAACTGCATTATTTAACCGTGTTTTCTTCATTAAAATGGTGATAGCAAGTGTGAAGTAAGTTTCATTCATAATGTTTCTACTTCATGTAACATGAGAGTTCATACCGGAGTGAAGCCGTTCTCATGTGATCAAAGCGGGAAAACATTTCTGAGGGCGTGAGCTCGTGCCAGGGGCGTGGATAGTGAGCTGTTGGCACTTTTCAAGACAAGACACTTTTCTTGCCTTGACTGACCTTCTTATAAAAAAGAAAAGAGTTTCTCTGTCGCTCTGTCATTGTGTCTGAGAGTCTCATCCTAGACTTCTTGTCTCCACATCAATTGTGAAAAAGGCCAGAATGCCTCAATCCTGCAGTGTGATGGATATGGCAACGTGATCTCGAGCATTCATGTGTATTTCTACATAAAGTGAACGTACATTTACTTACGTTTTCATACACGCTGAAACGTACAGTATGGACAGCACTAAAACATAAATTGATGTTTGAGCAACCCTACAGATGCACAAATGTGTGGGAATTCTTATTTATGAATATAACATTTGTGGCATTAATGTTTTGATTCTGTTGTATTCAGTTGTCGATGACGTTATGTTTTTAGTCGCATTTGTTAAACGCAGTTTACTCATCTACTTAATGTTTCGCTCTGTTTTTTGAAACTCGTTTTGAAAGATTACATGGTGTTAAGCAAGACTACACTTTTATACCTTAAAATGAATTACATTTCTGTAATCGCTTAACCATTATTTATCATGTAATATTTATTTAGATTGCCGTGGCACACAAATGGCGTTTTCTGATTGTGGTCCTATGCTGTGACTGACTACAGAATCATAAAATACACAGAAAATGCAACAAAAGTAATCAACTTTTTGTGCGCTGTTATCCAAATCCATACGACTGCGAAGAAAAGACTCAAATTCAAGTCTTTATTCAGCGATATTCATCTCCATTCTCAGCAGCAACTGTTTTAAAAAAAAAAAATTGCCGCCTAACGATATATCAGCAACCATATCGGTATCGACCGATATATGTTCATTTTTTTTATGTTATTGTTATCAGCCCGATAAGAAAATCTGGCCAATATATTAAGCCATTAAATAATGGATTATTTCCTTCAACTGAGACACTTGAAATATGATTGGATTCACCTAAAAAAAAAAAAATACGGAAAATACGGTTAAATGCAACATGTGCAGCGCAAGTCATATAGGCTACATAAAATTATAATGAGAACATCATAATTGTGTGCTTGAGAAATGGCATTTAATGGTGAGACTTTTATTTTTGTAATCAGGCTCTCAAAAAATATATAAAAATTTGTATTTAGATTTATCAGACCATATATCGGTTATCGGCTTTCAAATATAAAGAATTATCGGGTATCGGCTATAATCTTCATATCTCTAGTAACAACACGTTTTACGGCTCTCGCCTGCTCCGTCACAGTACTTTTTTACGCCTTTCACAAAGTGAATCGGGATAATATTTTCAGCAATTAATAACTTGCATCCTGCTCTGTACCTCATACAAAACTTTTAGTTAACAACACAGAGGACTACAACTGCATCATCATTTGGACTACTTTTGGTACCGCTTCTGACATTTTTGCAATAAATTATAAATAATACATTTCTTTATAACCCTAGATATTTTTAAGAAATGTTAATAGGTACACTGTAAAAAAAAATTTTTTTTAAAAAGTTACCTGGTTGCCTTAAAATTGAGTTCATTGAAATTAAAAATTTGACTTAATACAATGAACATTTTTGAGAATTGACATCACCCTTTATTCAAATAGTATTAAAATATTGTGTTTTATTTGTTATAATGCAGTGAAACATGCCAAATTGTGCTATTTTCATGATTTATCACAACATTTTTATTTTATTTATGTGGTTCAGACACAATAATATTTTGAGTTTCTATTTATTAAACCCATTTCCTTCATTGTATTAACTCAAATTTTTAATTTCAATGAACTCAACATTTTAAGGCAACCAGGTTACTTACTTTTTAAGTTAAACCAAAAATTTTTTTACAGTGTAGGTTTGGAGGTAGGAGTGGGATTAGCGGCTCAAAATTTCATTTTAATGCTATATTGTAACTAAACTTTACATTTTCTAACACATTTCTGTCCATTATGTTTTTTATATTTTCGATAAAATGGTTATGTTTAGATTTGGGGTAGGGTTAAGGGATCTAAAATGTGTCTATAAAATGGTAAAAGGGTAATTATACAATGTATTTATGATATAAAAGATTTGTAAATATAAATTTTTTTAGCTGTAAAAACTTTTATATATAAACCATATTGTATGTTTTAGCATCTATCTAAAAAGTATGTTTTGTACTCTTAAGGCAAGACACCCCATGTGAATAGGGTATAAAAAAAAAGATATTACCATACTTCCTCAGTTGATTAATTACATTAATAATTGCAAACCTTTTTGTATTACAAGTTATCTGAAATTGTATATTTAAATATGCAAATGAGGCATTATCTAATTAAATATGCACTCATTTGCATACATTTCTAGAACAAAACTCTGAACATTGGACAAGTTTCAAAATGCTGATATATTAGAGGCAAAGGTTTTTACAGAGGGGATCTCTTTTTATCACTCTGGAAATCAGAAAATACTGTCAAGAGACAGAAATTAATTTATAAAAATAAAATGTTGTATAAAATAAAGCAAATTATATATGCAAGTGCTACTGAAGTGGAGATTTCTGACTCAGCCTTGAAAGATGTGCAGAAATAGATAAAGTGCTATAAAACAAACAACTTAAAAGTGTATTTTGGATGTTTCCCCCCCCTCTAATCTGAAAAAAAAACACTTTATGAAAAGTTGTTTTTTTATGTTGCTTTATGAAAAATATCTCAAAATTGGCAGATGCATGAAAAAACTGTGTTTTTGCCTGTAGTGTCTCGCCTTAAATGTTACATATTAATACCTACATATTAAGAGTGTGACCAGGCTAGCTATGGATAGGGAAGGAATGCCCCTGCTCTACGATTTCACAAAAAGGCTTACGTTAACTGATCTAACCTTGAATTTCTCATCTTGCAATTATCGCCTCATCTGCCGTTTGGTCTCAAATATGACAGTTTTCATCATCTCCAAGAGAAACTGAGGTTCACTAGGGTCTCCAGCAGATTAAACTTGTCCCTGTCGAATCAGAGCCGAGCGTTTGATCTTTTATGCTTTGCGCTGTGTGCGATTAAGCAAGTTTTCACTTTAAAAGACACTGAAATGGAATTAAAGATTAAAGATTAGTTTGCGAATCTGATCCGCCTAGTTCTAAGGCCAAACGTTGCTGTGTGTGCGCAAAGGAGATGCGACTGACACGCTCGTAAGAGGCTTTATTGAAGGGATCTTCATTTACTCACCCGTATTACTTATTTTTCCTTCATTGAAGCCAAAACTAGGCGTTTATCAGAATGTTCACGCTGCTCTTTTCCATACAATGGAAGCGTAGAGTGATCAGGGCCAAACAAACACCATAAAGGTTTCAATGTTTTGTTTTCTCACTCGGTTATATAAAAATGTATATAATATGTGTGCATTTACTTGTGCTTTTTGGAGATTTTAATGATATCCTCTTCGCTTTCAGTGTGTAGAGAAGAGCAGCATGGTTATTCTTTGACATTTCTTCTTGTGCACAGAAGAAATAGTCATTCAGGTTTGAAATGACATGACAGTAAATGACAGTAAATGATGGCGATTTCATTTTTGAGTAACACATTAGTAATCATTCTATGAATCCAGAATGACAGAAATCTCAATGTTTTGCGTTGCCCCCTACAGTTCTGGAGGAGTATTTCAGCCAGGACACGTCGGTCCATCTGTCATATTTTTTTAAACTCCATTGATGATTCGAATAGCAAACAACTCTTACTGCACACAGTCAACCAATCAAAATGCTGCATGAACTCCAATCAGCATGTTCACAATCACAAGTCCCACCCTCGAAAGTTCCTGAACTTTGGAAAAGTACTACCTCGAAAGCAGGGACGTTTTGACGGGAACATTTTTCCCGGAACTTCATTTAGACCCTGGTCCCTGCGGTCAAAACACACCGAGTACCACCACAAAGTCCCTAGTTCCTGGGGAAAGTTGCTGCGTTCGAAACACTGCTATTGTTGTCTGGATCTGACCTCCATATTGTGTGACCTCTGACCCTAAAAAAAATCTGTTCCTCCCCTCCCTTCCCCCCAACCCTCCTCCTTTCCCCTTGTTTTTGTTGTTGTTTCTCCCTCCTGCAGTCCGGTCACTCTCATCAGCATGTGTCCGGAGCAGTATGAGTGAGTATCTACAGTCAGCCATCAGTACAGCATGCTGCTCACATCAATGCACGCGCAGAATGGCAGATCCACCCGCACGCCCCCTCCACCCCTTTTTGTTTTTTCTTAATCAGTTTTTTTGTCTAACCTTCTTCCTCAGTTTGTCCATCCCAATAACACATGGCCTTCACTGTAGATCATCAGACACTTTTCATGTTTAGAATCACGCTTTTCGTTGAGTTATTTTTGAGTGTGCTTTTGTTTATGCTTGTGTTTTTGTTCGCAGGCTATCTCCATCGCCACAACTCCCTCATGACGACACGCATTCACAGATAGGGAAGTACGCCAGCAGGTCAGTATATCTCACTGCCAGCATTGCAGCACACAAACCACGCTCATGTCATGCTGCGTTCATGTCATTTTAGAAATACCGTTATTACAGTATGTATCTGTTTTTGCTGTGTTTTTACGCACTATAAGTAGGTATGACGTCAAAGCCCGGAAGTCTAATTCGCCACTGGTTCCTTCGAAATTTTCCTATGGGGTTTTATAATGTTTTTTTGTTTTTTTTCAATGAATGAGAAAAATAAAGCCTGTGGTAAAACATAATTTGATGGTGCTTTGACGTTTTGCTCTACAACGTACACTGCATGCTAGTGTTGAAGTACTCAAGACCGGTCTTAAAGGGATAGCTCACCCAAAAATTTATATTAGCCCATGATTTACCCGCCCCTCAAGCCATCCTAGGTGTATATGACATTCTTCTTTCAGACGAATACAATCAGAGTTATATAAAAAAAGTCCTGGCTCTTCCAAGCTTCATAATGGCAGTGAATGGCTGATTTGTTTTGAAGTCCATAAAAGTGCATCCATCCATTATAAAAGTTCTCCACACGGCTCCAGGGGTTAATAAAGTCCTTCTGAAGCGAAGCGATGTGTTTATGTAAGAAAAATATCTATTTTTAAAACGCAAAAAATTGAAAACAAGTTGACTTACTACGCCACGCAGGATGTAGGAGCATCTCAAGCTTTGACGCCGCTCGTGGTTCAAACAAATAGGGCTGGGCAACAAACTCAAGCCCCTCTTTTATCAAAATCCTCCGGCATTTCTCTTTAAAAATTCTCATTTTAGACATCTAATTCATGACCGGTGTTTTGTTTTGCTCTATCCTCTGCGCTTCCGCATTTGTCAATACGTCATGCGTCGGGTCAGGGGTTACTCTGGAGCTTTATGAAGTTAAGGAGTGCTGGTCTGGTCTTGGTCTTGACTCGGTCTCGGATTAGGTGGTCTTGACTACAACACTACTGCACACACCCAAAACTGTTACGTATTAGAAAACATATGCTTCCAAAAATGAACTTAACTTTCAAAATTCACGTTTTCGTTGTGTGTCATTTATGTTGTAGAACAAAACGTCAAAGTATCGTCAAGTTATGTTTACCACAGGCTTTATTTTTCCTCATTAATTGAAAAACCCTGTTATAAAACCCCAGAGGAAAATCTCTAAGGAATCAGCGGCGAATTAGACTTCCGGGTTCTATTGATGTAGTAATTAAATGTTATCATTGAAGTAGGCATAAAATGGAAGATGAGACAGTCTTTTCTTCCCTATTGTGACACATATGAGTGAAATGGCTTCTGGAACAAGATCAAATCTATGTGAGTGACTGGTTGCCCCACCCTCACGCCACTAAACACGTCATCAGAAAAGAGAAGAGATGTTGCTGCAAGAGAGTTTCTTTGGTAACACTTTATTTTAAGGTGAAGTAGTTAGACGTTACTACATGTACTTACTATAGTAATAACAGTAAATTATGCATAATTACAAGTAACTAACCCTAAACCAAACTCTATAGTAAGTATTAATATTACACAGTATTTATTTGAGTAAGACCAATGTAACTTCGGCACTTAGTAATTACAGTAATTCCGTCATGACATGAGCGCAGCATGACATCAGCCTCCCTCACACTGTCAGATCGCATCACCGCAGGGCCAGACGTGTGAGAGCGGTGACAGATGAGCAGTATAAATGCACACATGCCCTGTTAGACCTCTGGCTCTCTGCCAAAGCCAATTTAATCTGGTGCCACATAGAGTATATTAGGCGCGTATCAATTCGATTTACACCTGCTCATAGAAAAAAATAGAAAACATACTACGCATGCACAAATGCACAGACTGTCTCCAGTGCTGACCTTCTACCCATAAAGACTCGAAAATGGATTTTCACCGTCAGCTAGATTCTCTCAATGTCACTATCACACACACAAGCAGTTATTATGGGATTGTGAATATAGACTACGACTGAAGCCTCTATCCCATTATAGGAACTCTATGAGACTGTAATCCATCGGGACAAGTCTTCAGTCCTGAGAGAGAGAGAGAGAGAGAGAGAGAGAGAGAGAGAGAGAGAGTGTGTGTGTGTGAGAGAAAGTAAAACTCCTTACTCTAGCACTAGTTATTCAGAATTGGGGGGTCACACCAGTAGCCTTATTTCAGTTTACATTTTTATAGTTTTGTATTTTCATTGATCACCCAGCACATGAATAAACATGCTCAGCCACAGTGGAGCCTTGAAGGCACACAAATCCATATCCTGGCTCCTTTTAATCCTAATAAACACTGTAATACTGTCATGTTGGTCTCATTTTGGTCTCGATCTCTGTCTGTTCAGGTTGGCCCAGATGGAGCGCTCCAATGGCTCTCTGCCCACTGACAGTAGCTCGGCCACTGGAAGCATGTGAGTGTCCATAATATACACACAGTGTAGTGAGTCTTTATCCTAAATGTATCCTTTTTTTGTTTTTCATTTCAAGGCCATGTTTGAACTGAATGCGTTGGTGAAATTCTGGTAAATCAGCTTAAGGAATTGGGGAAAGTTGTATTTTTTTTATGTCACGTGAACAGAGCTGTAAAATATAGCCATATAGGGGTGTGCAATATTGACAAAATGACATCGCAATATTTTCTGTCATTTTCTTGATAACGATATTAGACTATATGTCGCTAATTGTGTTACTGTGATGGTACCTTGTCAGGTTTATGACCACCGTGGACAGCTGACTCCTAAAGTTTTTGATATTCTTCATATTCTGTGGTAGTCAGTTCACATCAGTGACAGAAATTATCTTTTCCAATAAGTTTGAATTGATTTTTACCTTTTATGGGCATTTTTACCTTCATAAAGCCATATTTTTTATTATCTTTTTTGTCAAATTATTACATTTAATCAATGAATTCAGTTAGAATAAGACACAATAGAACTTTTACCAATCAAGACCACACTGTGCTTCCACTGTCAGCCAGTGCGAGCCAGGGCTTTCATCGGGCCGACTGGGCTAATAGCCTCGGACCTGTAGAGCCGAGCCCAAGACCACACTGCATTTCCACTGTCAGCCAGTGCGAGCCAGGGCTTTCGTCGGGCCGGCTGGGCTAATAGCCTCAGAAGCTGTAGCACCAAGCCCAAGACCACACTGCGTTTCCACTGTCAGCCAGTGCGAGCCAGGGCTTTCATCGGGCCGGCTGGGCTAATAGCCTCAGAAGCTGTAGCACCAAGCCCAAGACCATACTGCATTTCCACTGTCAGCTAGTGCGAGCCAGGGCTTTCATCGGGCCGGCTGGGCTAATATCCTTGGACTTGTAGCACCGAGCCCAAGACCACACTGCATTTCCACTGTCAGCCAGTGCGAGGCCAGGGCTTTCATCAGGCCGGCTGGGCTAATAGCCTCAGACCTGTAGAGCCGAGCCCAAGACCACACTGCATTTCCACTGTCAGCTAGTGCGAGCCAGGGCTTTCATCGGGCCGGCTGGGCTAATATCCTTGGACTTGTAGCACCGAGCCCAAGACCACACTGCATTTCCACTGTCAGCCAGTGCGAGCCAGGGCTTTCATCAGGCCGGCTGGGCTAATAGCCTCAGACCTGTAGAGCCGAGCCCAAGACCACACTGCGTTTCCACTGTCAGCCAGTGTGAGCTGGGGCTTTCATCAGGCCGGCTGGGCTAATAGCCTCAGACCTGTAGCACCGAGCCCAAGACCACACTGCGTTTCCACTGTCAGCCAGTGCGAGCCGGGGCTTTCATCGGGCCGGCTGGGCTAATAGCCTCGGACCTGTAGAGCCGAGCCCAAGACCACACTGCGTTTCCACTGTCAGCCAGTGTGAGCTGGGGCTTTCTCGGGCGGCTGGGCTAATAGCCTTGGACTTGTAGCACCGAGCCCAAGACCACACTGTGTTTCCACTGTCAGCCAGTGCGAGCCAGGGCTTTCATCGGGCCGGCTGGGCTAATAGCCTCAGACTTGTAGCACGAGTCCAAGACCACACTGCATTTCCACTGTCATTCAGTGCGAGCCAGGGTTTTCATTGGGCTGGCTGGGCTAATAGCCTCAGAAGCTGTAGCACCGAGCCCAAGACCACACTGCATTTCCACTGTCAGCCAGTGCGACCCGGGCTTTCATCGGGCCGGCTGGGCTAATAGCCTCAGAAGCTGTAGAGCCGAGCCCAAGACCACACTGCGTTTCCACTGTCAGCCAGTGTGAGGTGGGGCTTTCATCGGGCCGGCTGGGCTAATAGCCTCGGACTTGTAGCGCCGAGCCCAAGACCACACTGCGTTTCCACTGTCAGCCAGTGCGAGGCCAGGGCTTTCATCAGGCCGGCTGGGCTAATAGCCTCAGACCTGTAGAGCCGAGCCCAAGACCACACTGCATTTCCACTGTCAGCTAGTGCGAGCCAGGGCTTTCATCGGGCCGGCTGGGCTAATATCCTTGGACTTGTAGCACCGAGCCCAAGACCACACTGCATTTCCACTGTCAGCCAGTGCGAGCCAGGGCTTTCATCAGGCCGGCTGGGCTAATAGCCTCAGACCTGTAGAGCCGAGCCCAAGACCACACTGCGTTTCCACTGTCAGCCAGTGTGAGCTGGGGCTTTCATCAGGCCGGCTGGGCTAATAGCCTCAGACCTGTAGCACCGAGCCCAAGACCACACTGCGTTTCCACTGTCAGCCAGTGCGAGCCGGGGCTTTCATCGGGCCGGCTGGGCTAATAGCCTCGGACCTGTAGAGCCGAGCCCAAGACCACACTGCGTTTCCACTGTCAGCCAGTGTGAGCTGGGGCTTTCCTCGGGCCGGCTGGGCTAATAGCCTTGGACTTGTAGCACCGAGCCCAAGACCACACTGTGTTTCCACTGTCAGCCAGTGCGAGCCAGGGCTTTCATCGGGCCGGCTGGGCTAATAGCCTCAGACTTGTAGCACCGAGTCCAAGACCACACTGCATTTCCACTGTCATTCAGTGCGAGCCAGGGTTTTCATTGGGCTGGCTGGGCTAATAGCCTCAGAAGCTGTAGCACCGAGCCCAAGACCACACTGCATTTCCACTGTCAGCCAGTGCGACCCGGGCTTTCATCGGGCCGGCTGGGCTAATAGCCTCAGAAGCTGTAGAGCCGAGCCCAAGACCACACTGCGTTTCCACTGTCAGCCAGTGTGAGGTGGGGCTTTCATCGGGCCGGCTGGGCTAATAGCCTCGGACTTGTAGCACCGAGCCCAAGACCACACTGCGTTTCCACTGTCAGCCAGTGCGAGCCAGGGCTTTCATCGGGGCGGCTGGGCTAATAGCCTCGGACTTGTAGCACCGAGCCCAAGACCACACTGTGTTTCCACTGTCAGCCAGTGCGAGCCAGGGCTTTCATCGGGCCGGCTGGGCTAATAGCCTCGGACTTGTAGCACCGAGCCCAAGACCACACTGCGTTTCCACTGTCAGCCAGTGCGACCCGGGCTTTCATCGGCCCGGCTGGGCTAATAGCCTCAGACCTGTAGAGCCGAGCCCAAGACCACACTGCGTTTCCACTGTCAGCCAGTGTGAGCTGGGGCTTTCATCGGGCCGGCTGGGCTAATAGCCTCGGACTTGTAGCACCGAGCCCAAGACCACACTGCGTTTCCACTGTCAGCCAGTGCGAGCCAGGGCTTTCACCGGGTGGCTGGGCTAATAGCCTTGGACTTGTAGCACCGAGCCCAAGACCACACTGCATTTCCACTGTCATTCAGTGCGAGCCAGGGCTTTCAAGTTTCAAGTTTCAAGTTTATTTGTCATTACACATGTACAAGTACAGTATAACGAAATGAAGTTTGGAGCAAGCCTCCAGGCCGCAGCCATTTCAGGCGCTGCCACACGCTCTCCAGAATACAAGAATGCAGTTTAGCAAGCATTACATAGCAAACACAACAAAACATAACATAACACAGTACACGTGGTCACGTGATGGGATGTTTTGTATGGAGTGGGAGAGGAGATAGATAAGGACAGGCAGACGGATGGAGTGGGGCTGGGATCGGGATCGGGTGTGTATGGTGCGAGTGAGTCTGAGATTGTGTTGTGTGAGAATGTTAGCCATAACTTAAGATGTTTTCGAGTTCAGTTCTGTGGTTTGTCCTTGAAGGGAGATAAGGCAGTGCACAGGGAAAGATAGCAGACCAAGCTGTCAGGCTGACCTCCCAACCGAGAGATAGGGACAAGTGAGGTTCGATTTGATGATCTTCGGTAATTTGTCCGGATCATAATCAATCAATCAGTTCTGGTCCTCAGCACTCGCGTCCGGTCCGTGCAGTTTCCCTAGACATTACGTCCAGCCTCATGGCCAGACCGGTTACAGTCCGTAAAAGTTCACCGATCTGACCCCCGATGGAGCCCACTCTTCCCTGCGTATTCCGCAGTCCGGACTGTGTTGTTACGGTTCAGTTCCTCAATCTGTATCACTCTCTGATCTAATTCCTTCAAACGGTCACACACAACCCCGAAGCATTCCTTAATTTCCACAGACAGCGGCTGGGTGAATTTGCTTGCAGCTGTCTTACCAACCTTCCGATAGGTCAGGGCAATCCCAAAGTCAAAGAATAGGAACCCCGCCATCAATAATCCAATCATGTATAAATCTTCCGCATCCTCCACGGACAGAGCCTCCAGGCACAGGACTTGCCAGTTGTTCCATGCGTCCATCACGTACCCTGCAGCAAAGGTCCCGTCCGGGCAGGTGGGTTCTCCCGGGGCACCCTTCCTTTGTGAGAAAATCCTATCGATCGCACTGATTGACCAGTTAATCAATTCCATTTCAGTATTTTCAGGAGTCCAGCAAGAAGCGGGTCAGAGAGAAAAAGACAAAATACCAAAGCGCCAGAGCACAGCGGGAGCAGAGAGAAAACACGTCTGCACTGTATGATGAGACAGCCGAAGAATGGGCCGGCTGGGCTAATAGCCTCGGACTTGTAGCACCGAGCCCAAGACCACACTGTGTTTCCACTGTCGGGCCAGAAGTGAGTGAAGTGAGGTCAATGTACAATGTACACGATATGGCGTAGTTAACACAAGTGCCGAAAGTGATCTCTCGTGCGTATCTCTACGTCATATCGTGTACATTGACCTCATTTACCGGAAGTGATCGTGCGCTGAAGGCAGTTGAACATAGTGGTGTATTTGTGGTAAAACTGTTTATATAAACTATGTTTCATGTCTTAAAACATCATTGTGTTGTCTTGAACTGCAGGGTTTAATATGATGTCGTTCAGATTTTGGTGTCATTTGCAAAACATGAGTTAAAAATCATCTTTATTTGTCATAAACATGCATGGGTTTAATACATGTTTTGGTTTTTTGTCTCAAGAACTTGATCGGTAGTATGTAGTTCATATGTAGTTCAAAACATTCAGTTTCATGGTTTTGTTGTCATGAACTGTGATCTCTGCATGAGAATGCAGTTTGGTCTCAATACATTCTTTGTGGACCAGTTTGTGAATGTTGAGTATGTCTGGAACTCTATTTCAAAAAGAATTTGTTTTCCATCTGATCACATGCACTTATCATTTCACTGCGTGATGAAAAAACAAAGAGTTAAAAAACATCTTTACTGACTTTATCAAAGAATGAACCAATGATATTCCATATTCATTCACTATAATGTTTTTAGTCTGAATCACATGTGCTGAGGGAAAAAAAAGACTGGATGTAATAATCCATATAGACAACATGTTTTGTTGTTTTAATGAATCACTCACAAAAAGTCTCAAGAACTTGCATCTACTCGGGATCTGGGTTATTATGGTAGTATGTAGCTTTTATTTTCATATGTAGTTCAAAACATTCATTTTACTTCAAATTAAACATATTTTATTTCAGTTATTAGCAAAGGCAAATCTAAAAATCTAATATTCATGAGTTTGTGATTAAATAAATCTATTTTATTGGTCAGATGCAAATCTGTTGTGATTGGTCTCTCTGCATGAGAATTTTGCAGTTTAGTCTCAATACAGTCTCTTCTCTGATTGGTCAGATTGCACAGCCTGTTGTGATTGGTTTACTCTGCTCTGATTGGTCAGATTGGTCTACTCCCCAAAGGACTCTGCTCTGATTGGTCAGATGGCACAGTGATTTCTGCTCTGATTCAGAATGCTCCAATTGGTCAGATGGCCCAGTCTATTGTGATTGGTCTACTCTGCTCCGATTGGTCAGATGGCACTGCAATGTTGTATTGGTCTACAGTCTTCTCTGGGATACCCATGTGTGGTCAACTCTGCTCTGATTGGTCAGATTGGCCCCCAAAGGAAGTTTCATCAGAATCCCATCACTTCTGGGGATAAATGTGAGCAAACCAGTTTTACCAGGACGGAAATATAATTGATACTGGTATTTGTGACTTTACTGCTGTGTAAATAGCGAGTTTCTGTTTGCTGACAGTTTGTAAAGTGGTGTTAAAATAAATCTTATTAGCATCCCTCATAAATCTAATTACTTCTGCTGTCTCTTTCTCTTCCCTGTCTCTCTTTCTGTGTTTTTTCTTCGGCTCACTCTAAGTAGATGGAACTAATTCCATTCCTCCTGGTGTCCCGCTAACACCTTGTTTATCTCTGTACCTAATGCATTAGCACACTCTTCAACATCATATATTTGCTTGTGTGTGTGTGTCTGAGATCTCGAGAGAGAAGTGAGTGTGTTTTCATTACAATGTTTGTGATGGATTGGTGTGTAATGGCATTATCTGTTGGGTTTAATTGAGTGCAAGAGGGAAGATTTCCCACTTGAAAATGCCATTTAAAACTCTCTCGCTTTCGGTCTTATTATTTTTATGTAATTTTTTTTTTTTTTTTTGAGGGCCTTTGCCTCATTTCTATTTTACAGCTGTTCTAGAGTTTGAAAACAAGTTATAATTGAAAAAGAGAGAGAATGGGATCTGTGCTGGATTCAAATGATAATTTGTCCAGAGCATGTACACTGCACCATGTCCCCAACATCCAACAATTTTTATATATATATATATATATATATATATATATATATATATATATATATATATATATATATATATATATATATATATATATATATATATATATATATATATATATATTTTTTTTTTTTTTTTTTTTTGGTAAATGGCTAAAGTAGACAATGACAGATATTAGAAGGAGAGATTGGATTAGGACACTTCTTAGGACACTCAACTGTATGTCCCACATGAGCACCGACTGTTGTGATTGATCTACTCTGCTCTGATTGGTCAGATGACCCAGTCTGTTGTGATTGATCTACTCTGCTGTGATTGGTCAGATTACCCAGTCTGTTGTGATTGATCTACTCTGCTCTGATTGGTCAGATGACCCAGTCTGTTGTGATTGATCTACTCTGCTGTGATTGGTCAGATGACCCAGTCTGTTGTGATTGATCTACTCTGCTCTGATTGGTCAGATGACCCAGTCTGTTGTGATTGATCTACTCTGCTCTGATTGGTCAGATGACCCAGTCTGTTGTGATTGGTCTACTCTGCTCTGATTGGTCAGATGACCCAGTCTGTTGTGATTGGTCTACTCTGCTCTGATTGGTCAGATGACCCAGTCTGTTGTGATTGGTCTACTCTGCTCTGATTGGTCAGATGACCCAGTCTGTTGTGATTGGTCTACTCTGCTCTGATTGGTCAGATGGTCCAGTCTGTTGTGATTGGTCTACTCTGCTCTGATTAGTCAGATGGCCTAGTCTGTTGTGATTGGTCTACTCTGCTCTAATTGGTCAGATACCTCAGTCTGTTGTGATTGGTCTACTCTGCTCTGATTGGTCAGATACCTCAGTCTGTTGTGATTGGTCTACTCTGCTCTGATTGGTCAGATGGCCCAGTCTGTTGTGATTGGTCTACTCTGCTCTGATTGGTCAGATGGTCCAGTCTGTTGTGATTGATCTACTCTGCTCTAATTGGTCAGATGGTCCAGTCTGTTGTGATTGGTCTACTCTGCTCTGATTGGTCAGATGGTCCAGTCTGTTGTGACTGGTCTACTCTGCTTCTGTTTCTATAAGTCTATTTGTCTGCATCAGTTCCAGTCCTCATCCTCAAAGTGGATTTGCAATGCAGAAAATAGTGTATTCGAACCAAACACGAACCAGACTCTTCCAGGCCTTTCATTCACAAACAGCTGTATTACATACTACATGAAAGGTATTATCTGAAAAGCATAATAAGGGCACTTAATCATGACCAGTATTTTTAGCAGAAAGGGGATAAACAGGATTGGGACACACATTTGATTTGAACCTGCATTTCCCATGGGCAGCACAGCTAGGCTGAGCCACATGCACTAACCACTATGCCACAGCTCTGACCTTGATTTTCTTTCTCATTCAATTCATCCTCCCCTTCACTTTCTTTATATGCATGCTCATGTTAGCATTCTCATTTCCCATTCCTGTTGGCTCTGGGGTTTAGAGCTTATGAACTCTGTTTACACTCCAGCTGATCAATGCAGCCGATGCAGAATCACAGACACAAGCGGGACGTCTCCTTTACCCCTTCCTCTTTTTTCTCTCATCTCATCTCAGCCCCTGCGGCGATATACAGCAGCTGCCTGATGCAAAATCTCATCTGCACAGAGGGAAGGGGAGCATGCGATCGCTTTGTCTCCAATTTGTGTCTATCTTTCCGTTCTCTCCCTCGTTCCTGTGGGAGATGTAAGCAGTGATGTGGTTTTCTGTCAGAGTCTTGTTCTTCAGACTGCATTCCCACTCTGATTGAATGCTTTCCAGATCTGTCTCTCCTCTTTCCAGTGTAATAGAACAAATACAAAGCTTTCTTCGTTCCCGGCGCTTCTTCAAACCTGTGTTTCTGTTCTGAGGAGAGGGTTCTCCTCTTGGGTCCGTCTGTCTGGACAGTTAAAGCTGTTATATTTCAGTACGTTTAGGCAGGCTGAACCTTTCTTTGTAGCTGAATTACAATTATAATTCACAGCTCTCAACCATAAATACTGAGCAGTTCACGCTCCATTTAGCAAAATCTGTTAATTTGAAGTCATCCAGATTAAGGGGTTCAAATATGATAAAACAATATATTGTAAATAACATAATTAAATATAAGATAAAGTAGAATATTTTGATGCATATAAATGTGTATATAGTCCATTCAAGTGTATTTATATAGAATAATATATACACTATATTGCCAAAAGTTTGGGGACATCTGCCTTTACATGCAGATGAACTTTAATGACATCCCATTCTTAATCCGTAGGGTTTAATATGGAGTTGTCCCAACCTTTATTGGAGCTATAACAGCTTCAACTCTTCTGGGAAGGCTTTCCACAAGGTTTAGAAGTGTGTTTATGGGAATTTTTGACCACTCTTCTAGAAGCACATTTGTGAGGTCAGGTACTGATGTTGGACGAGAAGGCCTGGCTCGCAGTCTCCACTCTAATTCATCCCAAAGAATGAGGTCAGGACTCTGTGCAGGCCAGTCAAGTTCCTCCACACCAAACTCGCTCATCCATGTCTTTATGGACATTGCTTTGTGCACTGGTGCACAGTCATGTTGGACCAGGAAGGGGCCATCCCCAAACTGCTCCCACAAAGTTGGGAGCATGAAATTGTCCAAAATTACTTGCTATGCTGAAGCATTAAGAGTGGGTTTCAGGCCAAAGAATTATTTGTGGATAGTTTACAGTATGTATTAAGAGTTAGTGGTCATTTTTTGGCTGGTCAGTCAGTGGAAGCACATGCCTGTCCTGAGAGATCTTCGCAAATCTCAGCAGTTTCAGTTGTAAAGGCGTATTTAAGTTGTGAAATGTATCAGCTCACTCTGGCGTGAGAGTTAGACAGGTAGAGTGAGTAATGGGCCGATAACAAGGAGACGGCGGGTGAATCCGGCTCCTGTCACACACTCTCTGTGACTTTGTTTTGCTAATGGACCTGCTGGGAGCCGCGCTCCTTTCGACAGCTCCTATTGACTTAAATTAGTCTCCTTTATTGTTTAGTTTTTCTCCAATTTTTTGTCTGAAAAAGCCCTTTGTGTGAAATGAGAAAGTGGGATCGGAAAGCCTAGAAGTAGAGAAATAAAGACAAAAGATTCATCGAGTGGCAGAAGAAAATTGGAAAGTTGAAACAAAGTGGAACTAGAGGAACATCCCTGAAAGAGAGACAATTGCTTCAAAAGGAAAGAGGAACTTTGAAGTAACAAAAAAGTGAAGGAGCAGCTAGTCTTTTGAGTGTCTGTGAAGAATATTGTGAAGTTTATTCATTAATGGTGATTGTGGAAAGTATCACTATTACGTTTACTTTTGATTGTACCTAGCAACCACCATAGTAACCATATATAAACTCGCTAAAACCACCCAGAACTCCGTGCCAACCTTTCACAACACCCTACCATTGTGTACCAGTTTAGAGGCCAATTCACACTGAACCAACAGACGCTGACCAACGGCAACAGACACACTCATTGGTGAGTGTGTTACATCTGCGCCTGTCGCTATTGGTCGGTGCTTGTTTCAGCAATTAAACATCCTCAATTAGCCTTTGTCGGGTCATGGTATGTCGGAAAAGTGACATATGTAATCTGATGATGGTCTGCGTTGGTTGATGTCTGTTGGTTGATTAGCCATAATATGGGCAAACACATCTCACATTTTCTTTAAAAAACTTAACTAATCTAGTTCCACTTGCCATTTTTATCCTGCTAATTCATACCTTGGAATATAGAGATCTTGCTCTTTTGAAATAATCACAAATTGAAACAATGTACTATGTAGATCTATGCTAAAAACAACCTGTTCAGAAATCATCATTTTGACATTACATCAGTGAGCTCATTAACATGTACCCGCCCACCTATCAGTCGCAACTAGTCATTTACAAGGTTAACCAGTCATTTACATATCAAAGTCTTAAAGGTACAGTAGCATTTGGGCAGCCTGTTTAATGGGAGGGTAGAAAATGAACTAAATTATGACTGTGTGGTGTTGGAAACTTGAAATGCTTCAAAAGTGCAAAATATGTCCCTTTAAGAGTTTGGCACATCATGCACTCATCATTAAAGACTTCAGAGCTTGCTTTATACTGATCTGGACGTGTTGAGGCGAGCTCAGCGGGTGTCCTTCACAGAACAAGCGTATGATAATTACAGAGCTAATAAGCCGTTGCCTGGCCTTCCTCCTCAGAGGGAGGTCTGAGTCTCAAATCTGCACTGATGCTCCACTAGAGATCAAACATGAAACTCTTTTCCTTTATTACTGCCATATGCGCTCTAATATTCACTCTGATCAAGGTCACATGCACGTATACGCATGGGAAAATATCATGAAAACTTGTGCAGGTCACATTACACCCAAAGATCAAAACAAAAAATGTGTAATATATATATATATATATAGAAAATATATATATATAGGATTGTTCAATGTTCTTTTACGCAAACAATTATTTTCTTTAGATTTTTTTTCTTAAGATTTCACCCACACACATTTTCAAGAGATCTGAAATATGAGAGGTGGGTGTCTGGATGTTTGTCTGAGGCTGTGAAACCTTGAATGTCGAGCAGTCAAACGCAGTTTCGGATTTGTTTGTGTTTGTTATTTTTCAAATAAGCATCACTGAGTGTTACAGTAAAGAAACCAAAGAAAACTTTCTAGTGATCAAACCTGGAAGCAAGGCAGCCAAATGTGAAAGAGAGAGCGAGAGGGAAATGAAGAAGGGATGAAGGGGAAGTAGACGCGAGTCGTCAGGGGAGTTTCTTCTGTGATGGTGTTTTAGATTGAATGTGACGGCTGGGACACAGACTCTTGACTGATGCTGTGTACAGACAGACGTGACACCTGCACACGTTTCTGTCTGTCTTCGGCCTTCTCTTTCATCACTCTACAGTATCTCTGTCACTCTTTTCACAAGCTTTCAGTTTTCTTCTCTCAAATGTCCCTCTTTTTTATATTTTAGTGTTTGCAGGACAACACTGCACTGATATTCTTCAGATATATATTACAAACATTATATAATTATATTTTACGTTACATGAATATCATGAACAAATATATAGACCGGAATAAGACATATCTAAAGATTTTTTTTTTTCATTGTGACTTGTTTTTATATTGTTTTATACAATTGTTTTACATGTAGCACAAGTTACATTCTGTACTAAATGTTTTCAACAAATTCTACCTTAATGTATACTTGCAATTTAAATATATCTTTATTATTAATAATATTATTATTATACACTCACCTAAAGGATTATTAGGAACACCATACTAATACTATGTTTGACCCCCTTTCGCCTTCAGAACTGCCTTAATTCTACGTGGCATTGATTCAACAAGGTGCTGAAAGTATTCTTTAGAAATGTTGGCCCATATTGATAGGATAGCATCTTGCAGTTGATGGAGATTTGTGGGATGCACATCCAGGGCACGAAGCTCCCGTTCCACCACATCCCAAAGATGCTCTATTGGGTTGAGATCTGGTGACTGTGGGGGCCATTTTAGTACAGTGAACTCATTGTCATGTTCAAGAAACCAATTTGAAATGATTCGAGCTTTGTGACATGGTGCATTATCCTGCTGGAAGTAGCCATCAGAGAATGGGTACATGGTGGTCATAAAGGGATGGACATGGTCAGAAACAATGCTCAGGTAGGCCGTGGCATTTAAACGATGCCCAATTGGCACTAAGGGGCCTAAAGTGTGCCAAGAAAACATCCTCCACACCATTACACCACCACCACCAGCCTGCACAGTGTAAACAAGGCATGATGGATCCATGTTCTCATTCTGTTTACGCCAAATTCTGACTCTACCATCTGAATGTCTCAACAGAAATCGAGACTCATCAGACCAGGCAAAATTTTTCCAGTCTTCAACTGTCCAATTTTGGTGAGCTCGTGCAAATTGTAGCCTCTTTTTCCTATTTGTAGTGGAGATGAGTGGTACCCGGTGGGGTCTTCTGCTGTTGTAGCCCATCCGCCTCAAGGTTGTGCGTGTTGTGGCTTCACAAATGCTTTGCTCCATACCTCGGTTGTAACGAGTGGTTATTTCAGTCAAAGTTGCTCTTCTATCAGCTTGAATCAGTCGGCCCATTCTCCTCTGACCTCTAGCATCAACAAGGCATTTTCGCCCACAGGACTGCTGCATACTGGATGTTTTTCCCTTTTCACACCATTCTTTGTAAACCCTAGAAATGGTTGTGCGTGAAAATCCCAGTAACTGAGCAGATTGTGAAATACTCAGACCGGCCCGTCTGGCACCAACAACCATGCCACGCTCAAAATTGCTTAAATCACCTTTCTTTCCCATTCTGACATTCAGTTTGGAGTTCAGGAGATTGTCTTGACCAGGACCACACCCCTAAATGCATTGAAGCAACTGCCATGTGATTGGTTGATTAGATAATTGCATTAATGAGAAATTGAACAGGTGTTCCTAATAATCCTTTAAGTGACTGTATATTATTCATTGTCGTACTGAGAATTAGATTCTTTTGCAATTTGCTAATACAAATTGGGGGGTTATGTGCTTAATTATCATGGGAAATAATGCAAAAAGAAATCCCCAATGATCCTACAAATAGGCTTAATTTTAATGCAATATGACCCAGATATTTCATAACAATTTTCATGTGAATCACAAATTTAACCAATATTCATTTGTATACAATTTGTATTTATTTAACTTAAAAATGTCTGAATGTCATTACTTTATATCAAAATATCAAAGCAAATGTTATTTTGAACATAAGCATACTTTTCAAACAAAATAATTCAAACTTAAACTTTTCTTGTGAAATGATAAAACAGATTAGTATTGAAAATGAAGACAATGGTAGGTAACACTTTATTTTAAGGTGATATAATTACACATTACTTTACACATTAATTAGTTCATTATTATTACTCTGTACTTAAGTACAATGTAACTGTCACCATAAAATAAAGGGTTACACTGTATTTTAAGGTGTGATTGTTACAGTGTAATTATATATTTAAGTACTGAGTAATATTAATTAACTACATTTACTTACTATAGGATTAGGGTTTGGTTGAGGGTTGCATGTAATTATGCACAATTTACTGTTATACATGTATATGGTAAGTACATGTAACATGCAGTATGTGTGGCGAGGTTGACGAGCAAGAGACGTGGGAGGAGCGAGCGAGACCGGGGCGTGATTGAGAATGATCGTCACCTCTCGGGTCCGCTTCACTGGTGTCGCTCGTCCTTATATGTGCAAGTCATGAGTGGACTCGAGACCGATGTGCCTCGCAGGTGACGCTCATTCTCAATCACGCACCCGTCTCGCTCGCTCCTCCCACGTCTCTTGCTCGTCAAACTCGCCACAATATGTAACAAGGACACTGCAAAATAAAGTGTTACGTAACCCAAAGGTATTTGGACGCTGATGAGCTACACCTGTGGTTACTCTGCTGGGACACGTGAGGAGACTAAAAATCACCCTGTTGAAAATAGAAGTACCTAAGTTTGGCTCAGAAAAGCGGAGCTAATTCTGAGAAAAGCTTTTGCAGCATTTGTTAGCAGATTATATTTTTTTCCCGTAATGCAATGAAATTTATACGTTTTTTAAATGTGGCTTATGTGTCCAAATACTTTTATATCCCCAGTGTCACTCTATCATCTTAGCTAAAGCTTTTACTGCCTTGCAAGCACTAGCCTTTCCTTCAGGAAATGCAAATGTACTTCTGTTTGCTGTGTCCCAGCCGTGCTACAGAGTGTCTGGTTGGTTTATTCAGCATCTGCTGGTGTTGGCAGGTTGTTAGCAGGGATCCTGTGATGCAGTGCCCATGTAATCTCCCTGATTAGTCTTTGTGTGTGTGCATCCAGATGAGTGTTGGATTCAGGATCAGAGCACTCACTCCAGAGAGCATGTGAACACACACCTGAGACTCATTGTGCACGCAGCTGTTTGGACAGCACACATCCAAAGCCCTTCTCTCCTATATTTCCACAGTCAGCCTCACTTTCACCTGTCGGCTTTTCTGATCTCAGCGTTTGCATCCCGCTATGGCGTAAGAACATCTTAATTATGCTTCTGTCTGTTACAGTTTACATGCTGTGACAGCACCAGATCTGCAAGCCTTGTTGTGACTATTGCTAATGCTTAGGGTTTGTGCAAATCCCTAATGCAAAATATTAAACTTTGGTGCATAGCTTGTGTAACGGAATCTGGCTAGTAAGAGTTGTGGCCTCAAGAGGTGCACTAGTGACTGACGCTAGAGGATGCTTTAGCATACTTGTTAGCGTGTTCGCCTCCCATGCGGGAGACTATCGTTCGAATCCTGCTCAGAGTGGGTAGAGTAGGACCGGTTACAGTGTTTTTTTTTTTCCATTAATGCTATGGAAATGTGAATAATACCTCAGTTTGTTGAGGAGAGGTATGCTGTTACTTTTCTAAGCCAACACAATTTTGTTATTTTTCTGGTGGATAATGTGGGCAAGGAAAATCACGTATCTAAAGAGCTTTCCTCTAGCTCAAACAATAAGAGCGTGGCGCTAGCAACGCCAAGGTCATGGGTTCGATTCCCAGGGAAAGCAAGAACTGACAAAATGTAAAAATGTGTACCTTGAATCCAATGTAAGTTGCTGTGGATAAAAGCGTCTGCCAAATGCAGAAATGTAAATCACTTTTAGGATTTTTTTTTTTTTTTTTGATACTCTAACATCTTGGTGGCAAGTTTTGTGAGAAAATGTAAACACTGAATGTTTCTAACTCGTTCTCTCTCTTGTTCTGTAGGGATGAGGAACATACTTTAATCCTGCAGTACTGTCAGACCTTGGGAGGGGAGGGCTCATCCTTCAGCCAGCCCCAAACCCCCGCCCACATCTCCAGGAGCCCCGCCCACAACATCCACAGCCCCTCCTACCTGCTCCAGAGCCCCGCCCAGATTCTGCAGGCTGTGGAGAGGGAGGAGCGAGGAGAACTGGAGCGAATCATAGCGCGACTTGAGGATGAGCAGCGGTAGGTTAACTCATCTGTTGTGTAATGTGTGTTGTAGGTCTGTGTTGTATTGGTTTATTGGTTGTTGTGTTTTATTGTTCCCACCCTCTACACTCCCACTTTTCTACAGCCTTACACGCCCACCTCAAATCTGAAGTGTGAATGACCAGTGCTAAAACGGGGGGGGTGGTTCATGACACTTTAAGATGATCGAAAGTCCCTATAAAAGAAAGTCAATTCACTCTGAGCCATATTTGCAACATTTCTGAGCAGCTATTTCGGTTATGCAAGACAAAATCCTATCTACTTGAATGGGTAAATATTGAAATCTCAAAAACTTCCTGTCAAACTCATATTTCATAACATATTTTCAAAACGGCAACAAAATCAGTCATGATCTGTCTCATAAATGATGTTTCTTACACTCAAAAAGCATTTAAAAAGTCAATGTGTATATGTGCAGTCTTAAGGCCTGTTCACACCAACACGAATGTTCAGCATGATAATTTGATCTGATTTGTCTGTTCGGACCAATGTGTAAAAACGGCAGACTGCATGAAAATGCAATTTCACTCTCTGACAGTAGATGCCGCTTATAAAAAACTGAAATAACCTGGTTACTCTGGAACACAGTGCACATGTAACTTTCTGGCACTTGCTTGTCACGGAGAAGGAGGTATGAAAGGTGCATTTCACTCTAAAGGCGCGTTCACTATAGGCTACAGCAGAGATGAGAGTCAACAACTTCATATTTGCAGCCGACACTGACATCTTTCTATCAGAACCAGCATTAACTTCTTGAGCAATTTGAGCTCCAGTAGCTTGTCTGTTTGATCGGACCACACGGCCAGCCTTCGCTCCCCACGTGCATCAATGAGCCTTGGCTGCCCATGACCCTGTCTCTGGTTCACCGCTGTTCCTTCCTTGGAGCACTTTTGATAGATCCTGACCACTGCAGACCAGGAACACCCCACAAGAGCTGCAGTTTTGGAGATGCTCTGACCCAGTCGTCTAGTCATCACAATTTGGCCCTTGTCAAACTCGCTCAAATCCTTACGCTTGCCCATTTTTCCTGCTTCTAACACATCAACTTTGAGGACAAAATGTTCACTTGCTGCCTAATATATCCCACCCACTAACAGGAGCCGTGATGAAGAGATAATCAGTGTTTTTCACTTCACCTGTCAGTGGTCATAATGTTATGCCTGATCAGTGTATATTTAAGCAATTAAATTAATATAAATTTGCGATTAGTCGACTAATGGCTTAAATGAATGACTACTAGTCAACTAGAAAAATCTTTAATTGGGGCAGCCCTACTATGTTTGTTATTTTTTTGGTGGATAATATGCAATTTTACTCTCTGACAGTAGATGGCGCTTAAAAAAAAAAACAGAAATACCCTGGTTACTCTGGGACACAGTGCACTATGTAACTTTACATTTCTGGCACTTGCTTGTCATGGAGTAGGAAGGAAGTCAAACAGTATTTACACTCAACAGCTGTTCAGATTTTTGTATTTGGGATGGTGTTGTCAAACATACTCTACAGACAGTGTCTGATTTTGCAAAATGATGCAATGACAGGGGGAATATATACATTATCGATAAAGATTTAGTTATAAAAAACATTATAGATGTAAAAGAATAGCACTAGTCCACTCACATCACAACTATAATGATAACGGCACAGAGGAAAGATCACTTTCAAAACGATTATTATGATTATTTCCAGCTGATGAACGATAACATTGAATCCAACCTGCTTTAAAGAGCTTGAACATTAAAGCGACAGAGGACAACATTTATAATAAACAGAACGTTATCTATATAACGAATCATTATTTTTATAGTTATCATTCTTGGTGTGAACAGGGTTTAATTGCTCATTTGTTGTTAGAACACAAATTCATTGTTTTACTTTTAATTTAGTTAATGTTACATTTACAATTATTCAGTGGATGTGCTTCATCATAATTGGTCTGGTTATGATTTGCATCTGTTTAGTTGTGTTTTTGGCAGTGGGCGGTGTTCCCTAGCCGTCTAGCAATAGGCTGGATGTGGCTGCGGGTCCCTGTGGGTTCACTTTTCTCCATTGCCTTTCATTGCCAGAACATAAAAGAGCGGGTCCAGCATCCAACAGTCATAACTCAAACTAAAAAAGACAGAAACCCACGTTTATATATACAGCATATAAACATTGTCTGTCTCCCCGTGGTCAGGACCCTGCAGAGGGAGTACGAACAGTTGCGCCAGCAGCACGGTCAGTCCGGCGCAGGAGCCGCAGCTGCTAGCGGAGCCCCTGAGGAAGCTGACCTGTTAGCTGAAGCTAAACTCCTGCGACAGCACAAGGGACGTCTGGAGGCCCGCATGCAGATACTGGAGGACCACAACAAGCAGCTGGAATCACAGCTTTACCGACTACGTCAGCTGCTGCATCAGGTAACACAAACTAGTGAGTTGTCTACCTAGATGCCATTTTAAGGTATCAGAGGTTTGAAACATCTGCCTTTCAAAGGCTGGAATACACTACATGACTTTTGCTAGGAATTTTGCAGCATTTAGGAGTCGACACTAGTTGCCGAAAGTCAGAGCCAGTCTTCAGATTCAAAAAATCGTGTGGTGTCTGATGGGCACAGATTTGACTTCAGACTGATTTTTTTTTCCAGTCTGAGGAGATCAAACATGTTTGATATTTTGAGCCTTTTTTTTTAGAACACATTGCAGTTCATAAAACTTGAATTCACTTGTGAAGATTATCTTGATGTGTAAGAATCATAAACCTTTGTTGATCACAGAGCTTATTTTCACCAATATTGCCAAATTAAAGATCCTATTGTGTTTTTCTCGAGGGAACCAAGGTAATACTAACTTCAAGGCTGGTCTACAAAAATGTCATTACTGCAGCGCTTCATTGGAATAAATCTTGACTCTTGTGTTGCCAGACTTTTGACTATCAGAATTAAAGCCTTGCATCTTATTCTGCGCCAAGAACTGTCCGCTTAGTGCTTTTTTGAATATGAATCAGACCGTCTCTGGGGTGTGAAGCTGAGACTAACATTCACCTGTCTCGGGTTCAGTTCCAGCTCTATCGCGCTGTATAAACTGCTATTGTTTCATCCTTCAATAGGCTTCATGGTCTAACGGGCAGTGCCAGCGAGTCCAACAGCCGCCAATAGTGTCGTGAATCAAGCACAGGCGTTCAATGAGCCCTGATTTAGAGTAACAGTAATTTATTGGGTCTCCTGAGGGCCTAATTCACTGCACTGAGCCTCAGTTTAGCCAGATGGTCTTGTCAAAGGCTCTTAGCTAAGTAAACACAATATAACTTGAGATCCAAAAAGGCAAACAAGACTGTCATTCCAGTCTGACATTTCTGGCCACCTTGCTTTGACCTAGAGGAAGACTTAAGCAGTCATTAAGCAGTAATGACTTCTGAAACATGCCAAATAAATCTGTTTGTGAGGAGGCACTGAGATATATATATATAAAATGTGATGCTGTATTGTATAAGGGTGTGCGATATTAACGAAAAATAAATTCTATTTATATTTTCTGGGATTTCGTTGATGACAATATTTTGCTGAGTGTGTTTTTGTGTTGGTTTATACTTGTACTATCCCAAAGCTTCTCATATTCTTCATTTAATCAATCAGTTCAATTTTAATAAGACACTACAGGCTGTTACCAATCAAATGAAATCAACAAAATCAACAACCAAAAAGCTGCATCTAAAGCAGAATTTAGATGCATTTACACTGCAATTACAATTGCATAAATAATTGCATAAAGATATTGTTTTAATGAAATGATTCTTTAAATATCAAACTAAAAAGTCATGGAGTCATTAATGCAACTGATTCGTTCAAGCGGCTGATTGATTCAGGAACAAAGCAAGTGGTTGTCTTTACGAATGGGTTATTGAATCATTTTTCAAAAATGCTGATACTGAGTTCTGTTGTGGTTTGGTTTGAAACTCACATTGCAATCTTGCTGATATTCGGGGGAAAAACCAGCACTCTTGTGTGATATTGCTTAGCTATATACCGATCAGGCATAACATTATGACCATCTAATATTGTGTTGGTTCCCCTTTTGCTGCCAAAACAGTCCTGGCCCATCGAGGCATGGACCCCACTAGACCCCTGAAGGTGTGCTGCGGTATCTGGCACCAAGATGTTAGCAGCAGATCCTTTAAGTCCTGTAAGTTGTGAGGTGGGGCCTCCATGGATCGGACTTGTTTGTTCAGCACATCCCACAGATGCTCGATTGGATTGAGATCTGGGGAATTTGGAGGCCAAGTCAACACCTCCAACTCGTTGTTGTGCTCCTCAAACCATTCCAGAACCATTTGTGCTTTGTGGCAGGGCGCATTATCCTGCTGAAAGAGCCACAGCCACCAGGGAATACCGTTTCCATGAAAGGGTGTACATGGTCTGCAACAATGCTTAGGTAGGTGGTACGTATCAAAGTAACATCCACATGGATGGCAGGACCCAAGGTTTCCCAGCAGAACATTGCCCAAAGCATCACACTGGCTTCTTCCCATAGTGCATCCTGGTGCAAGGTGTTCCCCAGGTAAGCGACGCACATGCACCCGGCCATCCACGTGATGTAAGAGAAAACGTGATTCACCAGACCAGGACACCTTCTTCCATTGCTCCGTGGTCCAGTTCTGATGCTCACGTGCCACTGTTGGTGCTTTTGGTGGTGGACCGGGTTCAGCATGGGCACCCTGACTGGTCTGTGGCTATGCCGCCCCATATGCAACAAACTGTGATGCACTGTGTATTCTGACCCCTTTCTATCAGAATCAGCATTAACTTCGAGCGATTTAAGCTCCAGTAGCTCGTCTGTTTGATCGGACCACACGGGCCAGCCTTCGCTCACCACGTGCATCAATGAGCCTTGGCCCCCCAGTGATAATCAGTGTTGTTCACGTCACCTGTCAGTGGTCATAATGTTATGCCTGATCTCTGTACTGTATATAGAAATAGAAGACAAAAACACATGAATTTTGGGGTCTTTCTTGCTACATTTTACTAGGCTACATCACACAAAGCATTCACTCTCTCAAGGCATGTTGCTTGTTTGTTTTTGCATAGTCACAGACCTACACGATAGTTATAACAAGTGTGATATTATCATAGACGATACATACCACACACCCCTAGGTGTTTCACTATCAGTTTTTAAACTATGCCTATCTCTCTTTCTAGCCTGAGTTAAATGGCACGTCCTCTTCCGGCTCTCTCCATCAGGATATAGCAGGACAGCCTGAGCTCCCAGGTACACACACACACACACACACACACACACACACACACACACACACACACACACACACACACACACACACACACACCACAAGGTGATTATACTGAGGGCTGACTTCTTTATGTAATAATCTGTTGAGTGCATTCTATGTGTGTTCTCAGATGAGTTTCTCCGTCAGTGTGCTAACAGTAACTCTGATCTGGCTGAGGTTATGGAACAGATTAACCACAGTTTTCCTGCATGCTCTCGTAAGTCTAAAGCTCTGACTTTCCCCGCTCTCAATCATGCAAGCTAATACTCGGCTGTCTTCTGGGTGTTTGAACTGCTTCCTTCTTTGTTTCCTAGCATGTATTGCAGTCTTTGGCTGCACCCCAGTAGAGCGTTGGGGTCTGAAAGTAAAATTGCATTCAATTTCCTTCATAGAGAAACCATTTTTGAATGAAAAGACACTTTTCAGACAAATTTTAATTGCTAAATTAAAATGCTGTACTACACTACCCATAATCCTGAAGAGAAATCCACCAATCAGTAGTCACTGTTAACTGTGTGAGCAATAATTAATTGCATTTTGAGCAAAGGTAGTTTGCTGATCTTGTTTAAGCTGCTATAGCTTGCAGTTAGACAAGTTGGCACACGCTCGAAACCCCTTTAAAACCATCCAACTACACCAACCCAACCAGCTCACTACCTTAGACTGGCTTTTCTCAGTGGCAGTTGGTTTGGTCTAGGGCTTAAAACTTTTTAGTTTATTTTTTAAATCCCTGTGAAGAAAATGAATGTGAAAAATACTTCCAGAACCAGGCCTGCTGAAAAAGTTAGCAGTCAAAGTTGCTCCTCTTGTGCAAACTCTACTATATACTAAAAGTATGTACTTCACCGGTACATACTTTTAAGTATTATGTAAGCTAGAACTGGAACATGCTAACATGCCATTGTTGGTGCTGTGTTTGAATCTTAGCATTAGCGTATAGCTACAATCTTTTTACTAAACTTTCAGGTTTGTAGGGATATGAAACCCATTTCATCGCATCAGTTCTCAACACCGTGAAAAGAGTATTAGAGAACACAACAGTTGTGTCTGATGCTTTAATGAAGTTAACGGCATCAAAGGTTCTCATAAATGCATGCTGCTATTCATAATTGTACTCACCACAATGCCCTGTATTTTGTGAGTTCACAGTGCATTACGCAAATACACACAGCTCATTTTATATCTATAATTAAATGCATATGCAAGTCGATTTCATTTGCATCAAAAAAATATGTGAACGTGCATTTGCATATTATTCCTTTTATTCCTTGACGTTGACTCGTGGAAGTGGTTTGATGAATTAACACACTCACAGTGAGGGTGGATGGCGTTCAGATTGTCTCAGTCGCGTGATAACTGCTCATTGAATAACTTGGTTGATTGAAAGCCTGTCGCTCCATCAGCATCACAAGGGAGGCCGAACACTCGAGACTTTCAAGTGTTTCTGCGAGCTATCAACTCACTGAAGTGCCGGCTGAGCGTTTGAAGCACTCGTCTCAGGACAATGCGACGTGATGTCATGAATAATTATGAGACAGCGCCTTCTCATAGGATAAAGCCACACAATTACATGAATAATTATGAGGCGCTGCTGACGTTTCAAACCTAAAAGACGAAAATAGACCAGAATGTTACATTTTATTCTAATAACAGATACATTTTGATCAGATTGTGCAACACACACACGCACACAAAAGTGTTTAAAAATGTTTTTAAAAAATTACCTACATTCTTTTTGCAGCACGTTAGTAAACGTATTAAAGTCGAAAGAGACTTGAAATTTGCTTTTAGCAACCATACATGCTTGAATATCCCATCCAATTATGTAATGCATTGCACTGTATTACAGACTAGTCCTAGTATTTAGGATAGACAGTGTGCAAATTTGCTCTGTCCTATCATTTTCTTTCACTTATCAATCTAAACCCTGTTCAGTTTTTTGAATCCTTTAAGATAATTGCTTAGAAATCATTTATGATCTCAGACATTTGTCTCAGATAGAAATAGTGTACAGTGTGCATTGGGCTTTAATTGCTGTATTAGTTTTGATCTCTTCATAAATTGACTCACTTCTAGTAGATCAGGACCACACAACTTGTAAAGTTGCGTAATGATGTGCTCAAAATCCATCTGAAACCGGTCTGTTTGCCTCTTCCGCCATATAAACCGTGTTTTACAGATATCCCAGACTCGCACTGAGCTCACCTTACAGCTGTCAATCGGCCGAAGACGACACTCTTCTGCCTTTGAGAACGCTTCCGTTCCTGCAGTCTAAGAACTTTGATTGTGAATTATGTTTGTAATCACGGTTGTTTAAAAGAAAATTGGATTCTGAAGCCTTTAGAGACTCCATTTTATGGAACAACTCGGTTTAAACAAGTTTTCATTACCTGTTTTTATTACCTCAAAGTTACTGATAAGATTTTGTTATTGTGGAACTTAATTTTGAATTCCGCCCAGACTTTGGCATGCATTGTTAGCTAGAAACTCAGTAAGATATTGATCTTGGCACATTGTTGTTTTACTGCATTGGGCCCTTGTGTGCTGTGAGATTCGGTCTGGGAGAAGATATGGGACCATTTCCATGTTCTTTGTTTGGCAGGAAAGTTTTAATGAAGGACAGAGGCACAGGTGATATGTGTTAGGAGTCGTCTCACTTGTGTTTGCTGTCGCCTCCCTGTAGAGTTCATTAAAATGCTTCACTCAGTGTTCAGAAGAGCAATCCCAAGAGTCTGAGCTTGAACGCTCTAAATTAAAAGTTTTGCTGTTGTGAAGAGTCTGCATGTGTTGTTCTTGTCAGGACTGTCTTGGTTAGGATAGCTATTAAATTGTCCTAACTGTCTCTCTCTCTTTGTTTTTCCCTTATGGGTTCTGAAGCATCAAGTGTGTCCTCGAGGCCGAAGGTAAGTCTCGCCACACATCACAGTAAAAACACTCCACAGTAGAGCTGCACGATTAATCCTAAAAAGATCACAATCTTATTCCTAAACGACAATGGTCTGCTAAACCTTTGATAAAATCACACCTGAACATTCAGATCTGCAGTGGCACTGCTGCTGATCCAGACAGAGCAGATGTCATGCATAAGTATGAAACAACTTAGTACAAAGTATCAGTATCAATAATTCATATTATCACAAAAGTACTGGGATAAAAGTTTATAGTTCGGATGTAAACACTGATGTCTACGGTTGTGATCAAAATAGATTAAATCACCTTTAGAAAGTAACTTGCCGCTTCAAATAACAATTGTATCATGACATTGTTACACCAGTAGGTGTAATAAATGTGTTTATCATTGAATCATTCATTCAAGAGATTTGTTCAAAAACACTGATTCATCCAGTAATGAAACAAATGAAGTCTTTATGAGTGAGTCAATGAATCATTCATTTAAGAGATTCTTCAAAAACGCTGATTCATCCAGTAATGAAACAAGTGAAGTCTTAATGAACGATTAATTGAATCGTTCATTCAAGAGATTTGTTCAAAAATGCTGATTCATCCAGTAATTAATTCAAATTCAATACTGCAGCAATTACATTTTTGCCAGAACCTCTACTAAATTACATTTTGTTCAGTTCATGATCCATTTTAAACCAAGAAAAAATATGATTCTCAATTTATCCAGAATCATGCAGCTCTACTCCACAGTAATTCTTACTGACCACAAAGAAAAAGGAAATATCTGAGGTTGTAACACCATTTTACCCCCGATCTTTTGCACCTGTTTTCTTATCCTATCTACTTTCAAATGGGTCTCTGAAAGCACTGGACATATTTGTTCCCTGCTCTATTAGTTTGCTTGAACCAGCTCAGATGGACACACTATCAATCAAGTTTCTGTTAATGAGAAATCTTAGTGATGAGCTTGTTTGCAAAGATCCATCACAGCCGATAGACTGGCATCTCCATATGTTGCATATCTGTGATGATTTATGGACTGGTTTTATTTGAAAATGTTGGGTTTAATGTATTTGCATTTTCAAAGGTTGGGAATTTAAAAAGTTTTTATTGAGGAAAGTCAAATTATTTTCATAAGGTTTGGTTCTGTCGTTGGTTCTGAACTGCTACTGCTAGTTTTAGTCAGACTCATGAATCAATCCTGTTTGAATAAGTGCAAGGATTCACTCAAGGCATTACTTTCATTATGTCCAACTTGAAATTAACTGTGAAGTTACTGTGTTTTGTGACCCCATGAAATCCAAAATGTGACTGTGCAAAGTCAAAAGAGTGCTGCAGGAGTCCTAAAAGCATTAAACGATTAAAATGTAGTATTTATGGCTCCATTTAGTCTCAAAGTCAGTATTTTTTTGAATGGGATATTAGTTAAATGCCTGAAATAAGGTCTGTGGTGAACACATTCCCTTTTATGAATCTCTACACATTGTACGTTTTTGTGCTGTTCCAGACAAAAGATGACCAATCGTGGTGATTTCTGTGATCGTGGCTCCCAAGTGGTGGTCCTACATCATACAGTGTGAGAGAGGTTCAAAGACAGTCGAATATAGCCTGTGATCATTTTATGACATTGTCATAAATTTAGCATGATCATCTCGCAGTGTGTTTGCTGCTACGACCTGCGTCTACTGACTAGCCAATAAAAATGCAACATGAGATGGCGTATTGATCCACGCAACATACCGCTAAAACTTAAAAGTACTTACCTCAAGCTCCATTTGCAAAATTGGCATGCCAAGTTGGCCTTTTTTCCCTAGCCATAGTCACAGCTTATATCACTTATCTGGAAAGTCGTAATCTGATTGGTTGAATTCTACAGGATGTCCGCTAGACGTGTTGCGTTCTTTAACGGAAGAAGAACGCCGTCGCGTTTACAACTGTGACAACGAGTGCTTACCAGGATCAACTAAACGCTGGATTTTATAAAGCATGTGAAGTTCACGACTCCATTGTTGCAGTAAACTTGCACAGCATTCTTGAATTAATAATGTATAAATGCACGCCGGTCTGTTATTGCAGGGACATCAACTTTACATTTTCACGCATTTAAACATGATGCAGAACAAAACGAACTGTGATTGGTTGTGTTACATGTCAGTCAAACGTCCTCTTGGGCCAATGAAAGCTGTGATAGAGTCCAGACCTTCTTTAGGCTAGGGACTACTGAGGTTGTCTGGACATCCATGCGAACAAGTAAAATCATCTACCCTCTAGTCTGCTTTTACAGCCTCATTGTGTTTATACTCGTGCTTTTGCATACTATTCTAACTCACACTTTCTAGCTTTAAGAGTTGACAGAAGCTTAATGGTGGTGATGCTAAAGTTGTGCGACCATGATATAGTTAGTTTTTAGCCTCGTTTTTATTTCTGCTGATTGTATTTCTGCTGTGTTCCAGACGAGGTTGTACGTGGGTATAGATGTCGCGTTCACATGGACCACATGATGTCGCCACCACACGAGCATATTGTGTTTTTGTGTCATCTAACATAAAATCTCTTTGAAAACAGCAGACGAAAAAACAAAAACGAAGGCATATTACATACAATGAATGTCTAATGTTAAAGTTTGTTATTACGTTCATGCTCATTGGAAGCAGGATTTGCTGACATCTTGAAAGTGACGTCAAATGACGCGTCTCCCTGAGGTCGGGGTTAATTGATGTACCCCAAGTTCACACACCGAATGTCCGATTTTAAGTGGTGTTCCAGACGTTATTTCCTAGAAGGAAATGGGAAAAATCCGAATGCCTATCTGTCTGGAATGCAGCATTAAGCCTCGTACACACCGGGATGATAATTGCGTGTGCTTATTTCCAGTGTTTTTCAAGACTTTTGCCAAATGAACGTGCAAATTCACTCCCTGACAGTAGATGGCGCTTTTGATTTGATTGCAGATCAAATATAGCCTAGAAATCTAGACGCAACCCTAGCGGCAGCAAATCTAATTTGCCGCGAGTGTAGTCTAGCAACTCTTGGTAGACCTGCGAGCTGGAAAAACCAAACTCTGGTCAGGCCAATCACATCATGTATAGAGTCGGTGGGCAGGCTTAACATAATGACGGCAGAGTTGTGACGGTTCCGCGTGCTACTTGAAAACAAAGAAGCTGGCGAACAGCGGTCTTTCGAACCGGCTTTGGCCGCGACTCTGGGAGACTTGTTGTTAAACTTTTCTTTGAGAAAAGGACAAAGAACAGCACTGAAGTCATTCTTAAGAAAGGAAGATGTGTTCAGAGTTTTGCCAAACGTATACGGTGAAAGTTTAATCTATCAACTAGCTCCGCTTCACCTTCTTCGTTGCTCTGGTTGGTTGTAGCGCTATCCTATTGCGTGCAGAGGGAATTTGAAAGACAACCGTTTATCCCGCCTCTCGGATTGAGCCCTGACAATGGCTTGTCAGGCTAGATCAAATAGGATTCGATGGAAACTCACCATCGAATCCTATTTGATATGCAATTCCTCTCATAACAATTCCCTCTTATTGAGATTTTTGTAGTCGCTGTGGCATTTGTCTTAAAGTTCTTTGTGTTCAGACACTAAAGAGACCAGCAGGTCTACATTCATCTTGCCTCGTCGCATCATCTTCTTCGTCTACTTCCTCTTCGTCATGTTCTTCATAGGTATCAATGTGTGCTCGACAAGACTGTTTTGTGCTTGAGCGCCACCAAGTCATGTTTTACTGTAACTTCAGCAGCTCCAGGCACGTGAACAAAAGCGCCGGCGTCAAACCAAAAAAACGAACCCGAGGTGTTTTTTTTAATTTTTTATTGCACTTTAACGGCTGCCATTTTGCCGTTTACATCGGTGTGCACACTCGTATTGGTGCCCTTTGCTTGGTCACGAACGCTAAACGTCGGCGATAAGCGCGCAATAATCGTCTCGTGTGAACAAGCTTCATTTGATGAATCAAACTTTTGTTGGTCACAGAGCTTATTTTCTGCAACAATCCAAAAGCCAATGAAAAAAATCCTGTTGGCTTTTTGTCAAGGGAACAGGGGTGATGCGAACTTCCGGGTTGACCTCTAAAAATACATAATCTCTGCAGCACTTGATTTCATGGGGGGCAGAATTGTTGATAGTTCAATGAAGTTCAACATTCAGTTTATGCATTATAGACACTCACACAATATATCAACATTTGTGTCCAGGTGATGTGAAGGTTTTCAGCAGAGCATCCCTTTGGAGAGCTGAAATTGCAGGACGTTTCTAACTCGACATGACAAGAAGATTCCCATTCCAGAGATGCAGATTCCCGGCTGTTCCCTAGACCGAGGTGTTTATCCTCGAACCCAAAGACTCTGGAACAGAACCACACAGTTCATTCAATGGCTATTACTACTGCGTCTGTCTGTACTATGCAAGTGTACATTTGATCAACATGTAGATTGTACGCGAGATGTATCTGCCCATTGTTTTACTACTCGGATGATTATTTAGGGTTATGGGGGCCATTTATCGTGTAACCTGTATGCTTTTATTTCTATCTTCACCAAGGAACCGCACTGCTACCACATATCTCACATGCAGCTCACATCAGTTGCTGTTCAAATCAGCACGTTGTCTTTCTACAGACGTGGTTATTCGTTTAGTCGGAAAACGTTGTAGAAATCAGTGGATATGAAGACGAATCGGTCTCGTAATGCTAAACTGTTAGCGCATGTTGCCCCCAGCATTGTTCTGTTGAAGTTTTAGCCTGTTTTGACAGTGTTTGCCGTGAAATCTCCCTTTAAAGCACCGTTTTGACAGTTTGTGCCACTGGCAGCAACGCGTCCGAACCCTCACTGCATTTCTAGAGCGCACACACATGATGATGTACAACACAAACGTTATAATGCGTCAAAAATACCCTTTTGTGCCTATAAAGCATCCATTCCAGGAGAGACGAGTGGCCGAGAGATGCTGTATTTCTCAAAAATCATGTAGAAAGATTATATTATAAAGACAAATGTAGGAAATATGGATTTTCAGGATGTTTGGCCCAAGATGATTTATCTTTGTGTAGTCTAGTTTTATAAATAAATGTTTTAAAAAAATAAAATTAGAGAAAGCCATGATTGCCTTGCTACCTCAGACATTATCAATCACTCATTGGTTTGTTCACTGGTGTGACTGTCGATTGATTTCACTCTCCGTTTCCAAAATAAAAGTAAGGACATAGGCCCATCGGTCATTCCACAAAGCTGCACTTGCAACGTGAGTAAGCTGCCCTGACAATTGCATTGTGCTTTTCCCTTGTTTTCCCAGCAGTCCTTTCATTTTTCTACATTGTGTATTTGTGGTGTGCTACCTTCAGTGAAGTGTTAGATTTGAACATTACTGTAACACCTGCGAAACATTTTTGACCTAGTGAAGTCACCGTCACTGATGCTGTGCTGTTCTGACCCGAGATAGATCGATTAAACCGACCACACTACATGTAATGAGGTTCCACACGTTTTATTCAAAATAAAGTTTTTATAATGAGCATTTTGTTTTTTGTCCTTCTTGTGAGTCTCTGTCATATTGTGCCATATTGTGCCATCAGCCCAATTTGTGTCATGGTTTCTCTGTCAGCACAGAGAATGCGTTAAATGGGACATTAGGCCTTGATATTAGAGGTACTACCCTAAGAAAAGACTAATTTTGAACACTTTTTTACAGTAACAGTCTTTTTTTCTATAGAGCCTTGAACTTGGCAAATACGACAATGCACAGTCATATTGTGCCATCAGCCCATTTTGTGTCATGGTTTCTCTGTCAGCACAGAGGATGCATTAAATTGGACATTAGGCCTTGATATTCAAGGTACCACCCTAAGGAAAGCCAAATTTTGTGCAAATAGATCTCTATTAATTATTGTGCATCCATGCTCAGAGAAAGAGAGAGGGAATAGAACAGGCATCTCTATGGAGAAACGTCAGCTGCTTATAGACTGTGCTTGGAATTCTCTAACTCGGGCACTTCAGAATTGGTAATCCCAACTTTTTTCTTTCTTTCTTTCTTTCTTTCTTTCTTTCTTTCTTTCTTTCTTTCTTTCTTTCTTTCTTTCTTTCTTTCTTTCTTTCTTTCTTTCTTTCTTTCTTTCTTTCTTTCTTTCTTTCTTTCTTTCTTTCTTTCTTTCTTTCTTTCTTTCAATGACAGAAAGCAACCTAAACAGTAAAAAAAAAAAAATTGTCTATGATATATGTGTATTATGTTTCAAGATCCTTAAATAAAAGTAAAATATTTTATTCAATTAATCAATATAATGAACTTTATGAGCATTAAAAGATACAATATCTGTTTGTGTACACTACAAAACATAATGCAAGATGAGGATCTGGAACCGTTTTGCATGCAAGCTACAATTTGCAATGCCATCCATCCATCCATTATCTTCCGCTTATCCGGGGCCGGGTCGTGGGGGCAACAGTCTAAGCAGAGACACCCAGACTTCCCTCTCCCTAGCCACTTCCCCCAGCTCTTCCGGGGGAACCCCGAGGCGTTCCCAGGCCAGCCGGGATTCAAGATTCAAGAGTTTTATTTGTCACATACACAGTTATATACAGAATATACAACCGGCAGTGAAATGTAAACAGGTCCGCTCCATGGACAGTGCAAATTCACAGTTAAAAACACAAGGGGGAAATTATAATAGAAATAAAATAAAAAGTACTATATATATATATATATATATATATATATATATATATATATATATATATATATATATATATATATATATATATATATATATATATATATATATATATATATATATATATACACTCACCTAAAGGATTATTAGGAACACCATACTAATACTGTGTTTGACCCCCTTTCGCCTTCAGAACTGCCTTAATTCTACGTGGCATTGATTCAACAAGGTGCTGAAAGCATTCTTTAGAAATGTTGGCCCATATTGATAGGATAGCATCTTGCAGTTGATGGAGATTTGTGGGATGCACATCCAGGGCACGAAGCTCCCGTTCCACCACATCCCAAAGATGCTCTATTGGGTTGAGATCTGGTGACTGTGGGGGCCATTTTAGTACAGTGAACTCATTGTCATGTTCAAGAAACCAATTTAAAATGATTCAAGCTTTGTGACAAAGCGCATTATCCTGCTGGAAGTAGCCATCAGAGAATGGGTACATGGTGGTCATAAAGGGATGGACATGGTCAGAAACAATGCTCAGGTAGGCCGTGGCATTTAAACGATGCCCAATTGGCACTAAGGGGCCTAAAGTGTGCCAAGAAAACATCCCCCACACCATTACACCACCACCACCAGCCTGCACAGTGGTAACAAGGCATGATGGATCCATGTTCTCACTCTGTTTACGCCAAATTCTGACTCTACCATCTGAATGTCTCAACAGAAATCGAGACTCATCAGACCAGGCAACATTTTTCCAGTCTTCAACTGTCCAATTTTGGTGAGCTTGTGCAAATTATAGCCTCTTTTTCTTATTTGTAGTGGTGATGAGTGGTACCCGGTGGGGTCTTCTGCTGTTGTAGCCCATCCGCCTCAAGGTTGTGCGTGTTGTGGCTTCACAGATGCTTTGCTGCATACCTCGGTTGTAACGAGTGGTTATTTCAGTCAAAGTTGTTTCTTCTATCAGCTTGAATCAGTCGGCCCATTCTCCTCTGACCTCTAGCATCAACAAGGCATTTTCACCCACAGGACTGCCGCATACTGGATGTTTTTCCCTTTTCACACCATTCTTTGTAAACCCTAGAAATGGTTGGGCGTGAAAATCCCAGTAACTGAGCAGATTGTGAAATACTCAGACCGGCCCGTCTGGCGCCAACAACCATGCCACGCTCAAAATTGCTGAAATCACCTTTCTTTCCCATTCTGACATTCAGTTTGGAGTTCAGGAGATTGTCTTGACCAGGACCACACCCCTAAATGCATTGAAGCAACTGCCATGTGATTGGTTGATTAGATAATTGCATTAATGAGAAATTGAACAGGTGTTCCTAATAATCCTTTAGGTGAGTATATATATATATATATATATATATATATATATATATATATATATATATATATATAAACTCTCCACCAACCTGAAGTGGGCAAGCCACCCTTTTCCGACTGAGAACCATGGCCTCGGATTTGGAGGTGCTGATTCTCATCCCGGCCGTTTCACACTCGGCTGCAAACCGCCCCAGTGCACGCTGAAGGTCCTGGTCTGAGGAGGCCAACATGACAACGTCATCCGCAAAAAGCAGCAACGAAATCACGTGGTCCCTAAACTGGACACTCTCCGGCCCATGGCTGCGCCTAGAAATTCTGTCCATAAAAATTACTCCGGCCGTACAGGGACCAAACAGCCCTAAGCAAGGGGCCCCGGGCCCCGGACCCCGTACTCCCAGAGCACCCTCCACAGGACGCCACAAGGGACACAGTCGAATGCCTTCTCCAAATCCACAAAACACATGTGGATTGGTTGGGCAAACTCCCATGAACCCTCCAGCACCCTGGAAAGGGTATAGAGCTGGTCCAGTGTTCCACGACCGGGACGAAAACCACACTGTTCCTCCTGAATCCGAGGTTCCACTATCGGCCGCATTCTCCTCTCCAGTACCCTGGCATAGACTTTCCCGGGGGGAGGCTGAGAAGTGTGATCCCCCTGTAGTTGGAACACACTCTCCGACAATTTGCAATGCACACTCTCTGACAATTTGCAATGCAACCATCAAATTTAAAATACATCAGTAAATTGGTTGATCTAGAATAATAATTTTTAGTCTTGTTAGTCAACATGAAATGAAACTCACCCAACGGAGTTTCTTAATGCATGTTATTGTGCACAACTTGTTAAAATGTCCTTGTTACATATTACATGTACTTACTATAGTAATAACAGTAAATCATGCTAACCCTAATCCTAACCCTATAGTAAGTACATGAAGATAATTAGTATTACTCAGTACTTAATGTAGAATTACACTGTAACAAAGACACCTTAAAATAAACTAACCAAATGTTTTATACTAAAAAGTACATTTTCTACATGGTAGGTAAAATGTGTTTTATGTCAAGAATATTAGCCATTAATTATTAAAACCAGCATTTTTTTTCTTAAAATGGTCACTGTGAGGTAAATGTCAGTGGCTTAACAAATAGTACCAGTGCGCTTTGCCTCCGAAGGCAGGAAATACTATTACAGTGGTGAATTGAAAAGCTCGAGGGCAGGAGTGTCAGAGCCAAATTTGTTTCTAAAAATCTGAGCGAGCACTTGGTAACAGAAGCCCACCATTCAAACTAAATGAAAAAAGATCTTTTCCTGCAATATATACAAAACAAGCTTCCGCAGACTCAAGGCAGCAATTTTTCTTATTTCACTATAACCTTGTTTGCGTTGTGAACATAAAAAGTGGTACAGTTTACCCATCTTGGCTAGATTTCTATTAGTCTTCCAGGCTGTAGCGCCTCGCATTAACCTGCTCTATCACAAGCTTCAGCCTGCCTCAGATGAACCTGAGCTGAACGCAGTTTCACGATGCTTCATTTTCTTTCACAGCACAATTTTCTGGTGAGTGATTTTATTGAATAAATATCCATATATTGTTGCAGTGTGTCTCTGCTGGAGTCTGCTCTCACCGAACTCAACATGAATGCAAAGTTTTCCCTATTTAATACATTCCTGGTCTTATTGTGTAAGATTCATCATTGCACATTATTCCATATTATATATTTCAAAAATAGTTTTTTAATCTTTCATATAACAACTTGCTCATGACAGAACATTTCTTCTCTGCTGTCACAAATCCCTTTTTGTTTTTGTTTTTTTACCCGCTCTCCTCCAAACACCTGATCCTTTAAGGACGAGAAATATGGAATATTCCAGGCCCTCGCCTATTTGCAGGGTTTTTAAGGCAGAGCTGTCTGATCCTGCACAAGAATGTCCAAGCGAAGACTTATTTATACGTAGGAAACTGAATACTTCATACACGAGTTGCTGAGTTGTGACGTTGAATTGGGCATGTTGGATTGAAACGTGGAAAAATTATCTATAACATCAAATATCTATCTAGAAATCGGTGAGGTAAATAATGACTGGTTTTAATGTGTGAACAGCTGATAGACAACACTGCTTTTACAGTTTGCTTTATGTAACAAACATTTAGTTTTGATACCATGTACAAATAAGTGATGAGTAGTTTTCATAATTTTAAATAAAATTTTTAAAGACTACTTCCATGTTTCCATCCACACTAAAGCAGCTTGCATCTGAAATCGCCCCCTATACCCTTAAAGAGGGCACTATTTGAGGGGACAGCAATTTGGAGTGGTGTCCGAAACCATAGTGGACGTTATCGAGTGCACTCATTCAATCCCATAATGCACTGCGAGGGTCACGCGCCAAATTAATTCCTGTGTCTGACCAGAAGATGGTCCCCGTAGTTGACTCATCTATCCATTTTCCAAACCGCTTGTCCAATGTGGGTACAGCGTACTATCATACAGATATAAATTCCTTTTTAATTGATTTTTTGAATTGTTTAATTAAGGTTTATACATGCTATGACAGAGTTCAAGATCGGCCGCTTTGCTCAGTTTTACAGGATTATTCAACGGCAAGCACAAACTATGCAAAAGCTCCAGCCCTTCCGGTGCACTCGGTGTCCGAATTCACTCACTCATTTTCATTCACTCTTTTAAGTGGGCTATATTAGTGGACTATAAAGTACGGAACAGTGAATGGGGTGATTTCAGACATAGCCATGGTCTTCAGAATCAGAAACTAGAAACTTCTCTTCAGGTATGTGGAGGAAAGTTGCAGGTGCAGAATTGGGCAAACCTGATTTTTTAGAGAATTGACATTTACGTCATGATATTGAACAATTTCTGGGTCACGTGCTGGAAGACAGAAAAGCAAGGAAATGAGGAAGCATCATTTTGAGAAATAAGAATCCTGTGTTATAGAATCTCTGATCTCTTTGTCATGTGACCAATCACTCCACACAAAATGATACCTATATTGAATGAACATAACAAGAACAGTCACTAGCACAGGGATTCTCACACTCACAGTACGCTTACCTGCAGAATTCAGCTTCAGCCTTAATCAAACACACCTGAACAAGCTGATCAAGGTCTTTGGGATTGGTAGAAAGCTTCAGGCAGGTGAGTTTGATCAAGGTTGGAATTAAAAAAAGTAGATGCCAAGGGCCAGAGTTGAGAAACCCTGCACTTGGAGCTGACATCAAAAACAGTACCACTTACTGATCAAAGTACTCGATTTTAAAAATCCTGGGTAATTGAATGTAATTCACCTTTCCGAAAAATCAACACTCACTATTTAGGATTCAGTTGAGGTGTGAAACTTAAAGGGGGGTCTAATGCGATTTCATGCATTCTTGAGTTTTTTACACTGTTAAAGATTACATTCATACTACATTCATTCATACTATATAGAACGCACTTATTTAATGGTCGTGAAGTTCGTTCTAATTCAAATGTAGTACCTACTCACATAGTACGCGATTTCGGACGCAGCCTTGGATTCCCATGCTAAACATGGCCAAAGTTTAAAAAAATAATAGTAAAAGGATATAAAAGGCTGTGCCAAAAATACTATGTGACGTCAACAAGGGTGGAATTTAGTCACTAGTCTGACGTGCAAAACCGTTCTGCTTGCTACTGCTAACGTTAAGTCACATACAATAGTCCATAAACCAAACCATGTCCTCATAAACCATGAGTAAACACACAAATGTTGTAAAACTCGCGCATGACATGATGTTCTAAAAACACTGCGCTCAAGTTAAAATCAGGTCTGATTCTGGCTCATATATGTATGGCTGAATCTGATTGATAGCCATCGTTTATTTAGGACAGGGTTTTTTCCCCACGTTTTCTAAGGATATCACAGCTTTCAGATGCTCTCAACGCAGTATCTGCGCGTGCTCGTGGCTCTTTAGCTCCTCTCACACGATACGCCTCCAGCCGCTCCGCTTTATTCGGAAAAAGACTCTGTACAGCTGTATCTGTCTTTTATAAATATGATAAAACTAAAGACTTTTTGGAGATATGACGGATGCAATACTACTCTGTACTCAAGATTGACAGAAACTGTATGTGATATCCCCCCTTTAAGTGAAAAGCAACATGTGAAGGCCAAGTATCCCAGACAGCAACAAAGTGTCTGCCCACATCTGGTACACATGGAATCCACATGTACCAGATGTGGCCCGGATCTGGGCTGACACTGTGTTGCTGTCTGGGATAGTAACCCATACTTGGAATTTGTCCTCTGCATTTAACCCATCCAAGATAGTGCACACATATTAGGAGTAGTGAGTAGTGAACACACACACACACACCTGGAACAGTGGGCAGCCATTTTGCTGTGCGTCTAGGGAGCGGTTGGGGGTTCAGTGCCTTGCAACTTTCGGGTTACCAGTCTGACTCTCTAACCATTAGGCCATGAATGCCCCTTAATGTGATCTCTAACATATTGAACTAGCCACTTGATTCCATTCTTATTGTGGATTAGTATCAGCCCTACATTGTTTTATGACCCCTCCAAAAAACTTGGCGCTAAATGCTCCAGTATACAGAATCAATATAATTTAAAACAACGTCTGAGTCATTAATGCAGGTTCAGTGCTATCTATACCCCTGCATTATCAACCATTCTATGAAATAAAATAATAGGCTGCATTAATATTTAATTGTTTTATGATCCATTATTTGACTCAAACATCATCAGGTACTAAATTAAACTTCTGCTTCGTTCACTGTATAATGACGGACATCTTCATTGTGAAAGAGAGCTCTTTTTCTTCTGTCTTTAATCCTGAAATGAATGAATCTCTGAGGATGTGTTTGCTTTATACTGTAAGCAGAGAGAGAGAGAGAAAGAGAGAAATGAACTGGAACTAAGTGAGAATGAGAGAGAGGGAAACTAATTAGTGGCAAAGCCTGTTTCCTCCCCTTCTCTGTACGGTCCAGAAGTTCCCGGAAGAATTAGAGACATTACTCTGGTGTTACTCTTCAGTAAATCACATCTGTCCCTCTGTACGGGGTTTGACGTTATCATTAGTTGTTGGAAGCGGGAGGCAGATTCATCTTGGTCATCTCGGGCGCTGTCAGAAAGCGGCTGTCTGACCTCAGCAATGCTGCTGCCCATCTATTAGTCTCACTGCCGGGCGACTTTACAGCTTCATTTTTCTTTTGACATTATAAGCAACTTTCAGAGCCTGGAGTTTGTTGGCAAAACTCAAAGTTTGATCTTCAATTTGACATGTTTATTTAGACAATATTTCTCAGTGTTGCATGCCCATTACATCATCTTTATGTACCTAAAACATTAAATTGACTTCTGTGATAAATGTTGCAGTAAACCACTTAAAGAAATAATTTAACCGAACGTCTCATGTTGTTCCAAAAAAAGTAAAAAATTAAAGTCAAAGTAAAGTTAACCACTTTTTCTCTGAGCAACACACAGTAGTGGCATTCCTGGATGAATCAAGGCTTTTGAACAAATCAGATGGGTGAATGATTCAACGGCTCACTCATAAAGACAGAACCCATACTCTCTTGAGTAGGTACTTATTTTAAATTATGAATTACTTCACGGCTGCTAAAAAAAGTATGTTCTACAGCAGGGACAGACTGGGGCTAAAAAACAGCCCTGGACTTTCTCCCAAATAGGCCCATCATCCGGCCATTCATCCCTAGTCATGTGCAACAGACACTAGCCAGGATGTACTATGCCACAAAACTGTCAGACTATCAGACAAGGTATTCACAACAAGAAACATCTCAAAACCAATGATGATAATAAAGTTGTGTTTATTAATGAAGCCTCAGCCTCAAAAAAAAAAAAAAAAAAAAAAAAAAAATTGTACAATACCATTACATCTGCATTGAAAATAAAATACAAAAAATGAAATGTCACTGGCTACAAAAACCCCACTTGTAATTATAAAACATGTAGTTACTATATACTATAACTTATAACTATTCAAATATAATGAAAGCAAATTTAAAAGTGCAGTGGGTAAGCCTTATAAAACTAACTTTGTCATATTTGCTGAAACTGACCCTGTGTTCAAGTAGAACTACATGAAGCAGGTAGTTAAAAAATAATAATAATAATAATCTGGCTCCTCTGGTACGAACTACAGCCTGTAGTACGATTTGCAAAAATCTTTGGTCTTTGCCAATTCCACAATAATAAACAAACATGAAAGACAAGAAAAAACTGCACTCTGATAGAAGACAGACAGAAAGTGCTAGCTAGGATTTTTTGGTTGAACAAAAATTTTGTCAATTATTTAGCCCCCTTCCTTGTATGTTAGCATGTTTAGAGTGGTAGCAATGCATGCCTAATGTTTTCCCGTTTAATTCAATACCTTAGTCTTCATTCTAGTAGGAAATGTGAGCTCACTGCAACCTCTCATATACAAGTAAGCGAAGGAAAGAAATGAAAACCAATGCAGTAAGATGATGAATGTCCAAAAGATGACACCCACAGACTGTTTTTAAATTGGGTTGGATACATATTTTTTGCTTTTGAACTGTGTGTGTGTGTGTGTGTGTGTGTGTGTGTGTGTGTGTGTGTGTGTGTGTGTGTGTGTGTGTGTGTGTGTGTGTGTGTGAGAGAGATTTTGGTTAGATGACCGTAGGTTACAGTTTGACAAGAGTTTACAGTTTGACAAAAGCACAATGTTTTGTTTTATTGCGAGTGTAGACAAATATAAGCAAACACTTTGCAGTTTGAATTATGTCCTGTAGAACAAAATTACGGAGTAAGTATTGTTTTTATGTTTCCACTGTTCGATTGCAGCATCGAGCCCGCGCCCGCGCCCCTCTCTCTCTCACACACACACACACACACACACATGCACGTCTCTCTCTAACAGTAGCTCTGCATTACATTAATTTTCACGCGTTTTATTTATTTTTATATCGTGTATTCTCCGTGTAAATTCATGCACCAAGCCATGACGCCTGTGCCGATTTGGTTAAAACGAATACACATGTACCGTTCCACCCCATGTACCGTTCCACCCCATACACCCAAGTTGATAGCTAGCTGACTATGCAATTCGCTAAGATAGGGATAAAGGCAGCCTATTATAATGTGTCCTGCTACTACTGGCACTTACCAGGACCTCTTGCTGGTGTGAAGTTAACTCTGTCTGTCCCTCCTCATCATGACCAGGCTGTGGAAGCTCAGGCTCAGCTTCCACTTGCTGGTCCTCTACAGTCTCAGTCTGGCTAAGCGATGTAGTGCTGCTGGCAGTTGTACTGCAACCAAAAAGCACTGTGAGCTTTTTACACTTTGCTGCATCAGTCTCGAGAGACTTGGCCCTCTTTTCTTTAACTTTTTCCCATCCACCTTTCTCCTTACGTTTTCTGCTAGCCATTCTGTCAGCGATTTGATTCTGGAAATCCAGGGACCAATCACAAACTGGCTAGTAGGCCGACTCTTCTTCCTCAGTTTTTTTTTTTTTTTGCCGACGGCCGGGTGACGGCCCTCGGTTGGACGGCCGTTCTGGACTTTTCCAGATGCACAGATTGTCAATCCGTCCTTGTTCTACAGTGGTTACGGAAATTATTCAGACCACCTTAAATTTTTCACTCTTTGTTATATTGCAGCCATTTGCTAAAAGCTAAAAAGTTCTTTTTTTTCTCTCATTAATGTACACACAGCACCCCATATTGACAGAAAAACACAGAGTTGACATTTTTGCAGATTTATTAAAAAAGAAAAACTGAAATATCACATGGTCCTAAGCATTCAGACCCTTTGCTCAGTATTTAGTAGAAGCACCCATTTGATCTAATACAGCCATGAGTCTTTTTGGGAAATATGCAACAAGTTATTCACACCTGGATTTGGGGATCCTCTGCCATTCCTCCTTGCAGATCCTCTCCAGTTCTGTCAGGTTGGATGGTAAACGTTGGTGGACAGCCATTTTCAGGTCTCTCCAGAGATGCTCAATTGGGTTTAAGTCAGGGCTATGGCTGGGCCATTCAAAAACAGTCACAGAGTTGTTGTGAAGCCACTCCTTCGTTATTTTAGCTGTGTGCTTAGGGTCATTGTCTTGTTGGAAGGTGAACCTTCGGCCCAGTCTTGAGGTCTTGAGCACTCTGGAGAAGGTTTTTACCCAGGATATCCTTGTACTTGGCCGCATTCACCTTTCCCTCGATTGCAACCAGTCGTCCTGTCCCTGCAGCTGAAAAACACCCCCACAGCATGATGCTGCCACCACCATGCTTCACTGTTGGGACTGTATTGGACAGGTGATGAGCAGTGCCTGGTTTTCTCCACACATACCGCTTAGAATTAAACAAAAAGTTCTATCTTGGTCTCATCAGACCAGAGAATCTTATTTCTCACCATCTTGGAGTCCTTCAGGTGTTTTTTTAGCGAACTTCATGCGGGCTTTCATGTGTCTTGCACTGAGGAGAGGCTTCTGTCGGGCCACTCTGCCATAAAGCCCCGACTGGTGGAGTGCTGCAGTGATGGTTGACTTTCTACAACTTTCTCCCATCTCCCGACTGCATCTCTGGAGCTCAGCTACAGTGATCTTTGGGTGGTTCTTTACCTCTCTCACTTTACCCTCTCTTCTCCCCTGATAGCTCAGTTTGGCCAGATGGCCAGCTCTAGGAAGGGTTCTGGTCGTCCCAAACGTCTTCCATTTAAGGATTATGGAGGCCACTGTGCTCTTAGGAACCTTAAGTGCAGCAGAATTTTTTTTGTAACCTTGGCCAGATCTGTGCCTTGCCACAGTTCTGTCTCTGAGCTCTTCAGGCAGTTCCTTTGACCTCATGATTCTCATTTGCTCTGACATGCACTGTGAGCTGTAAGGTCTTATATAGACAGGTGTGTGGCTTTCCTAATCAAGTCCAATCAGTATAATCAAACACAGCTGGACTCAAATGAAGGTGTAGAACCATCTCAAGGATGATCAGAAGAAATGGACAGCACCTGAGTTAAATATATGAGTGTCACAGCAAAGGGTCTGAATACTTAGGACCATGTGATATTTCAGTTTTTCTTTTTTTCAAAAAAATGTCAACAATTCTGTGTTTTTCTCTCAATATGGAGTGCTGTGTGTACATTAATGAGAAAAAAAAAATAACTTAAATGATTTTAGCAAATGGCTGCAATATAACAAAGAGTGAAAAATTTAAGGGGGTCTGAATACTTTCCGTACCCACTGTATATAGTATGAATATAATCTGGACGTACCGATTTGCTATGTTGTCATTATCATGTGACCTTCATATCCCTGCCATTCACAAATCCTCTCCCTCTTCCATCGTATGCACACTTCAGAATCTCGTCGGAAGATGTTGGTCATCCGGGTACTTTTTGTCTGCTGTTTTATGAGTACTGCGAATTCGGACATACTACTTGTCACTTTCTGTTTTTCGCACTATATAGTAGGGAATGTGCAATCTTGGATGCAGCCGGTTGCTCAATTCGTTCCTGAACAAACTGTTTGATGAAGTAATGATTCAATGACTTGGTTACTTGTCACCACCTATTGTGTAACTATGCAACCTGCAGAAAACATACTACTAAGTGGGCAGTTACATCTACCTAACCTTTGTATGGTGAAATATGGCGATTCAAGTTTGTTAGACTTCGAACATGCAAACTCACAGCATTGACCAATATTAACCTCTAAGTAGTGCTTCATGCATCACTACACTGCATTTAAGTCATGTGGGAACAATCGTATTTTTGAGTTGAACGCCATGTATGCCACCTCAAACTAGTATTTTGAGGAGTTCGGTGCGTGTGTGTAGTTGATGGTAACTGTTCATAAATAAATTTAAAACGTAAAAAGCAAAACACACCTGATGCTCATTCTTTGTTCTTCATTTTCTAGAAGTAGAGTTAAAAAACCCTGCTGTATTCTTGTGTAGTTAATTAAGGCCCCTTTTTACAAGGTGTAAAATAAGTCTCTGATGTCCCCAGAGTGTGTATGTGAAGTTTTAGCTCAAAATACCTCACAGATCATGTTTTATAGCATGTTAAAAGTGTTACTTTTTGAGGGTGAGGTTCCCTTTAAATGAAAATGAGCGGCTGCTTCCCGCCCCCTTCAATAAGAGGGCGGAGCTTCAAGAGCTCATGTTAGCAGCTCTGATTACCTCACGCAGATACAAACTGAAAAGGTCCGAAACTGTTCAGCCTTTTATTTTCAAACCGGAGTCAGACAATGAGGGAGAGACTCAAGAAGAAGTGACAACATGTAGAATGAGACAGGACATTTCTGAATAATTAGTTGATGAATTAATGTCGCTGATGTGGAGTTAACTATAGTCAAGTCATTGATTAGCATATTCTGTCATGATAATCTATAAATCGCTCATGTGGGAACTGTTGTAAGATGCTCAGAGTATCTGAGCATGAATATCTGCTGCATGAAGAGAGAACAGGTGCAGTTTAGTTTAATTACGGTTATAACTTGTTGTCGTCTTGCTTTATGACATGCTATTGCAATAAATGTGAAAAGATGTGACAGCTTGAGCAGACTCCCAAATGTGCTACAACAACTCTTCCTCTTCTCAACATGGCCTTTGTTGAATGTTCCCGAGGGTGGGGTTTATGTAAATTTTAGGGTTAGCGATGTCACCGTGAAGAAGCTTGTTGTAGTCCCTACCAGCCGGTTGTTGTAGTCCTTAAAAAGCGATTTCTGTAAAAGAAAATATCTCCCTTTGCTCTGAACTTTGAGCGTCGTAACTTTGCAGATATTGTTTATGCTCAGACAGCAACATTACACACTAACTAAAGTTACAAAAGTGAAATCATAATCAACCACCCCTTTAAGAGAAGGTACACCACCATCTTGCTCTGACGAAAGTGACTTGCATGCTCCTTTCCAGGAGGCCTTGAAAACACCATTAATATATACCACAGTAAGTCATTAATATTTGACTTTTCAGGATGCAATGCTTAATCATGCTTAATAAGAAGCATTAGTTAAAAAATAAATAGGGTTCAGTTTCATTCCATTATGTTTTAATGAGAACTAATCAGAGCATGATCTCAGTTATAAAATGCTCTGGTCCAATAGTCAGCAATTATAATTATGATTCAGTTATACTTACAGCATTTATTAAACCGATATAATTCTGTTGTTGGTGAACAGATCATTGATCTAACATCATGTTGTGTGTTGTTGCTCGGGTCCTGATTGATTTCAGCAGTGCTATTGTATCTGTGCATGTGGGCAGGTTTGGCAGTGAGCCTGCACACTGCGCTCTCATATCTGGGCTCGCTGCTCTTTAATAATGCATATACAACACTCATTTAAAGCTAGCACGACCCATCTCCACCCAGGCCCCTTGACAATCTCACATACACTCTCTTAGTTTCTGAAACCGGAGGGCACAGGGGAGTATCTGCTAGTGAGGATGAAATCTAGACCTTGTGCAAAATGTTGCACAGCGTGTGACTGAAGTTTCTGTTGAGTGACCCCTCAGCTCTTTAATATTCATTAACTCTAATCTGTGTCTCTGGTTAACATAAGTGAACTACAGGCTACAGAGATATGCTGCTCATTGTAGTGCAACCCACCAGGGAATAAAGCACAGGGGCTGGTAGTGTTACTGAATAATATAAAAGATCCAGTTCTGAATGCTGATTGGTCAATGCAGTATATCAGTTGTGTTAAACTACAAAAATCATTCATTATAAATGCTGCAATATTCCATTAAAAAAAAAGAAAAGAAAAAAAATACTGTGTTTTATTTCAATAGCTGTGCCTTTCTAAGGTCACATTTGTGATCCTGGACCACAAAACCAGTCATATGGGTCATTTATACATCACCTGAAAGCTGAATAATCTTTCCATTGATGTATGGTTTGTTAGGATAGGACATTTGGCCGAGATACAACTATTTGAAAATCTGGAATGATGGTGCAAAGCAATCTACATATCAAGAAAATCACCTTTAAAGTTGTCCAAATGAAGTCCTTAGCAATGCATATAACTACTAATAATACATTTTTGATATATTTACAGTAGGAAATTTACTAAACATCTTCATGGAACATGATCTTTACTTAATATCCTAATGATTTGTTTATTTGCGCTACATATCAGTGTGTTTATAGTTATGACAATGCATTTAAATAATATGGGTTAACACTTAGGGTTCTATTCTCGGTATTAACTAGTTTCTTATTATCATGTACACTCACCTAAAGGATTATTAGGAACACCTGTTCAATTTCTCATTAATGCAATTATCTAATCACCCAATCACATGGCAGTTGCTTCAATGCATTTTAGGTGTGGTCCTGGTCAAGACAATCTCCTGAACTCCAAACTGAATGTCAGAATGGGAAAGAAAGGTGATTTAAGCAATTTTGAGCGTGGCATGGTTGTTGTTGGTGCCAGACGGGCGGTCTGAGTATTTCACAATCTGCTCAATTACTGGGATTTTCATGCACAACCATTTCTAGGGTTTACAAAGAATGGTGTGAAAAGGGAAAAACATCCAGTATGCGGCAGTCCTGTGGGCGAAAATGCCTTGTTGATGCTAGAGGTCAGAGGAGAATGGGCCGACTGATTCAAGCTGATAGAAGAGCAACTTTGACTGAAATAACCACTTGTTACAACTGAGGTATGCAGCAAAGCATTTGTGAAGCCACAACATGCACAACCTTGAGGCGGATGGGCTACAACAGCAGAAGACCCCACCGGGTACCACTCATCTCCACTACAAATAGGAAAAAGAGGCTACAATTTGCACAAGCTCACCAAAATTGGACAGTTGAAGACTGGAAAAATGTTGCCTGGTCTGATGAGTCTCTATTTCTGTTGAGACATTCAGATGGTTGAGTTAGAAATTGACGTAAACAGAATGAGAACATGGATCCATCATGCCTTGTTACCACTGTGCAGGCTGGTGGTGGTGGTGTAATGGTGTGGGGGATGTTTTCTTGGCACACTTTAGGCCCCTTAGTGCCAATTGGGCATCGTTTAAATGCCACATGTTGTGAGCCCATGTTGTGCCCATGTTGTGATTTCCATTACAGTAGTATTCCTGTATGTGATGCAGTGCCATCTAAGGGCCCGAAGATCACGGGCATCCAGTATGGTTTTCTGGCCTTGATCCTTACACACAGAGATTGTTCTAGATTCTCTGAATCTTTAGATGATATTATGCACTGTAGATGATGATAACTTCTGAGAAACTCCTTTCTGATATTGCTCCAGTATTTCTGGCCGCAGCATTGGGGGAATTGGTGATCCTCTGCCCATCTTGACTTCTGAGAGACACTGCCACTCTGAGAGGCTCTTTTTATACCCAATCATGTTGCCAATTGACCTAATAAGTTGCAAATTGGTCCTCCAGCTATTCCTTATATGTACATTTAACTTTTCCGGCCTCTTATTGCTACCTGTCCCAACTTTTTTGGAATGTGTAGCTCTCATGAAATCAAAATGAGCCAATATTTGGCATGACATTTCAAAATGTCTCACTTTCAACATTTGATATGTTATCTATATTCTATTCTGAATAAAATATATGTTTATGAGATTTGTAAATTATTGCATTCCTTTTTTATTCACAATTTGTACAGTGTCCCAACTTTTTTGAAATCGGGTTTGTAAATGTTAGTTATGTTTAATTACAATTAAAATGTTAATTTTTCCACAAATATTTTTGGTTCATTTTGATAAATAAAATGATTAATTTTGAATGTATAAATATACTGTCAATAAAATATGTTAATTTTAAAAATGCAGAAATAATATGATTTAAATAAGATTCTGAAAGCACTGAATGCGATTCCATAATAATTTAATAAAGCTTTACAGTACTAACAAATAAACATGATATTTCATTATATGATATGATTAATACCATATTTTTAAATATGATGGTTTCATTATAAATATGGTGATTATCTCTAAGATGGACATCCAATTTGATATATGATATCTGAATCTAACCATGTCATGTCAATAAATGGAAAAGTCAGTTGCTGTTAATTATTGTTTTTCACAGTAGGAGCACTGTTTACCCCAAATACATATTATTCTATATTTACTTTGAACAAAACTGAAAATCATTAACAAGACATTTGTCTCAAAATATAAAGAATAATTTTTCAGATTCTCATTTGCTACATAAATCTACAATATTTAAAAAACATCAAATATTAGATCAAATTAGCTCAGAATCAACTTGGCATTGCTGTTTGCGATCACGTCAAGGATCAGCCAAATTTCCACGTGCATCATCAAAAGCAGTTGTTAAGAAAAAGGCTGAGCTTTTGTGCCATCTAGTGCTTTAAAAGAGAATGAAGTCAAATACACCCTATACATTAATAACAAATTTTTTACAGAACCTTCATATTTAATGGTATTTATTTATTTGTAGATTACATTTAATAGATTACACTTTCATGAAAACATTTGGAAACATTTGTAAAAGGTGTCATTACACATGTTTTTTATTGCATGTACACCGCTCTGACAAAAGAGGTGCCACCAGCCTGTGGTGTTTCGAATGCTTCAAAACCTTATTTTCTGTGTTAGAAGCAGAAAAAAATGTGCAAGCGTAAGGATTTGAGCAAGTTTGACAAGGGCCAAATTGTGATGGCTAGACGACTGGGCCAGAGCATCTCCAAAACTGCAGCTCTTGTGGAGTGTTCCCAGTCTGCAGTGGTCAGGATCTATCAAAAGTGCTCCAAGGAAGGAACAGTGGTAAACTGGAGACATGGGTCATGGGCGGCCAAGGCTCGTGGGGAGTGAAGGCTGGCCCGTGTGGTCCGATCAAACAAACAAGCTACTGTAGCTCAAATTGCTCAAGAAGTTAATGCTGGTTCTGATAGAATACACAGTGCATCGCAGTTTGTTACATATGGGGTGGCATAGCCACAGAGACCAGTCAGGGTGCCCATGCTGACCCCTGTCCACCGCCGAAAGCACCAACAGTGGCACAGGAGCATCAGAACTGGACCATGGAGCAGTGGAAAAAGGTGGCCTGGTCTGATGAATCACGTTTTATTTTACATCACATGGATGGCCGGGTGCGTGTGCGTCGCTTACCTGGAGAACACATGACACTAGGATGCACTATGGGAAGAAGGCAAGCCGGCAGAGGCAGTGTGATGCTTTGGGCAACGTTCTGCTGGGAAACCTTGGGCCCTGCCATCCATGTGGATTTTACTTTGACACGTACCACCTACCTAAGCATTATTGCAGACCATGTACACCCTTTCATGGAAACGGTATTCCCTGGTGGCTGTGGCCTCTTTCAGCAGGATAATGCTCCCTGCCTCCCTGCCTCCCTGGGTCAGGGCTGTTTTGGAAGCAAAAGGGGGACCAACACAATATTATGAATATTAGGTCATAATGTTATGCTTGATCAGTGTGTATACTCCACTGATTAATTATAAAGTTAATATTTATGATTGGATGAGCCATGTCATAAGCTGTTGTAAAATAAAGCAATAAGTCAATATTATTAATATTTATGCAGTAGATATTTTTACACTGTTCAGATGTCGCATCTCGCCTGAATAGTGTTACTCTGTACTGAATCAGCATGCAAATGCCTTTTTTGCCTTTAGGTAACTAAAGTGTGTGTTTGTCACTGATGTAAACAGTGAGAACAGTGGTTCAATAATCTCCAAATGGCTGCTCTGTCCTCCTGCCAGCCTTGTCGATTCTTGATGGTGTTAGTTTCATTAAGGATTTGGCAGTGTGTCTGTGGCCCCTGAAGGCAAGGCAATGAATATGGGATTGGAGCGTGGAAAGCTTCCTCTTCTGTATCTGAAACTCCTGAATGGCAGACTGGGGAACCTGGCAAACCAACTTTCTTCCGTCACCCCTCATTCTCAGCGCTCTACCCATCCTCTGTTCCTCTCTGATGTGCCGTTTGGCATAGAATGAGGCATGAAGAGCCAAGCTGAGCAGCGGATTTATCCATGATAGGAGAAAATCAAAAGAGAAAAATGAATTCCCATCCACCTTGCAGCTTTCATGTGATGAATGTGGGAGGTGATGTGAAGAGTCGTGGGGTTGTACATGTGTTTGTGTGCTAGAAATGAAAGGTACACGGAAAACAGAAGAGATGAGAAGGTGACATCCACAGAAGAAATGAAAAGCCTCTTTGATTGAGAGAGACAGCAAGGAGAGTGACAGGCAACGGCTCTTGATCTCGTACCAATCATAGGGAAGTACTGTCAGCTGTCTTACAAGTACCTGGCTGTGTACATCACCAACCTCTGATTTGACCTGAGAGATAAACACACCGACTGCATCCCAAATCGCATACTTCCCTACTATATAAAAACAGTATGTGACAGAAGAAGTATGTCCAACTTCACAGTACTCAAAAGAGTAGGCAAAATGTCCCCGGATGACCTACTTCTTCCAGCGAGATTCTGTATGCATTCAATGGCCATGCATTTTACTATCTCATGAGGCATGGGAGAAGATTTGTGAATGTCAGTGAAGTGACATTAGCGGTCATGAAGTAATTACTTATTCAAAATATGTACCTACTCAAGAGAGTATATGATTTTGGACACAGCCACTGGCTGCATCAGGAAGCTTAGGCAGTGACTTCCCTTATGAAACTGACTTCTGAGGCCCCGATCAGACAGAACGTGCTTTGCAGGCTTTTTTGGTTGATGTTTTTTAATTTAGAAAATAGCAGTACGCTGCGGTTTTCTTTAATGTTTCTAGGCAACCCCCTAATCAGCTGTGCTGTCAGTCTAATCAAGATAACCATCACCACAACGGAAGGCCCGCCTCTCCATTCATTCAAATGGACAATGGGGGGGAAACCCGATGACGTTGGACGCTGTTCTGCTCATAGTTGATTATTTTTCAACTTCATGAGCGCTCCTTCAAAAACGCAAGCCGCAGCAGGCGGTTAAAACGCGAGGCGCCTGGGGCGCATAAACAGCGCGCATGATGCTCACTGCCAACAGAAAACTATTTAAAAAAGGTGCCTCTCACTGCAAAAACGCGTTCTGTCTGACTGGGGCCTGAGGCAGCATAATGGTTTAATGATCTACAGCAAAATATAGAGAGCTTTGGCGATAACTAAGCAACCATTTATTTACTAACATAGTAATTTCTCTCTCAAAATGACATCAAAAGTGGAAAACATTGGTCAGAAATTTACATTTACACATAAACTGACCACCAACCACAACTTTCAGACACCATTTTTATTTTTTAATGCAACTGTCACGTAATGGAAAGCACAGAATTGTGGGATATCAAAGGCAGCGAAGATTGATCAGAACGTCTCTCAGGAGACAGGAAGTGAAGCTTACTATTGGATTCGGACGTGCATTGATAATCAAGGAACTTTGCTGCCGTACCATGGGTGCAGCGGTGCAGTGATATTACGCAGCGCCTGAAAATAGTCCCTAGCACGCTCTCTGTGCAAGCAGGTTGTCACGTTGGTTATGTTGACAGAAGTTAGCCTATTTCAGGCACTGCGTAATATCATTGCGCCGCTGCACCCATGGTACGGCAGCAAAGTTCCTTGATTATTACGCAGGAATGAGAGTATAGGCCCTAGCCATATCGGTCTAGAAAATCGCACATTTTTTCGTCGGCCTTAGTGAGATGTAACTATACACATCTCAACATGTAAATAGAAAAATATTGGCATTATTTTGTCACTTATTGAGCAATAGGCTAGATGGAGCCATTTACCTCCAGTCTTTGTGCTAAGCTAGGCTAGCGGTGGGTGCGTCAGACAGAGTTATGGCACGCACGGAGATGAGAAATGTATGAATGGACTTATCTAACTCTGGGGGATACGGTGAATAAGCTCCCTAAAAGTCCCTAAAAGTCAGCATGTCCTTCAAGTTTTCAGGCGCAGCCTCTTTTTAGTCAAAGTTGTAGAATTTATGTTTATTATGTTGTGGCTAGTAGGGCAGGCCGAGAGCCGTGGGAACGGAACAAGTGATGATGAGCGTGACCTGTGTTCCATATCAGCCTCAAGTCCCACGGAGGAGCTCCGGGAGGATACATTTACATTTATGCATTTAGCAGACACTTTTATCCAAAGAGACTTCAACCATCATGAAGAGGCAAAGAAATGCAAGAAGTGGTGCCTGAAATAGAGAAAAGAGGGAAATAGAGGAAAAAAAAAATTATATATATATATATATAATTTTTATTTTTTATTTTTTTTAAGAAAAGATTAAGTGCTCATGGAAGAGATGAGTTTTCAGCGGTCTTTTGAATGTTATCAGTGATTCTGCCATCTGGATGGAGGTGGGAAGATCGTTCCACCAGCCGAGAATGGTGAATGAAAATGTTCTGGAGAGGGATTTCATGCCTCTTTGTGATGGTACCACAAGCCGTCATTCCTTAGCTGAGCGAAGGCTTCTGGTGGGGATGCAGACTCGTAAGAGCAAGTCCAAGTATGCGGGTGCTGAGCTTGTGGTGGATTTGTAAGCAAGCGTCAGCGCCTTGAACTTGATGCAAGCAGCGAGTGGTGGGCCAGTGCAGAGAGATGAAGAGAGGTGTGATATGGACCCTTTTGGGCTCATTGAAGACAAGACGTGCCGCTGCGTTCTGAATCATTTGAAGCGTTTTGATTGCACACGATGGAAGTCCAGCCAGAACCGCATTGCAATAGTTAAGCCTAGAAATGACCAGGGCCTGGACAAGAAGCTGTGTTGCATTCTCTGTTAGAAACAGTCTGATCTTTCTGATGTTGTGCAGCGCAAATCTGCATGCGCTGTTTTTGAAATGTGGTCTTTGAAGGATAGCTGGTCATCAAAGGTTACTCCAAGATTTCTGAATCCAGGATGGTGGATGGTGAAGTCATGTTGTAGAGTTGGATTGGCAGGGAAGACGAGAAGCTCAGTCTTTGCCAAGTTGAGCTGCAGGTGGTGTTTTTTTCATCCATGCCGAGATGTCTGCCAGACAGCTTGAGATTCGTGCAGCTACTGTGGGATCATCTGGTTGAAATGAAAGGTAGAGTTGTGTGTCATCAGCATAGCAATGGTATGAGGATGTGCCTGATGAGGTCAAGTTGTTTGCCAGATTTGTTGGTATGTGAAGTCATGAGGTGTTTGAGATCAAATGAGGCTAGGAGGGAGTGGAAATCTGTAGAATGTTCAACAATCTGTGAATGTTGAAATCACCAAGGATTACAAGTGGGTTGCCATCCTCTGGGAATGAGGACAGCAGCACATCCAGTTCCTCAACAAAGGTGCCCAGTTGACCTGGGGGGTGGTAATTGACTACAAGATGGATTTTAACGGGAGTTGTAACTGTAATAGCATGGTATTCAAATTAGTTGTTATTGCATAGAGAGGTGTGGGTTGAGTATTTTCAATAGTTAGAAATGAGAAGACCCGCACATCCACCCCTCCAAGTGTGGCGAGGGGTGTGAGAGAAAGAGCAGTTGCTAGAGAGAGCAGCAGGGGTTGCAGAATCTTCTGGATGGATCCAGGTCTCAGTCAAGGCCAAGATATTGAGAGTGGATTGAGTGTCAAAGGCTGGAATTTAAGTCAGCTTTGTTGACAGCTGACTGACAATTGCATAGACCCACAGAAAAAGAGCGAGGAGCATTAGCAGAGCAGGGAATAGGACGCTGATTAGAAGTGTTGTGCTGCCGTCTGCGTATAATAGCGGTGCGTGGTTAAGAGATAACGGGAATGCACTGAAAGCACATGGTAAGGGAGAGGAAAGGAAGGTGGATGAGGACAGGAAAAGGAGATACTTAAGTGCCTTACTGGTGTCCTTGCTCGGTGGAGTTGTGCAGGTAGAGTCGAATGTCTTTACCGGAGTCGGTCTTCACACAAAAAGGCTGAATGCTCCACATGCTTATTAAATAGATGTTTTTCACTACTTGAGTGAGAACAGGGTTTGCGCTTCTTCAGGAGGAGTGACGACAGTGCTATCTATCTCCGTCCGTCCATCCATCCATCCATCCATCCATTAAAAAAAAAAGTAAAAAAATTTTCATCCTCTCTCTGAATCTGCCTTTAAAATGTCTGCATGTAATGTCTGTACATTTCAATATGATTGGTATACTGATGCAGGTCACACTGTTTTTCATCAGGCTGGTCTTTTTTTATATGTAATTATTATTATATGTAAATATATCAAATCACCTTTATTTATATAGCACTTTTTACAAGTCCATTTGTTTCAAAGCAGCTTCACAGTGTTAACAGGAAAATAATGCAACAGAATTTGATTCGGCTGTACAGCCGCTCTGGTGAAAACGGTGATGTTATCCAGCTAATTTCAATGATCATATAGTGTCAATGCGGGCAGATCTGTAATATAGTTGAAATTTAGGTGTCCCCAACTGAGCAAGCCAAAAGCCAAAGGCAACGGTGGCAAGGAACCAAACCTCCTTCAGGGCCAGTGTTACGATCCTCGTTTTTTTTTTTAATGAATCGATTGCTCTGCCTTTCTTTCTTTGTAGTTATGTCTCTCTAAATAGGTAATCCATTAGGATGTCTGGTCATCATTGGCTGTTCGGAGGAGGCGGGGACTATATAAGGAAGCTTCCGGCCTGTGACTTGGAGCTCACTTTCGTCTGTCCGCGAACGGGTTGAGAGCTCCTGGATCCCTCCTCCGGTCGATATGTTTGACTGTTGTATATTGAGTGCAACCTTATTATAACATCTGTTTATGTTACCTTAAATTGAGATATTTTTTGTGTAACATTTGTTATCGTAACAGCTTGGTTTGTTATTTTCTAAAACCTTAGTAATGTGTTAAACAACTTGGAGCATAGGGGTGTCCTGCCATTTAATTTGAGCTTGTTTGTATTTGTTTTTCACCAGGGAGTTAGGGAAGGTAAATGTATTTTTGTTTTCTAATCGGTTAGGTTATTTACTTTATTCCCTCTTTTTGTTTATATTCGTTTTGTTTGTTATTTTGGCCTTGGGACATCCTGAAGAGATGCTCTTTTTCACTTTGTTCATTTAATAAATTTAATATTACTTTTTCTATTCAGTTGTGTTGCTTTGTTTAATTATCGACCGGAGTGAGTCCAAAAAGGGAACCAATTTTACAACCCGGCCAAATTATGCCCTTGGCAGCGATTCGTTTATTGTTCCCTAGACACGGGGCGTAATAGCCAGAATGGAGAGAAAAAAAATCCCTGGGAGAAACCAGGCTCAGTCGGGGTGCCAGTTCTCCTCTGGCCGACGAACAAATAGTGTATGATTATACACATGCAGGATTATTAGGAACACCTGTTAAATTTCTCATTAATGCAATTATCTAATCAACCAGTCACATGGCAGTTGCTTCAATGCATTTAGGGGTGTGGTCCTGGTTAAGACAATCTCCTGAACTCCAAACAGAATGTCAGAATGGGAAAGAAAGGTGATTTAAGCAATTTTGAGCGTGGCATGGTTGTTGGTGCCAGACGGGCCGGTCTGAGTATTTCACAATCTGCTCAGTTACTGGGATTTTCACGCACAACCATTTGTAGGGTTACTGGAAAAACATCCAGTATGCGGCAGTCCTGTGGGCAAAAATGCCTTGTTGATGCTAAAGGTCAGAGGAGAATGGGCTGACTGATTCAAGCTGATAGAAGAGCAACTTTGACTGAAATAACCACTCGTTACAACCGAGGTATGCAGCAAAGCATTTGTGAAGCCACAACATGTACAACCTTGAGGCGGATGGGCTACAACAACAGAAGACCCCACCGGGTACCACTCATCTCCACTACAAATAGGAAAAAGAGGCTACAATTTGCACAAGCTCACCAAAATTGGACAGTTGAAGAATGGAAAAATGTTGCCTGGTCTGATGAGTCTCTATTTCTGTCGAGACATTCAGATGGTAGAGTCAGAATTTGGCATAAACAGAATGAGAACATGGATCCATCATGCCTTGTTACCACTGTGCAGGCTGCTGCTGGTGGTGTAATGGTGTGGGGGATGTTTTCTTGGCACACTTTAGGCCCCTTAGTGCCAATTGGGCATCGTTTAAATGCCACGGCCTACCTGAGCATTGTTTCTGACCATGTCCATCCCTTTATGACCACCATGTACCCATTCTCTGATGGCTACTTCCAGCAGGATAATGCACCATGTCACAAATCTCGAATCATTTCAAATTGGTTTCTTGAACATGACAATGAGTTCACTGTACTAAAATGGCCCCCACAGTCACCAGATCTCAACCCAATAGAGCATCTTTGGGATGTGGTGGAACGGGAGCTTCGTGCCCTGGATGTGCATCCCACAAATCTCCATGAACTGCAAGATGCTATCCTATCAATATGGGCCAACATTTCTAAAGAATGCTTTCAGCACCTTGTTGAATCAATGCCACGTAGGATTAAGGCTGTTCTGAAGGCAAAAAGGGGTCAAACACAATATTAGTATGGTGTTCCTAATAATCCTTTAGGTGAGTGTAATTCTGGCAACATTGCAGGTCTTAAGTCATATTAGGTAAATAGATATTCATACGATTATTTGAAAAATTGGAGTCGGCACGCCGGAGACGGGTTTAATGAGGATATTGTGTCGATGCGGCCTTTACAGGGGGGAGTTTAATTGACACGCTCTCTGCAGACACTTCAGGGATGCGTTGGTCATGTCCAGGCGCAGGTCCATCATCTGATCTGGATACGGCCCGGATCCGGCTGACTGCAGTAAACCTCGGGATAAACAGAGAGACTCACATTAGCGTAGATGCCATTCTTCTTATGATGTAACGAGTACATCAGGTGTTATGGGAAGTGTCCTCGGTTCCGGCTGACCTAGTTAATGCAGCCTAACAATCATTTACTGATTTGAATAATAGGAATTGATAATGTTCTATGTGTATGCCATAGTATAGGTGCTTATCCCCAGGTTTCACAGACAAGGCTTAAGCTAGTCCCAGACTAAAATTAATGTTTGAGCTGAAAGCACTGATATAGCTTAAAATACGTCAGTGCCATTGTTTCATCTCAAGATGCACACCAGTAATGTGCTTTTTCTAAGTAACATTTATAAATTCTGCTCAAATGTCCTAATTGAACTAAGGCCTAATCCTGGTTTAATCTAAGCCCTGTCTGTGAAACCGGGCCTATATGTTAATATACTGGTTGCCTACCAGTCCAAGTCAAACTGGGAGGCAACCAGTAAATTTTTACATACACTATGCACTATGTACTCTACTCTCTAGTGTATGAATTTTATACAGTTATTTTGTCATTCATCATGTGAGTCTGATAGCCTCTTCTTCTCTATTCAAGGAAAGCTGTGACTGTTGAGTGCCCATATTGAAGTGCCCAATATTCCTTCATTTTTTCAGTTAATTAAGTGCATCATCCAGGTATTTGAAGTGCACTTTTTAATTTTTGTAATTTTCACACTCTAATCACACTATTTATACTACACCAAGGCATAATGGCAAATAGCATTACATAAGTGTCCGAATTGGAACATGTCTTTTGATATTCTGGAGAAGAAAATATCATAAGCCTGATTGCTCAGAAAAGTAATAACACATCAGCAAGCCTCACAGCGAATTATTCATGTCTGTAGCTCAAACATTGTGGGTTGAACCACATACAGTACTCGTTTAATACATATAATTATGTATTTGTTAAATTCACCAACAATGGGCAATACACTAAAAAAAAAAAAAAAAAAAAAAATATTGTTGGTTTAACTTAAAGTAAGTAACCTGGTTGCCTTAAAATGTTGAGTTCATTGAAATAAAAAAATTGAGTTAATACAATAAAGGAAAGGGGTTTAATGAATAGAAACTCAAAATATGATTGTAAAAAAAAAAATGTTTTGTGATAAATCATGAAAATAGCACAATTTGGCATGTTTCAATGCATTATAACAAATAAAACACAATTACGCAATATGCTTACAAAATCTTTTAATACCATTTGAATAAAGGGTGATTTCAATTCTCAAAAATTGTATTAACTCAAATTTTTCATTTCAATGAACTCAAAATTTGAAGGCAACCAGGTAACTTACTTTTTAAATATTTTTTTACAGTGTAGATGCTTGCTTTAATGTCAATCTATTTCTGTTGTAGAACAGTATAGACTCATGGTATATTAAACAAGAATTTTATCAAATATATGTTAGCCACTCATTTTGCCAGGATCCCAAGACTATGAGTCAGCATGTTCTTCTGGGTATTTCTGTCTCTCATCCTGCAAACTTCCTATACAGATGCCAGCCATCTCTGAGTAGACCTCGGATCTCTGCATTGCCCGTGTAAATGTGTTCTGCCGCTATTGAGGATGAAATTGACTCACATCATCCTTTGTGACCGTACAGCACATACAATATTATGTTCTACCCAGAAGCGGCCATTATCATCAGCCGCAGATCTCGGAGGATATTCTGATAGATGGTTTTTGCTGAATATTACTCCCTGAGGTTAAATATAAAGTATGATGTTTTATTTGTTTGGAGATATGATTGTCTCATCTGCTAAGTAATTTACCTGCAGCCCACTGAGATGTTATTACAGATATTATTGCCTATATAAAACAGCTCAAGCTTTCTGAGAGATTTTATTGATATTTTTAAATGAGTAAAACGTATTAACTGAGTTTTCTTTTGTTTCTGTTACTTGTTTTGTGCCGAAAGGCTTATTTGCAATGACTAAATTATGCAGATGTTTTTCCAAAACTTAATTTCAGTGATTTAAAGTATAAAGCATTCTGTAAGTTTTAGAACTAATAATTTCCTCCCCAACCCAAAAAGACCATTTATTAAAATTAAGGTCTTATTGTAAAATCCTCAAATTAAACCTTAATACACATGGGTGTTGTAAGTTTGGGTGGAATGGATTTGACTGACGGCGCTCTGAAAAGTGAACAGACATATGTGCTGAATTAGTGACAGTAAAAGTGAGTGGGTCCAATATCATTGGTCTTAAAAAGTGGGTGGGTCTTGTCCTACCCACATACAATGGTTCCAACGCCCATGTGAATACATTAACACATGTCCACATCAGCAATGCCTATTTGGTGTTTACTTGGCCAGTCCAGTCACAGTGAGATAAGTAAGATAGATATTGTTATTCCTAAACAGTAGAAAACCAAAGAAAAGAACGGGAATGGCCCCCAGGGACCTTAGAATCGTCCTAATCTACACCTATCCAACAAAAGACAATAAATTCAGAGAACAGAAGGCAATACATACACACAAGATAATGAGGAAATAGGTTAAAGCCGGGCTCAGACTACAGGAGTTTTTAAATCCTAACCTATTATGAAATCTGGTTACATCACGCACATGAAGAGAATCTTCACAGATGTTTTTCCTTTAAATCTCAAACATGCACGCACTACAAGATATTATTGAGATTATCATGCCAGAACGAGCACCTCGTGTGATCTCATGGGGATTTAGATATTTTACTTTACACAAGCGCATTTTTCTTACACAAACACATCACTTCACTTCGCAAGGCCTTTATTAATCCCCGGAGCCGTGTGGAGCACTTTTATAATGGATGGATACACTTTTTTTGGGCTTCAAATTTTGGGCCATTCACTGCCATTATAAAGCTTGGAAGAGCCAGGCCGTTTTTTAATATAACTCTGATTGTGTTCGTCTGAAAGAAGAATGTCATATCCACCTAGGATGGCTTGAGGGTGAGTAAATCATGGGCTAATTTTCATTTTTGGGTGAACTATCCCTTTAATGTATCTACCTCTTTCTCCCACTCATTTGATAGCATTTATGGATCAGGCTATTGAATTTGAGTGTGCCGTTTAGAGACCATCAGCATTTTTTGTATATTATATTATGATTTCTGTGGATCGTGTGTCTCATATCACCCACTCTAATGTGCATCATTAGCTCTTCCACCCCTGCTCGTGTTGCTGGAGAAGAGGCTGACAGCTTATATACTGTATACAGCCAACCTCTCGCCCACTTCTCTTACCCAACAAGTGCCTTTTTGCAGTGTGCAATGAAAAGCAGAGTAACTTGGCAATATAAACCCTTTTATTTATCACCCAGAGGACAACCTGAAGATAGCGCTTACGTCCAGAGTGTCCTCCCACACACACACACATTTCATACTCACTCACACCTTTTGAAAAAGGCACACTTAAGCGTTCTTGATATAAAAATATGTGTACATGTACTTAATGCTTCAGTTTGTACCAAATGTTTTATTTTGTAATGACTTATTGCAACCTCACTGTATTTAAGTGGTATTTAATTAGTGTTGTAAAGAATGAGAAATGTGCTGGTTTTTGTTTGTTTGTTTTTTTGCATGCATACATTTTTGATCTACTTTAGGTATTTAATGTAATGCTGGATGCACTGACCGGTGGAATCAAGTACTCCAGAGAACTGTGTACTTAACTATTTTATGTAACTGCTGAGAAAACTGTCAACTTCTCAAGCAACTCTGATTCGTTTTTCACCTCTGGGTATTTTTAATTAAATCCCCCAGAAAAAGGCAGTAAACAGACAAGAGGCAAACGAGATGTTTTTCTAAATGTAGCCGACTGTTCATTAGAAGAGTCAAACACACAGACGTGCTTTAAACGCTTATGCCCGTGGGGACACAACTGATTGGCACAACCTCTGTACATGATTTAACAGAAAAGTGTGTGTGTGTGTGTGTGTGTGTGTGTGTGTGTGTGTGAGAGAGAGAGAGAGCTGGAGACTGAGGGACGCAGCAGCTCTTTGGTGTGGATTTGAGCAACTGGCTGGACTAATTATTCTTGACGTGCTCTGTGCTGAGGAAATACACTCACCTAAAGGATTATTAGGAACACCTGTTCAATTTCTCATTAATGCAATTATCTAATCAACCAATCACATGGCAGTTGCTTCAATGCATTTAGGGGTGTGGTCCTGGTTAAGACAATCTCCTGAACTCCAAACTGAATGTCAGAATGGGAAAGAAAGGTGATTTAAGCAATTTTGAGCGTGGCATGGTTGTTGGTGCCAGACGGGCCGGTCTGAGTATTTCACAATCTGCTCAGTTACTGGGATTTTCACGCACAACCATTTCTAGGGTTTACAAAGAATGGTGTGAAAAGGGAAAAACATCCAGTATGCGGCAGTCCTGTGGGCGAAAATGCCTTGTTGATGCTAGAGGTCAGAGGAGAATGGGCCGACTGATTCAAGCTGATAGAAGAGCAACTTTGACTGAAATAACCACTCGTTACAACCGAGGTATGCAGCAAAGCATTTGTGAAGCCACAACATGCACAACCTCGAGGCGGATGGGCTACAACAGCAGAAGACCCCACCGGGTACCACTCATCTCCACTACAAATAGGAAAAAGAGGCTACAATTTGCACAAGCTCACCAAAATTGGACAGTTGAAGACTGGAAAAATGTTGCCTGGTCCGATGAGTCTCGATTTCTGTTGAGACATACAGATGGTAGACTCAGAATTTGGCGTAAACAGAATGAGAACATGGATCCATCATGCCTTGTTACCACTGTGCAGGCTGGTGGTGGTGGTGTAATGGTGTGGGGGATGTTTTCTTGACACACTTTAGGCCCCTTAGTGCCAATTGGGCATCGTTTAAATGCCACGGCCTACCTGAGCATTGTTTCTGACCATGTCCATCCCTTTATGACCACCATGTACCCATTCTCTGATGGCTACTTCCAGCAGGATAATGCACCATGTCACAAAGCTCGAATCATTTCAAATTGGTTTCTTGAACATGACAATGAGTTCACTGTACTAAAATGGCCCCCACAGTCACCAGATCTCAACCCAATAGAGCATCTTTGGGATGTGGTGGAAACAGGAGCCGTGCCCTGGATGTGCATCCCACAAATCTCCATCAACTGCAAGATGCTATCCTATCAATATGGGCCAACATTTCTAAAGAATGCTTTCAGCACCTTGTTGAATCAATGCCACGTAGAATTAAGGCAGTTCTGAAGGCGAAAGGGGGTCAAACACAGTATTAGTATGGTGTTCCTAATAATCCTTTAGGTGAGTGTATGTCGAACCAAAAACGGAAAATGACTATGAATGAGGCATGTGTTCAGGGCATGTGTTACACAATGGAGTGTACAGAATGCAATACAGTCAGTCGATCACTGATTATCGATTCAAGACCCTTCCGGTTTGTGTTGGGGTCCCGATCACCCTGTCCATCATGGTTTATTTGGCAATGACTGATAGGTGGTGCATTATCCTTTTCATAGTCACTTAAAATAAGTCTTATTGTCTCGCTAGTCATGGGTTCAATTCCCAGGGAATACATGAACGTTTAAAATGAATACCTTGAATTAGAGTCAATTAATTTAGTCTTAGTCCTGTGTCAAATTCACTTTTAAGGGTGTATTCACACTTGTCGTTTGGTCCGGGCCAAAAAACCAAACAAAAAAACATAGTCCTGGTGCACTTAGCGTTCAGATTGGCATTTTTATCACCGAACCAAAAGATACCGTGTTCACACTTGTCATGTTTGGTTGGATAAAAACAAACCCTGGTGTGATTGCTCTGAATTCCGCTTTAAAATTAACTCTGGTGCGGTTCGACTGATGAATGCAACACGGACCAAAAACAAACCAAAAAAACAGGAAGATGAGACCCTATAAAGGACAGAATACTCAAGAATACTTGTTTTTTTTTTCTCATCATAGTCGCGATGCACAGTTCAGTACAGGCATCAGAACCGTGTCTCCTCGCAGCAGATTCTGGTTTGTGTGTGTGACGGAGGGATTCCTGCCACTGTTTTGACTTCTTTACACATTTTATACGTTTTTCACAAGTTCTCAGCTGGGCAAAATACCATCACATGTAGCTACACACACACAACAAGCACAGTTAGCCCAGCACACAGCATCGTTTTGGATGTTTGATAAGTTCAGACGCGAAATATATGTAATAAAAGCCGACCAATCTGGTTGTGAATATATGCCTTTAGGTTTGGTATCTCCTTAGGTTCTGTGTTAAAATGCCAAAGAGAACGCTAAGTGGACCAGGGCTAAATGTTGTTGTTGTTGTTGTTTTTTTTTTGTTTTTTTTTGGGTCCAGACCAAATGAACCAAGTGAACTGAACTACAAGTGTGAACACACCAGGCAACCTTTTCCTATTTTTATTTAGTCAAGTTTTAGTCGACTAAATATCTGGGTATTTTAATCTAGTTGTAGTCAATGAAAACTTGCATCATAATGGTTAAACTGATAATAATTATTATTTTGCTCAAAATTATAATCACAATGATTGTTGTCATTTGAGAAATGTATTTTTACCTATAAGCACAAACTCATATGCATGGTTTATTTTAACTCATCTGCCCCTGGTTTCACAGACAAGCCTGGACCCAGACGAAAATGCATGTTTTAACTGAAAGCAACATGCACTGATAAATCTTAAAATAATATCATACACCCGACGCAATATGACACAAGTGTTTTTTGCTAGTTTCAGCCTGACGCAGTTATCATTTTCACGTCCAGTGCCACGTTGTTTAAATAGCAAAAGCACTCGTGCCCATCGGTTCGCCCATGAGCTTGCTGGTCTGAAAACAGCTTGCTGGTGTGTTCAGGAGCATTGTTGGTGCGTTTTTGAAGAACTAAAAACGGCTGCGCCATTGACCAAAAAAAAAAAACCCGGTCTAAAGTCAATAGCACAGTATTTTTTTTGTTAGTAATATGTGCCTATAGGCGGATATACAACGCATGTACACTCTGCTTATTACACACACAGGGAGGCGCAGCAGCGCACAAACATTTATAAATATTAAAAATAAAAGGATTTCTCTCTGGAGAAGCGTTCAGTCTTTCTGCTCGCAAATTCCGCCATGTAAATAGTGAATCCGCCATGGTGCAAGCACAACTGGCATTTAAAGGGAATGGGAGATGAGACTCTGATTGGTTTATTGCACATTACGCCCAGAACACACCCATGACACGCTTCAGACCATGCCATCAGATTGTTATAATAGGGCCTGTAATGTTTCTTTTTTTTTTTTTTCTAAGGCACATTTATAAAAGCTACTTAAATGTCTTAATTGAACTAAGTTTCCTGATTTATTATAGGCAATATAGATAGAGCGTGTGCACATGGTTGCCAGATTGCAAAGATTAAGTAAAAAACCGGGCAGAAAATTTAAGAGAAAAGCTCTGATTGGTGGATTTAAACACTTGACATCTGACAACCGCCAGCATGAAAGCTTGTAGTAGAGGCTTGTACAGCAGTCTGTATAAATGTATTTTTTTGGTAAAGTTTTTATTTTTAAAATACATTTTAGTTTAATCCTTTTCGTCAACAATATTGAATGTTTAATGACCTTATTGTCGTCTCGTCATCCTCTCGTCTTGGTCATGGGAAAAAAACTATTGTGAAACATTTTTCGTTATTGTTTTTGTTAACAAAATGAACAATACCTTGAATGTAGCATAAGTTGCTTTATATAAAAGCTACAAATGCATAAATGAAAAATAGGTCAGATAATACACTCACCTAAAGGATTATTAGGAACACCATACTAATACTGTGTTTGACCCCCTTTCGCCTTCAGAACTGCCTTAATTCTACGTGGCATTGATTCAACAAGGTGCTGAAAGCATTCTTTAGAAATGTTGGCCCATATTGATAGGATAGCATCTTGCAGTTGATGGAGATTTGTGGGATGCACATCCAGGGCACGAAGCTCCCGTTCCACCACATCCCAAAGATGCTCTATTGGGTTGAGATCTGGCTGAGCGACTGTGGGGGCCATTTTAGTACAGTGAACTCATTGTCATGTTCAAGAAACCAATTTGAAATGATTCGAGCTTTGTGACATAGTGCATTATCCTGCTGGAAGTAGCCATCAGAGAATGGGTACATGGTGGTCATAAAGGGATGGACATGGTCAGAAACAATGCTCAGGTAGGCCGTGGCATTTGAACGATGCCCGATTGGCACTAAGGGGCCTAAAGTGTGCCAAGAAAACATCCCCCACACCATTACACCACCACCACCAGCCTGCACAGTGGTAACAAGGCATGATGGATCCATGTTCTCATTCGGTTTACGCCAAATTCTGACTCTACTATCTGAATGTCTCAACAGAAATCGAGACTCATCAGACCAGGCAACATTTTTCCAGTCTTCAACTGTCCAATTTTGGTGAGCTTGTGCAAATTGTAGCCTCTTTTTCCTATTTGTAGTGGAGATGAGTGGTACCCGGTGGGGTCTTCTGCTGTTGTAGCCCATCCGCCTCAAGGTTATGCGTGTTGTGGCTTCACAAATGCTTTGCTGCATACCTTGGTTGTAACGAGTGGTTATTTCAGTCAAAGTTGCTCTTCTATCAGCTTGAATCAGTCGGCACATTCACCTCTGACCTCTAGCATCAACCAGGCATTTTCACCCACAGGACTGCCGCATACTGGATGTTTTTCCCTTTTCACACCATTCTTTGTAAACCCTAGAAATGGTTGTGTGTGAAAATCCCAGTAACTGAGCAGATTGTGAAATACTCAGACCAGCCCGTCTGGCACCAGCAACGATGCCACGCTCAAAATTTCTTAAATCACCTTTCTTTCCCATTCTGACATTCAGTTTGGAGTTCAGGAGATTGTCTTGACCAGGACCACACCCCTAAATGCATTGAAGCAACTGCCATGTGATTGGTTGATTAGATAATTGCATTAATGAGAAATTGAACAGGTGTTCCTAATAATCCTTCAGGTGAGTGTATATCTGTCCAGATAATTTGCTTACTGAAACTACTGGATAATAGAAACAGAATAAATAATTTTTTTAAAGGTCTTATTGCCATTTTGTGAACTGGCTATGACTTTATATACAGTATCAGACTGTTGTACAGCTAAAACGCTGTCCTTTGATCTCAAAGTAGCATAACAGGAATCAAAATAACAGAGGATGTTTTTTTTGAGCAAGCATGATGAACATTTAGAAGTCCATATCTCTCAACTTCTGATGCATAACCTTCGCTCTTCATCTGTGTTGATTCAGAGATGCGCCGAAATAAATATATCAATCCCCGCTCTGCACGTTCACTTCCAAAGAGTGTAAATGTTTGCTTTGCTCTTTGTGCATGTTGTTTTCTTTCTTTTTGTTTGTTAGTCAAACTGCTTTGGATATTAAAGCAATAATCCACACAGAAATGAACATGCTATCATCAAGTCGCTCCAGACCTACAGCATTTTGGAAATGTTGTGTTCCACAGAAGAAAGAAAGACATATGGGATGTGAGGGTGAATAAATCATTTTCATGTTTGGATGAACGAGACTCGTACCCGAAACAAATCATTTCTGTTTCTGCACTCAGCCTATGGGGACTTGAACAAACGACTCAAACCCGAAGACTCGAGAGATAAACAAATCTTTTCTGTTTCCGGTACAGATGAACGAATGACTCGAACCCGAAGACTCGAGAGATGAACTAATCTTTTCTGTTTCTGGTACAGACTGCATAGCCTTGCCTATGGGACTGGGACTTGATGAACAAATGACTCGAACCCAAAGACTCGAGAGGTGAACTAATCAATTCTGTTTCCTGTACAGAACATATGGGATGTTGCGCATGCACGGTCAACACAAAATGAACGAATCGCTCTCTGAGACAACTCGTTGTTCTCGAGTCAAAATGAACAAATTGTTCATGAACGACACATCACTACTCTTAATCCCCCTCACGTTGGCTGTTTGATAAGGATAGTGGTGATTCTGAAATGCTCAGACATCTCTTGATAAGAGTCTCTCTGATTAATTTAATCCACATGAATATTGAGATGATGATGAGAGATAGAACATCTTTGATTGACAGTATATCAGAAGCAGCAGTGCTAATCTGCCCTGATTCATCCTCTCAACAACTGATTAAACTAAAACACAAGCTCTTCACACTCCAGTGACACTTGTGTAGCTACACTGAGACTGAGCGATAAGACAGAAGCTCCCATTATAATCAAAAAGTTGTCTACAATGTAAGCGGGAGCATTCTAGTTTTCCTTTTTCCATGTGTCCATGTTTTGTTTGCTTGCACTGTAGACTTGATGATAGCAGAAGTACACTATATTTCCAAAAGTTTTAGGATGCCTGCCTTTACATGTACATGAACTTTAATGACATCACATGCTTAATCTGTAGGGTTTAATATGGAGTTGGCCCACCCTTTACAGCTTCAACTCTTATTGGAAGACTTTCCACAAGTTTTGGGAGTGTGTTTATGGGAATTTTTGACCATTCTTCTAGAAGCGCATTTGTGAGGTCAGGCACTGATGTTGGACAAGAAGGCCTGGCTCACAGTCTCCGCTCTAATTCATCCCAAAGGTGTTCTATCAGGCAGGGCCGGCCCAAGCCTTTATGGGGCCCTAAGCAGAATTTTATTTGGGGGCCCCTCTGTGCCAAATAAAAGGTGCATTTCTATGAAAAGGTTCATTTTTACTTGGTTTTTAATTATAACAGTAGAGAAACCCACAAGAGTTTGTCTCTGCTCTAATTCATCCCAAAGATTGAGGTCAGGACTCTGTGCAGGCCAGTCAAGTTCCTCCATACCAAACTCACTCATCCATGTCTTTATGGACATTGCTTTGTGCACTGGTGTGCAGTCTTGTTGGAACAGGAAGAGGCCATCTCCAAACTGTCCCCACAAAGTTGGGAGCATGAAATTGTCCAAAATGTCTTGTTATGCTGAAGCATTAAGAGTTCCTTTCACTGGAACTAAGGGGCCAAGCCCAACCCCTGAAAAACAACCCCACACCATAATCCTCCCTCCACCAAACTTTACACTTGGCACAATGCAGTCAGGCAAGTACTGTTCTCCTGGCAACCACCAAACCCAGACTCGTCCATCAGATTGCCAGACAGAGAAGCGTGATTGGTCACTCCAGAGAACACGTCTCCACTGCTCTAGAGTCCAGTGGTGGCGTGCTTTACACCACTGCATCCAACGCTTTGCATTGCACTTGCTGATGTAAGGCTTGGATGCAGCTGCTCAGCCATGGAAACCCATTCCGTGAAGCTCTCTACACACTGTTCTTGAGCTAATCTGAAGGCCACATTAAGTTTGGAGGTCTGTAGCTACTGACTGCAGAAAGTTGGCAACTTCTGCGCATGACTGTGTGCCTCAGCATGTGCTGACCCCGCTCTGTGATTTTCATGGCCTATCACTTCATGGCTGAGTTTCTGTTGTTCCCAATTGCTTCCACTTTGTTATAAAACCACTAACAGTTGACCGTGGAATATTTGGTAGTGAGGCAATTTCACGAATGGACTTATTGCACAGGTGGCAGCCTATCACGGTACCACGCTTGAATTCACTGAGCTCCTGAGAGCGACCCATTCTTCCACAAATGTTTGTAGAAGCATCTGCATGCTTTTATACACCTGTGGCCATGGAAGTGATTGGAACACCTGAATTCAGTGATTTGGAGGGGTCTCCCAATACTTTTGTAATATAGTGTATATCTATGGTGTACTATGTTATGTATTTATATCGTGCTGTGTTATTTACTTGCAGTGCCGAGCTCTCACATACCCAGTAATATGATCAAATCAAGCTTAAGAGGAGAGTGTGATTAGCTTATCAGAGGTACTGAAGCAGATTTTCAGGATGAGCTGGTCCTGAGGCCGATAAAGAAGGTTAATGTGCAGCATTCACTTTCTCTGGCCACCTTTCTGCCTCCATCACACAGTTTCCTGAACAGAGTCGATTTCGATGCTTTGTGGCAGACACGATAGCACTGTCTAGACTAAAAACGCATCTCTTTACTATGGCTTACACATAAAACATAAAACATTATCAATTTCTATTATTCAAATCAGTAAATGATTGTTAGGCTGCATTAACTAGGTCAGCCGGAACCGGGAACACTTCCCATAACACCTGATGTACTCGTTACATCATAAGAAGAATGGCATCTACGCTAATGTGAGTCTCTCTGTTTATCCCGAGGTTTACTGCAGTCAGCCGGATCCGGGCCGTATCCAGATCAGATGGTGGACCTGCGCCTGGACATGACCAATGCAACCCTGAAATGTCTGCAGAGAGCGTCAAATAAACTCCCCCTGTAAATGCCGCATCGACACGACTTCCTCATTAAACCCGTCTTCGGCGTGACGACTCCAATCTTTCGAATAATCTTTTATGTAATCTTTTACTTAAGACCTGCAATGTTGCCAGAATTATAATCATACACTGTTTGTTTGTCGGCCAGAGGAGAACTGGCACCCCGACTGAGCCTGGTTTCTCCCAAGGTTTTTTTCTCCATTCTGGCCCTGAACGAGTTTTGGTTCCTTGCCACCGTTGTCTCTGGTTTTTGGCTTGCTCAGTTGGGGACACCTAAATTTCATCTATATTACCGATCTGCCCGCATTGACACTATATGACACTTGAAATTAGCTGGATAACATCACTGTTTCACCAGAACGGCTGTACAAATTCGGTTGCATTATTTTCCTGTTAACACTGTGAAGCTGCTTTGAAACAATTGGACTTGTTAAAAGCGCTATATAAATAAAGGTGATTTGATTTGATTTTGATTTGACTGCCCTGTGCATCTACTAATGAATGATATAAATGTAGACATGATTTTGTGTGCAGGCAAATATTTAGGAAGATTACACACTAGAGAGACCTCCTGTCTTCAATTCATGCTTTTCCAATAGACAAAAAAAAAAAAAACTTTCACAAAAGTAGCTCTATAAGTATGACTTTCATATTTCATGCCTACGTTGTCTTCTGAAGCAATGTGATGAACAGACTGAAATGTAAGATACAAATGTATTTTAGGGTGTTCCACGGAAGAAAGAAAGTCAAACAGGTTTCGAAAGATAAAAGACTTTCATGCCGTTCCAAACCCATAAGACTTTTGTTCATCTTCTAGACAACTTCAGCTTCAGAAAGTCCATAAAGACACAGTAAATGTAACACACACGTTGTCACACTTGGTGCCAGATTTACAAACAGTTTGCGTTAATGTGGACAGGGTTATTTTTGCGGCTGACCTTATTGCATATGCATTTGTAAGCGTTTCCCTTTCAGATGCAAAATTTATGAGAGGGGAGTATTTAGATGAATAAAACAAGGTGATTTACTAAGGTTTGCACTCGTCAATTATTCAACCATTATTTAACGGCTCAAAAAAGTATGTCTTAAACCAGACGCTGCTCTTGGTAGATTGTGTTGGTTATTATGGAAATGACCCGGCTACGTCTGTGTTCTTTCATTTGACCATCGTCAGTAAATCACATGCAGAACTTTGCACTCCCAGCGGCACTTTTATGGGATTACGCTCATGCTAATTTATTAAATCTGGTCCTATGTTGGACATTTACTTCAAAGTAAAAGTCCAACTATGAGCACAAACTGAACATGGCATACATAAAGCACATCAGATATCATAAATTAACCTCAAACATGCTTTAGTGATGCGCAAAAACCAATGAAGTTTCTGCTTGGCATCAAGCAAGTATGTTTGGGCTTTCATGTTTACGATATTTGATGTGCTCTATGTGCATTGGTTTATATTTGAATAAAAGCCTAAATTAAATTAAATCATTTCATTTGAAGCTTACTTTTTTAAGCTTGACATTTTTAGTTTCAGACTTTCAATAGAAAGACAGAAATCTCTGTGTTTTAATAAAAAATGTTTTATTAAAAAATATCTTCATTTGTGTTTTGAAGATGAAGTTTTGGGTTTGGAACGACATGAGGGTGAGTAACTGATTTTACAGAATTTTATTTTCAGGTGAACTATCCCTTTAAGTTTTGGCTGAATGGATACAACACAATGAGTGTGTGGATCAAAGTATGAATTGGATGATGTGTAATGATGCGGATTCTCTTCTTGTTCTTGTTATTTTTTCTCTCATCTCTCTATCTGTTTGTGCTGAGATAGGTTTATCTGGGTTTTTAAACCTTTCTTGCAACATTGTCTTGCAGTGCTTTTGGTCAGGTTTGAACTATGGGAACAGATGTTTGCCTCCTCTGAGAGCTCATTATGGACAGCATCAAATTAATGCAATAGTGTTAATTGCAGTTAGTACTATAACCCTCTTTAATGATCATTAATCAGTAACGTCAGGTTACGTGTGTGTGATTATGTGCCGCTTACTGTGATTGAAGAGTGAAAACATGGATGTGCTCAGCGCTGAGTTGCAAAAATCTAAATTCTGGCTTAATTTATTCACCGTGATGTAAAATTTCTCAAAAGAAGACATAATCTTCTCTTTTACACACAATAATAGCAATCATAACAATCATAAGAGTAGTAGTCCAAATGATTTGTGCATTTTAAGTGTTCTGAAAGCATTTAGTGTTTTTCACATAAAATCTTGCTTCTGCTCTGAAATCTCATTTACATATTGTATCGAACATTCTGTTGTAAAATAAAAGTGCATTTTAGCATAAAATTTTAAAATAGTACTTATTACAGAAATATACTTAAGTGCATGTAATATTTCCAGATGCTTAATTGAATGTTAATTGCAATGAAATGAAAATATATTATAGTTTACATACACTCACCTAAAGGATTATTAGGAACACCATACTAATACTGTGTTTGACCCCCTTTCGCCTTCAGAACTGCCTTAATTCTACGTGGCATTGATTCAACAAGGTGCTGAAAGCATTCTTTAGAAATGTTGGCCCATATTGATAGGATAGCATCTTGCAGTTGATGGAGATTTGTAGGATGCACATCCAGGGCACGAAGCTCCCGTTCCACCACATCCCAAAGATGCTCTATTGGGTTGAGATCTGGTGACCGTGGGGGCCATTTTAGTACAGTGAACTCATTGTCATGTTCAAGAAACCAATTTGAAATGATTCGAGCTTTGTGACATGGTGCATTATCCTGCTGGAAGTAGCCATCAGAGAATGGGTACATGGTGGTCATAAAGGGATGCACATGGTCAGAAACAATGCTCAGGTAGGCCGTGGCATTTAAACAATGCCCAATTGGCACTAAGGGGCCTAAAGTGTGCCAAGAAAACATCCCCCACACCATTACACCACCACCACCAGCCTGCACAGTGGTAACAAGGCATGATGGATCCATGTTCTCATTCTGTTTACGCCAAATTCTGACTCTGCCATCTGAATGTCTCAACAGAAATCGAGACTCATCAGACCAGGCAACATTTTTCCAGTCTTCAACTGTCCGATTTTGGTGAGCTTGTGCAAATTGTAGCCTCCTTTTCCTATTTGTAGTGGAGATGAGTGGTACCCGGTGGGGTCTTCTGCTGTTGTAGCCCATCCACCTCAAGGTTGTGCGTGTTGTGGCTTCACAAATACTTTGCTGCATACCTCGGTTGTAATAAGTGGTTATTTCAGTTAAAGTTGCTCTTCTATCAGCTTGAATCAGTCGGCCCATTCTCCTCTGACCTCTAGCATCAACAAGGCATTTTCGCCCACAGGACTGCCGCATACTGGATGTTTTTCCTTTTTCACACCATTCTTTGTAAACCCTAGAAATGGTTGTGCGTGAAAATCCCAGTAACTGAGCATATTGTGAAATACTCAGACCAGCCCGTCTGGCACCAACAACCATGCCACGCTCAAAATTGCTTAAATCACCTTTCTTTCCCATATACTTTTAAGATTTGTAGTACACTACAAGTATGCATTCAAATAAATTAAGCGCACTTGTTTTTCACAAGGGCCATTGGTTTTTGTCATATACATTATGCATCAAGTTTGAATATGCATACATTCAAATGAGATTTGAAAACTATGATGGAGGGGAAGACTTTCAAGTCAAATAACTTAAATTTCAGTCTCTCCCTCACTTAAAGTGTGACTTCAGAAGAAATTTCATATGGTCATATGGACTACTTTTATGGTGCTTTTTGAGCTCGACAGCCCTTGGCCACTGTATGACATTGTAGATACACTGCAAAAAAAAATGCTTTTCTTACTTAGTATTTTTTTTTAGTTTTTTACCAAATATCCGAAAATTCTTAAATCAAGATGCATTTACTAGATAAGTAAAATGACATAAGATATTATATCTTGTTTTCTGGGGAAATAAAATTAAGTGAATTGTTGCTTTAAAAGCAAAATTATCCACCAATGGGGTAAGACAAATAATCTTTATTCAAACAGAGACAAGATTTTTATTCTCACTCCATTGGCAGATAATTTTGCTTGCTTTAAGCAAAAACTCACTTAATTTTGTCCCCCCCGGAAACAAGACAAAAATACAGCATAAATACAGCAAAAATACAAAAATAAAGCATTTTTGCAATGTAATGAGCCGTTTCGTTTGTGTTCCACAGAAGAGCAGAAAGTCATACAGGACTGAAATTACATGGAGGTGAGTAAATAATGATATTTTTTAAATGCATGAATCTCTGAATAACCAGACAATTTTTTTCCTCTCCCTGCATTCTTTCTTTTTCACATTATGTTCAACTGTGTATTTAGTGATTGCTGTTCTATGTAATTGCTGTCATTTCTGCGAGTTTGACAGTTAGAAGGCTTTTTTTTGCTGTGAAATGGCGTGAATGTAACGATCAGTCCTGAACAGCGCTGCAGATGTGTGTTGACTTGACTCATCTGAAATCTGTCTGTCTGAGTGCTGGAACAGGTATAATTACTGCCTGCTGCAACACTGAGCAAATGCAATGAGACAAAATACTGCCAACAATATTTATTTATTTATTTTATTTTTGCTTCGTCCCTTTAGACAAGAATACAATGTGGGATTTCGGTAAACAGCCAGCTTATTATTTGCATTTATAATGTATTCCTTTGTTATCCCACACATTAGTTTGAAAGCAAAGGATTATGGGTTGTTTTTGTTGTCTGTGTGTTTGATCAGCTGGGCAAAACCCTCACGCTACAGCGCAACAATCCAATTTACCATTGTGGAGCTCGTTCAAATAAAGCGTCTCTCATTGTCGATTTATTGCTGTATTCTTTTTCTATTCATCTCTCTCTCTCTTGTATTTACTGAAATGAGTGTTTGTTCAATATTTTTCCTGATGTTTTTCCAGACACATCAGTTTATTTTACAAGACCCAGTAATTAAATCTATGTTATAATGTAAATAATCTGTTTATATTTTTCCCATGTCATCATTTTTGAGCAGAGAAAGAAAACAATGTTGTTAACACAAGTCAAAACATTTTCAACTGTATTTGGTCCTTTTTCACCGGGGGTAAAGTCTAAAAATAATCACTCTTATTTATCTAATGACGTATTTGTGAGAAGCACTACGGATGTTGCTAATCTTCTATAGAGCAGGCCTGTGGCTTGTTGTCAGGAGTATTTAAATTGTTTTGGAGTGTGTGTGTGTGTGTGTGTGTGTGTGTGTGTGTGTGTGTGTGTGTGTGTGTCACAGGAGAGGACAGACAAGGCAAGTTAGTTAAACAAGTTTTAGTTAAACAAGTCTTACAGGAGATCCTTAACAGATGATGATTAACGGAGGATGGAAGACAGATTGGGATCAACAGGTAGGGCACTGGACTCTGGATGGGGGCTGGAGACATCACTGGACTCTGGACGAGGGCTGGAGACATCACTGGATTCAGGACAGGGACTGGAGACGTCACCGGACTCTGGCTGGAGAAATCACTGGACTCTGGCGTGGTGGTGACCATCTTGGCAGAAGGCTCTGGCGTGGACATCTTGGCTGAGGGCTCTGGTGTGGTGACAGTGATGGGACAAGACTCTGGGACCTTGGCCATGGCGGGACAGGACGAGATTCTGGGACGGCAGCCATGACGGGATGGGTCAAGACTCTGGGATGGGGGCCATGACAGGACGAGACTCTCAGATGGGCGGGGGTTGTTTTGGGGAACTAAGCTTTCCAGACATCTGCTGATGGCCTCACTCCAGTCCAGTCCTGGGATGTCTGGGAGTTTACTGGGATGTACAAAGTTCACCCTGATCCAGTACAATGATTTGATGATCTCGTCGTTCAAGGGGCAGGTGACCATTTCAGGGAAAGCGTTCAGGATTCCCAAAACGCTGGATCGTGTGGACGAAACACTGATACAAATAGATATTATATTGTACAAATTCCTATGAATTAGCCACCAATTTGCCAAAACGTAAAATGGAGCTGATTTTGTGTTGTTTAGACATCAATTAATAATATTACAATAGAAGCATAATATTTGACAGATCTGTATGTCAGAGCTTGCCAATGTTGCCATCATCTGGAGTCCTCAGAAGGGATGTCATCATCTGAAATCTTGGCAAAGGCTGACGCTGTAATGAGTTATCTGCCTGACTATTTTAAGTGGGGTTTGCATGTGTTTTAGGGGTAGTTTACACAACACCGTTTTCAACTAAAAACATAAAACTTTTTACTTTGGAAAACGGGATTCAAAGTTTTTGAAAACAATACTGTTATCATCTCTGTATAAACTACAAAAATGTCATGCACATGTGTATTACATCAGTTCAGTCTATAAGCATGTGGGGCCCTATCATACCCCCGGCACAATGCGACGCCAGGTTCGACGCTAGTGTTTTTTGCTAGTTTCAGCCTGACGCAGTTATCATTTTCACATCCTGCTTCACATTGTTTAAATAGCAAATGCACTTACGCCCATCTGTTCGCCCATGTGGTTTGCCACACCAGGTGTGTTCAGGATAGGGGCGTAACGGTACACAAAACTGACGGCTCGGTACGTACCTCGGAGTTTTACAAAATTGCTTTTTATTTATTTTTATTCAACAGTGGTTTACTGAAAAAAAAATGTGTCTGTCCGTAAATGAATTCAGTTATAACTAAAATTTTCTTAAAGACAATGCTCTAAACCATATAGGGAGCCCTTACTTACACATTGATATTAAAGTTTAACAACAGAGTCCAAACTATTAGCCTAAATTCAGTTGCTATTTATTTTTAGATATAATACGTGCACTCTGATTAATACACACGCAGGGATGTGCAGCAGCACACACATATTTTTAAATATGAAAAATAAAAGATTCCTCTATGGAGAAGCGTTCAGTCTTTCCACTCGCAAATTCTGCCATGTACAAACCCGATTCCAAAAAAGTTGGGACAAATTGTGTCCCAACTACAAATTGTGAATAAAAAAGGAATGCAATAATTTTCAAATCTCATAAACTTATATTTTATTCACAATAGAATATAGATAACATATCAAATGTTGAAAGTGAGACATTTTGAAATGTCATGCCAAATATTGGCTCATTTTGGATTTCATGAGAGCTACACATTCCAAAAAAGTTGGGACAGGTAGCAATAAGAGGCCAGAAAAGTTAAATGTACATATAAGGAACAGCTGGAGGACCAATTTGCAACTTATTAGGTCAATTGGCAACATGATTGGGTATAAAAAGAGCCTCTCAGAGTGGCAGTGTCTCTCAGAAGTCAAGATGGGCAGAGGATCACCAATTCCCCCAATGCTGCGGCCAAAAATACTGGAGCAATATCAGAAAGGAGTTTCTCAGAGAAAAACCGCAAAGAGTTTGAAGTTATCATCATCTACAGTGCATAATATCATCCAAAGATTCAGAGAATCTGGAACAATCTCTGTGCGTAAGGGTCAAGGCCAGAAAACCATACTGGATGCCCGTGATCTTCAGGCCCTTAGACGGCACTGCATCACATACAGGAATGGCTAAAACTCTATAGGTCAAAAAAGAAGCCATATCTAAACATGATCCAGAAGCGCAGGCGTTTTCTCTGGGCCAAGGCTCATTTAAAATGGACTGTGGCAAAGTGGAAAACTGTTCTGTGGTCAGACCAATCAAAATTTGAAGTTCTTTTTGGAAAACTGGGACGCCATGTCATCCGGACTAAAGAGGACAAGGACAACCCAAGTTGTTATTAGCGCTCAGTTCAGAAGCCTGCATCTCTGATGGGATGAGGTTGCATGAGTGCGTGTGGCATGGGCAGCTTACACATCTGGAAAGGCACCATCAATGCTGAAAGGTATATCCAAGTTCTAGAACAACATATGCTCCCATCCAGACGTCGTCTCTTTCAGGCAGGACCTTGCATTTTCCAACATGACAATGCCAGACCACATACTGCATCAATTACAACATCATGGCTGAGTAGAAGAGGGATCCGGGTACTGAAATGGCCAGCCTGCAGTCCAGATCTTTCACCCATAGAAAACATTTGGCATATCATAAAGAGGAAGATGCCACAAAGAAGACCTAAGACAGTTGAGCAACTAGAATCCTGTATTAGACAAGAATGGGACAACATTCCTATTCCTAAACTTGAGCAACTTGTCTCCTCAGTCCCCAGACGTTTGCAGACTGTTATAAAAAGAAGAGGGGATGCCACACAGTGGGAAACATGGCCTTGTCCCAACTTTTTTGAGATGTGTTGATGCCATGAAATTTAAAATCAACGTATTTTTCCCGTAAAATGATACATTTTCTCAGTTTAAACATTTGATATGTCATCTATGTTGTATTCTGAATAAAATATTGAAATTTGAAACTTCCACATCATTGCATTCTGATTTTATTCACAATTTGTACAGTGTCCCAACTTTTTTAGAATCGGGTTTGTAAATAGTGAATCTGCCATGGCACGAGTGCAACTGGCTTTTAAAGGGAATGGGAGATGAGACTCTGATTGGTTTATTGCACGTTACACCCAAAACACACCCATGACTCATTAAGAGACTAGGTACAACCCTTTTGGACCATGCGCTCGGCGTACTGACTGTTTTTTTCCGTCATTAAACTAGCAAAAGTTGTTTTCACAGGTCCATTTTTACCTGCACAGTGTCTGAATTGAGTTCTTTCTTTCTTATTGCACTTAAACAGCCAAACATAATATAAGATTTTGGTCATATTACTCACCCTTGTCTCACCTCAGCGTTTAGGTTTAGATGTAGACTGTTGGACTGAACACAAGAGGATGAGTCTCTAGGCTGGAGTCTCATGCTGTCCAGAAAACAAGGGCACAAACACACACACAGTCCTGCTGATGTAAAGGGAGGAAATCTAAGACTTTAGACAATCAATAAACGGGAAACAAAGAGTGGAGGACAGTCTTTCTGTTTTCTTCTTCCTGCCTCAAATGTTAGCATGTCCTGGGAGTGTTCTCATGTTCTGATGCTAAAAGGCCTGTCTGACGTCAAACCCATGAATGTCTGAGTTCATATTGACTTCCAGCCTTATATCAGATAATTCACACAGGGCTTTAAACCAGAAAGACGATTGTGGCTTGCATGCCTACATAGATAACAAACTGGAGATGGAAATTGGTTTGTTTCCCTCCTATTCCAAATCAAACAATTCTCATAAACGGATATGAAATTTGTCACTGGCTGGGTAATTGTCTCACTCGCTGCTCAATGCCTTTTGGCAAACTGGTGCTAAAATTGGTTTAGCTGCAGGTAGTTATATGGTGTTCTGCAAATCTCTGAAATGGACAAAGAGAAAACATATTATACTGAGCTCTAGTTGTAGGTAATTCAACTCATCTCACAGCAGAGGAGGGAAGACAGATCCATCTTATAGAGTGATGTTTGAATGACCCCTAGAGCATGTAAACAGTCTGTAGCTCCTATAGTGTAATTCACGGGCATATGATTCACGTCAGTGTGTTGTGACATTCTGTATGCAGGATGAAGAGTAAAATAAAAAAATGAAGGAATACAAGTCATTTTTACTAATAAAAATGATAATTAATCAATTTTTAAATGCTGATGTTAATAATATACATTTATAGTTATTTATAGACAATATACTTAAAATAATTAAACTGTTTAATTTGGAATTTTAAAAGTTAAAAATGTTAAGTTTTTAATTTTAAAATGTGCATTTAACATGGTTTATTAATTTACCAAATAAATAAAATAAAATAAAATAGTTTTACTATTTAAACGTCTATTTATTTTTTTATTTAAAATATTGTATTTTATTTACATTTTAAAATGTGAACATTAAATGCACAGTTTTAAATATGTCTATTAATTTCTCCATCTAAAAAGTTATTTATTAATTTCATTTTTATTTTAGAATAATTACATTTATAATTTAATTCCTTTGTTTTTAAGTGGCATGCCTAAGTTTGCAGCAGTGCAAAGTAACTAAATAAAAAAAAAAAGATTATGGTAATATAGGTGAACTCAATTGAAGATCGTCTCTGGTTACGTACGTAACCTTAGTTTCCTGAGATCAGGGAACGAGACGCTACGTCTTAGAACGCTTTTGGGGAACGCCTCCAGCGTGACAGGTGTCTGAATCACTATCGAATCACATCAATCTCATTGACAGCGACAGCCCATGACGTCATCAATGTGCGACCAGGAAGTAAATAAGGGCGCCTTGCAAACATGACACCATCTTTTTCGTCTGAAGGGACTGTTTGGCAGGCAGGCCCCGAGGCATGGCAACGAGACACAGCATTCTCAGGAAACTAAGGTTACATACGTAACCAGAGATGTAACTCGCGCTGCGTCTTATGACGCTTTTGGTGAACGGTATACCCACGCCACCATGCTGAGGGGAGTGCATGCCCGTTGGCCGTGACAACTGTCAGGACAAGCAAATTTAACTGAATTGCCTGAACCACTCCCCCTCTGGCCACACTAGGCTGTCAGTGACAGCATCCCCTACGGTCATAGCCCGAGCTTAACCTCGGTAGGAAACTTTGTACACTTCATGAAGTCCTAGCCAGGCCGCTCAAAGGCCTGGAACCAACCAGTTCAACAGAAGGGGTTCCTTTAAGGGAATGTGGCTAGGGGACCCGAGGGCGCCCCAGCCAGCCACCGAATGCCACCAGGGAGGCCTAACCTGGTGCCGCTTCCAAGGGACACTCCAGCCCGGCCTACCCTGTCTGTTTAAAAAACAGAGGCTCTGGAAATCGCCTTCTTAATGAGGCATGCAGACCGAGGGACTGCGGACAGGCAGTGGCCTCCTCAGACCAGATCTCAGAGACGGGATATTCTGGAGAGCAGTACTCTGCATAGTGCTATCCGACCCTTGCCTGCGAGGGGAGTTCATCTGCGCGATCCTAGGATCTACTGAGCACATATATTACAGGGGTGCGCAGGAAGCCATACAGGCCTAGGGACTGATCTAATTGGGAGGCCTCACGAAGGGCCTATAACCGTCTGATCAGACTCAGGCAGCTTCAAGCTCATAGCCAACCCTCAACTGAGGGGAGCTCAGAGCCTGCCCGGTAGGTAACCAAGCTGTAGGCTAAACAGGTCCCTTCCTGTAGGGACTGAGTGGCAAAGCGATACCTCGTCTCGCTAGGGTGTGAGACCGTCTTGAGATGCTATCAGCTAAGGCCAGGTTGCTGATCGCAGGTCTCCACTAGCCGTCAGCATGATGCCAGTTATTAGTCCCCTCAGGGAGGCCTGGTGAGGCCTGCCATTTGGTAACAGTCAAGCCAACTGTAGAGTAGGCGGAAAAACGGGAACTCGTTCCCTCAGGGAGGCCTGGTAATGCCTGCCATTTGATAGCAATCGAAGCCAGCAGTCGGAATAGCTAAAAAAACTGGGAACTCGGTCCCTCAAGGAGGCCTGGTGAGGCCTACCACCTGATAGCACTCCTCCAGGGAGGCCTGGTGAGGCCTACCACCTGGTAGCATTCCTCCAGGGAGGCCTGGTGAGGCCTACCACCTGGTGGCACGCCTCCAGGGAGGCCTGGTAAGGCCTGCCATTTGATAGCAGTCGAAGCCAGCGGTCGGAGTAGCTAAAAAAACAGAAATTCTGTCCCTCAAGGAGGCTTGTTGAGGCCTACCACCTGATAGCACTCCTCCAGGGAGGCCTGGTGAGGTGACAAAGAATGGACATCCAATTACTACCTGGGGACTCATCCCCAGGGAGGCCATCGTAGGGCCTACCAGATGACGAGGTCTCGCTACTGAAGCCGACATTGTTGGATACTCACATCAGCATACACATGGGCCGACCACAGGAGGTCTCTCAAGGCTAACTACCTCATTGTCACTGTAGTCCTTACCCATTCCAACCGTCGGGACTCGCTCGCAAGGAGGCCTGCTGAAGCCTACTACCTGACCTGGAGTCTACTACCCAGGGGCTGGTCCATCTCAGAGGCCTATAGTGGCCTACTGTGTGACGTGCAGTCTCACTGGCAGCGCCTACTAACCTGGAGCCTAATCACATTGCCCACGGCAGTGTACTTAGCAACAAGCGCTCTGGACCCTCTAAGCGAGGGGAGTACAACCTATGCCACCCACCTCCATGGAGGCTCAGATTCGTTCTCTATAGTGGCCTACCATTCACGTGCGAGGGCGTCAGCCATGGCAATATTCTGGCTTCAAGGGGAGTGTACGACCAAACAGTCCAGAGCAAAAGTTGCGAAGTGCTGCTCAACCCGAGCCATGGGTGGAGCAGAATGATACAGAGCTGTGTGTGGGGTACTCAAACCTACCCTGTCTTCACCAGGGGAGTAATGCCTCCTGGCCACAATATATATTTTTTACTACTAGGGCCAAGGTCCGCCAAAGCTGGCGGCCAAACTAGCTCTGGGAGGTGAGGTCCAGCAAATAGTACCTTCATAAGTAAGCGAAGGACGGCCTAACCCTGCCCACGACCACTGGTTAAGTCGCTATCAATTCTGCTCGACACCCAGCTGCATTACTAATAAACCCCAGAACGCAGAGAAGGGGGCGGGCCCTGGCCGGACAACTCTCAACAGAGAGGAGGCTAACCTAAAAGATGCTAAACCTACATTCACTTAGTGAAGGGCCCGGGGCGACAGCACTTAAAAATATGTCTTAGTGAAATGCCACCGTCATCCCTAGAAGCCTAGGCCAGCAAATGCAGTGGCCTATAAGTGCCAGCCTGCATGCATAGATCTTTACCCGAGACCCAATAGGGTAAAAGCCTCACATGAGAAGAGGCCCTCAGGCAGAAACCTAGCCCCACAGAGCTGGTCCTAGATCTGGCTGTAGTTCATGTGTTAGTGTGGACTTACTACACCCTCTATGTTAACGCTTTACCCTAAGGTGGCTGTCAGTCACCAGTCCCTTCAAAGAGAACACGCGAGAGAGTTTGCAAATGTCTCGTCAACCTGCGGCATCGACACCGTTCTAACCACCTGACAGGGGAACTACAGGGCCCTGGACTCGGCCACACCCTCCACATCAACGAATTTGCCCCGCTGATACCAGCTCGCCTGCGGCCCGAAAAGGATATGCGGGCCGAGAACGGGTTCTTCCATGCTCCCAAAGATCTGAGGCCGTCGACCTGGACATTCCATGGGATTTGCCGCTGATGGCGAAAGTTTGCAAATGGGGTTCTTCCATGCCCCCGAGATCTGATCGTGGAGATCCAGGGGGTTATGGCCGGAGAGAAACCGATCACCGAGGCGATCTGCATGCTCGGGCTCTCTCCTAACGCGCTGCCACTGTAAATCTAATCTGCGGGTCTCGCGTTCCATAACCTCCAGCAGCTCCTCATACACGGGGCAAGATGGCTGAGAGAGTTCGGCCTCAGCCGATTCATCATCACCCTGCTCAGCCATACCTTGCGCACGTGGAAGAGCTGTGGCTGACGAGGAGAAAGAAAGATCCGACTCCTCCCCTGACAGCCGCCCCTCACGACCTGGCTGATCATCAGAGATACTCACTCCTTTCTCTAGACGATGAGCCGGGTCCATCTGAGAACCCCACGACATCGGGCGCCTCTCGGCCTCAGCACGAGAGCGATCATTCTCAGATGTTGGACCCTCATCCCTCGAGAAGAGGGCCAGGTGAGAGCGGAGTGTTCTCACGGGGAACCACTCACAATTCGCACAGGAGACTCCCTCGAGAACCTCCCGTGCGTGCTCTTCCCCCAGGCAGAAGATGCAGAGAGTGTGTGTGTCTTCCTGAAATGGCGCTTCTTCTCTCTCTGTTTCATCCTGGACGTAATTCACCAATTGGCCAACAAAACAGTCCCTGAAGACAAAGAAGATGGTGTCATGTTTGCAAGGCAAGGCCTTATATACTTCCTGGTCGTACATTGATGATGACATGGGTTGTCGCAGTCAATGAGATTGATGTGATTCGATAGTGATTCAGACACCTGTCTCACTGGAGGCGTTACCCAAAAGCTTCCTAAGACGCAGCGCGAGTTCAAGGGAACTCAATTTATAATGTTTAGCAACTATAGCGTGTTCATAATGTCATTTACATTTAACCACCAGTGTGCCAAAGGTAACACTTTATTTTACAGTGTCCTTGTTACATATGTTACATGTAGCCTACTTACCAAAGTAATAACAGTAAATTGTGCATAATTACATGCAACTAACCCTCAACCAAACCCTAATTCTACCCTAACCCTATAGTGAGTACATGTAGTTAATTAATATTACTCAGTACTTAAATATATAATTACACTGTAACAATGACACCTTAAAATAAAGTGTAACCCTTATTTTTTGTATTACTAATCAGAATTTAGAGTCATAACTAAAATCTGTGTTTCATAGCACTGTGTTTTTTCCAGCTCTCAAATGTACTGTATGCTAAATGTGTTGTTCTGGTGTTCGGTTGTTTGTCACAGGTCAGTGCAAATCAAGACAAAAACAAGAATTAATATCCCAGGAAGCTGAAAGGACAGGAACAGGACAACATCAGCTCACGCTGTGACTGACACCAGATTAAACCAGCTGACCGCAGATGCAACCCCAGCTTCACTGGCAGAATAAATATTAAATTGAATACTGCTGTTTATCAGTGTTTTTCAGTTTGAGGCTAATAAATACACTATATTGCCAAAAGTTTTGGGACACTTGCCTTTACATGCACATGGACTTTAATGACATCCCATTCTTAATCCGTAGGGTTTAATATGGAGTTGGCCCACCCTTTGCAGCTATAACAGCTTCAACTCTTCTGGGAAGGCTTTCCACAAGGTTTAGGAGTGTGTTTATGGGAATTTTTTACCATTCTTCTAGAAGCGCATTTGTAAGGCACTGATGTTGGACGAGAAGGCCTGGCTTGCAGTCTCCGCTCTAATTCATCCCAAAGGTGTTCTATCGAGTTGAGGTCAGGACTCAGTGCAGGCCAGTCAAGTTCCTCCACGCTAAACTCGCTCGTCCATGTCTTTATGGATCTTGCTTTGTGCACTGGTGCGCAGTCATGTTGGAACAGGAAGGGGCCATCCCCAAACTGTCCCCACAAAGTTGGGAGCATGAAATTGTCCAAAATGTCTTGGTATGCTGAAGCATTAAGAGTTCCTTTCACTGGAACTAAGGGGCCAAGCCCAACCCTTGAAAAAACACACAACACCATAATCCCCCCTCCACCAAACTTTACACTTGGCACAATGCAATCAGGCAAGTACCGTTCTCCTGACAACCACCAAACCTAGACTCGTCCATTGGATTGCCAGACAAAGAAGCGTGATTGGTCACGCCAGAGAACACGTCTCCACTGCTCTAGAGTCCAATGGCTTTGCATTGCACTTGGTGATGTAAGGCTTTGATGAGCTGCTCGGCCATTCCATGAAGCTCTCTACACACTGTTCTTGAACTAATCTGAAGGCCACATGAAGTTCAGAGGTCTGTAGCTGCTGACTCTGCAGAAAGTTGGCAATTTCTGTGCACTGTGTGCCTTAGCATGCGCTGACCCCACTGTGTGATTTTTTACGTGACCTAGTAGCTAGTGTGGGAATTTCACAAGTGGACTTATTCCACAGGTGGCAACCTATCACAGTACCATGCTTGAATTCACTGAGCTCCTGAGAGTGATCCATTCATTCACAAATGTTTGTAGAAGCATCTGCATGCCTAGGTGCTTAATTGTATACATCTGTGGCCTGTGGCCAAGTTATTGGAACACCTAAATTCAGTGATTTGGAGGGGTGTCCCAATACTTTTGGTAATATAGTGAATTATAAGTATTCAAATTACTGTATGTATTCTATAGTTGTGTATAGTTTCTAACTTACTTTTTCTAAACAGTTTTGAAGTAGATACTCCATCAGTATAATTACTATGTTTTCCTATGTGCCCTCAAAGAAAATACTGTTCTTGATGCATTAAAGTGTCCATTCTTTTTCTCTCAACATCCTGCCACAGAAATTATGCCCTCGCAACACTTTTGATTGTGTCAGGAAAGAGATCTAGTTCCCACGATTGAAATCCTTTTGAAGATTATGTTAATGTGTTTTTCCTCCAAATGCTGACCCATAAAAGTTGATGACTCATGTTACGTTTATCGGATCACTAATGCTGAATAAAAACACTATCCTCAAAGAAGAACAAGGACCAGGATGACTTTGATACTGCTTTTTCAGAGTTTCTGATTTATAAGTTCATCCCACATTACAGTTTTGATCATTTTGTTCTGTGAGTCACTAAAACAATAGGAAATGCTGTATTTCTCTTGTATTAGTTGAAATAAAACCAGTACCAGTATCAAAAATGTGGCTTTCAACTGATAATCAAACATATCTCCCAGGTCTTTAACAGCACAGTATGTCATAAGAAGGGATACATTTAAACACAAATGATAGTTAAACAGATTACTTCTAAAAGCATTTGGTTTGATTTTCAGTTGATCCCATCTTTAATAACCATAATGCATCAACTAGTCAAATTTCAGGTGATCTTAAGGAGATATAAAACAAAAACAGTGAAAACAAAAGGTCATGTTTCAATAATGATATCACCTAAAAAGAGCAGAAGGAGAATAACAATGGGTCTGAGACTTGTGGCACACCACACTTTAAAATCAGATATCTCATAATTTATCTCATAAGTAATGTGGTAATAGGCTGTCACATAAAACAGAATATAAATATTTGTCCTCAAAGCTACTGTGATTTTCAAACCCAAAAGAATGGTCTACACAGTACCAAAAACAGCACTCATGTACACCGATCAGGCATAACATTATGACAGGTGAAGTGAATAACACTCATTATCTCTTCATCACAGCACCTGTTAGTGGGTGGGATATATTAGGCATCATGTGAACATTTAGTCCTCAAAGTTGAGTGAGTTTGACAAGGGCCAAACTGCAATGTCTAGATGACTGGGTCAGAGCATCTCCAAAACTGCAGCTCTAGTGGGGTGTTCCTGGTCTGCATTGGTCAGTATCTATCAAAAATGCTCCAAGGAAGGGACAGTGGTGAACCAGCGACAGGATCATGGGCGGCCAAGGCTCACTGATGCACGTGAGAAGCGAAGGCTGGCCTGTGTGGTCCGATCAAACAGACGAGCTACTGTAGCTCAAATTGCTCAAGAAATTAATGCTGGTTCTCTGAAAGAAAGCAACAGGATGCACTATAGGAAGAAGGCAAGCGGCGGAGGCAGTGTGATGCTTTGGGCAATGTTCTGCTGGGAAACCTTGGGTCCTGCCATCCATGTGGATGTTACTTTGACACGTACCACCTACCTAAGCATTGTTGCAGACCATGTACACCCTTTCATGGAAACGGTATTCCCTGGTGGCTGTGGCTCTTTCAGCAGGATATGCTCCTGCCATAAAACAAAAATGGTTCAGGAATGGTTTGAGGAGCACAACAATGAGTTTGAGGTGTTGACTTGGCCTCCAAATTCCCCAGATCTCAATCCAATCGAGCATCTGTGGGATGTGCTGAACAAACAAGTCCGATCCATGGAGGCCCCACCTCGCAACTTACAGGAGTTAAACGATCTGCTGCTAACATCTTGGTGCCAGATACCAACACAATATTAGGAATAATGTTATGCCTGATCGGTGTATACTAATACAAAAATGAGATACAGCCCAGTCAGTCTCTGTATTGTGAAGGAGCCCAAAGCCCTACTGAAATTCTTTGTATTTTTGATTAAAACGGATGATTGTAAACAGGTCTATAATTAATCAAGTCAAAAGCATGCAAATTCGGTTTCTTTAAAGAGGTTTAATGACTACCGGTTTGAAAGTTCCAAGAACGTGTCCACTATGGTGATTGTATTAAAATGGCATTGAAAGATCCCAGCAGAGGTCTGGTCAGGCCTGGAGCGCTCTTAAAGGTCACCCAAAGCTGAGCTATTGGATTTCTCTGACCTGCTGCTCTGTGCTGAAATAATCACAGACCTCAGGCAGCAGGAGTCGCACGAGTGCGTTCACACCTGACCTGCTCTCCAATGTATTTGTGTCCAGAAAGAACAGAGAGCTGAGCACCAGCAGTGACAAGGAGAGAGAAATGTCAATCAATGAATACATGAATAAATGGAAAGAATGAGAGTTAATGAAACAAGATCGATCCTGTTTTTGAGGAGGGGAATGCAATAGATGGTAAGAACCTCTTTTCTGACCCCAGTGTACTGCTCAATCTTGCCTGTGCTACTGGTCGACTGTACCTGTAATTTCATGGTGATTTTCATTCCCATTATATAGGTGCACATTTAAGCAATATTCAGACTGGATTAGCTTGAACTAAAAGCTTGAATTTGATTGAACTAAAATAAAATCATAATTTTAATAGAAAAACACCATAAATGGTGCATCAAAAACGAGGTAATTGAATCATTGTATGTTAATTTACCAAGTGATATAGATGTAACAGGAAAATACATGAAATTGTACAGTAAAATACTATAAAAATGTATTGAAACACAACAGGTGAGATGACAACAGAATGGAGTTAGGGACAGTGAGAGTCCATGGCTATGTTGGAAATCGTACCCTATACCCTGATTCACTATTCCCTACATTACTCCAATAATATAGTCAACTTGAAGTAGTGAATGAAAACCAGTGAGTAACACTCTGGCACTGAGTGCACCGGAATATAATTTATAAATATAATTTAAAGGGACATATGATGTGAAATATACACCGATCAGGCATAACATTATGACCACCTTCCTAATATTGTGTTGGTACCCTATTTTGCTGCCAAAACAGCCCTGACCCATCGAGGCATCGACTCCACTAGACCCCTGAAGGTGTGCTGCGGTATCTGGCACCAAGATGTTAGCAGCAGATCCTTTAAGTCCTGTAAGTTGCGAGGTGGGGCCTCCATGTATCGGACTTGTTTGTTCAGCACATCCCACAGATTCTCGATTGGATTGAGATCTGGGGAATTTGGAGGCCAAGTCAACACCTCAAACTCGTTGTTGTGCTCCTCAAACCATTCCTGAACCATTTTTGCTTTGTGGCGGAGCATTATCCTGCTGAAAGATCCACAGCCACCAGGGAATACCGTTTCCATGAAAGGATGTTCATGGTCTGCAACAATGCTTAGGTATGTGGTACGTGTCAAAGTAACATCCACATGGATGGCAGGACCCAAGGTTTCCCAGCAGAACATTGCCCAAAGCATCACACTGCCTCCGCCGGGTTGCCTTCTTCCCATAGTGCATCCTAGTGCCAGGTGTTCCCCAGGGCACCCTGACTGGTCTGCGGCTATGCCGCCCCATACACAACAAACTGTGATGCACTGTGTATTCTGACACCTTTCTATCAGAACCAGCATTAACTTCTTGAGCAATTTGAGCTACAGTAGCTCATCTGTTTGATTGGACCACACGGGCCAGCCTTCACTCCCCACGTGCATCAATGAGCCTTGGCCGCTAAATTAATTAAGTAAATGTCCTGTTGCCGGTTTACCACTGTCCCTTCCTTAGATCCTGACCACTGCAGACTGGGAACACCCCACAAGAGCTGCAGTTTTGGAGATGCTCTGACCCAGTCGTCTAGCCATCACAATTTGGCCCTTGTCAAACTCCTTATGCTTGTCCATTTTTCCTGCTTCTAACACATCAACTTTGAGGACAAAATGTTCACTTGCTGCCTAATATATCCCACCCACTATCAGGAGCCGTGATGAAGAGATAATCAGTGATTCACTTTACCAATGCCTGATCGGTGTATGGTGACATATACAATACTGTAACTAGCAAGATAATACATTCACTTTTGCAGACAAAATGTTGTTATTGTGTTTTTAAACTGTTAAGCATATAATTTTACAGAGGAAAATGTCCCAAAGTCCCTATTTAATTTAACATTAGGGTGTTCTCTGCTGGCTTTTGTGCCTCTGTCTCTTTGACCTCACCAGACACCTGCCCTGAAGAGATTTTAACATGATCCCATTTAGTCAAGCTTGAATCATCATCTTTTTTTCCCCTTGTTGTAATTCATTACTAAAAACATATTGGTCTTGAGTGGCTTTATCAGAGAATAGGGCTCACACATTCTTCAGTACTCTCTGCTGCCCTGTATACTGCCTGACTGTGTGAATCATCTTTTGCGTTCTTCAAAAACAAAATCAATTGTGCCCTTCACCTCTTCTCCACTACTTTCTCCTGTATATTCAGTCTTTTCTCTTTCCAGCTGGATATTTTTTCAGGGTCATGAATTGGTTTCCACTGTTAGGCGCATCAGTTCTGGTGATCTCTGTGACATTTTGACCACTGCATGTGTGATTTAACTTATTTACTAACTCTTAACACTGGTAAAAACAAGGAGGTAAAACCTCCCGTCTGTTAATATTCTCAACTGAACACACCACTGCTTTAGGTCAGGTTAGGTCAGGTAAAGCTAGAGTATAAGGAGTGAAAACTTTACCACAAGCCAAACTTTTGACAATTTAGTAAGTGTGCACCCTTCCTTAAGTTTTTAACTTTTATTGAGCAGGAAAGTATGGACACAAATTACTTGATACATACTTATAGGGGATTATGTGCAAGACTAGTTGACTTAATAATACTGCTAGTCAACATTAGAATTTTCTTTTTGTTATACAAAGGCTACATTTAAATTACATTTAAAAAATTCATACATTATTTTGTATTTATCTGCAGCAGAAAACTAAATCATTTAATAGTTTTCATGCATCACTCGCAGCGGACACAAAGAAATGTCTGCTTGGAAGACGAGCAAGGTGAGGGAGTTTTTTGACTTAGACTACACAAAACTTTTCCACTTTCTTCTATATCTAACTGGCATATAACTTTTAAGCTCGCTTATAGGCTTGTTATACTACCAGTTATGAGGGACAATTGCAGTATGAAATTTTATACCGGTTTAAAGGAGAAATATTATGAATTCAATTTACTTAACAATGTACTTAGCCCCACCCACAACATTTGAGGTTGGGAAGTTCGGTCTGGACTTGATCCGTTGTGGAGCAACTATGCTCAAACCAGAGCGGTTCGGACCAATCAAATTATCAGGCTGGGCTTTATACGATGATGGACAGATGATCAACAGTAACGTAATCATTCACGTCACCAAAGAGCGCTTGGGTTGAATTAATTTACTAAACGGAGAACTTGTTTGTATATGCATTCACCTTAACTATTTCTCTCAAATGATGATCGTGTTGGTAAGTACTCCGTGTATCCTTAAATTCTTTTACAACACCAGCAAAGATTGTTTACACTCCTCTTCTTCTTCTACTTCTTCCAGCGTGTGCAGTTGAGTTCTGTTGACAGCTATGTGTCGCTCGTCACTTACTCTATTGCTCTGATTGGTTGTTGGTCTATCCAATTGAGTGCAGAGGCATTTCACCCCATACTCACAGCCCAGTGGAGCAGTATCAGACTCATATTCTGACTAGAATCTGAGTATGATGACATCAGGCTATGACAAATAAGCAGTGGCCATTATAACAAACAACAGTACCTTTACATGTGCTGACTTGCACTGGCTATTTATTTTGTTAATTTTAATATATATTATGGTTAACGTCAATCAAGTGAATGCCTAAGTTTAAAGTGTCCCTATTATGCTATTTTAAAGGTTCCTAATTTAGTTTTGAAATTTCCTACAACAGGTTTACATGCATTCAAGGATAAAAAGCACTTTAATTTTCTCATAATATACAATGCATTATCTGAAACAGTTCAATAAAGGATTCAGTCTCTCTAAATCCCTTCTCTCTGAGAGCCAGATGGCCCAGTCTGTTGTGATTGTTCTACTCTGCTCTGATTGGTCAGATGGTCCAGTCTGTTGTGATTGGTCTACTCTGCTCTGATTGGTCAGATGGCTCAGTCTGTTGTGATTGTTCTACTCTGCTCTGATTGGTCAGATGGTCCAGTCTGTTGTGATTGGTCTACTCTGCTCTGATTGGTCAGATGGTCCAGTCTGTTGTGATTGGTCTACTCTGCTCTGATTGGTCAGATGGCCCAGTCTGTTGTGATTGGTCTACTCTGCTCTCATTGGTCGGATAGCTCAGTCTGCTGTGATTGGTCTACTCTGCTCTGATTGGTCAGTTGGCCCCGTCTGTTGTGATTGGTCTACTCTGCTCTGTTTGGTCAGATGACTCAGTCTGCTGTGATTGGTCTACTCTGCTCTGATTGGTCAGATGGCCCAGTCTGTGATTGGTCTACTCTGCTCTAATTGGTCAGATGACTCAGTCTGTTGTGATTGGTCTACCACCTATATAGTTGACTACTTACAGTGGTTATAAAATTTCCATTTAAACATTAATGAAATTAGCTGTGGTGCACATCCCTAGTGATTATGTGTGATTACTATGTAAGGGACAATTCAAACACTGAACATTTCTTTCTCAAAAGCATTCATTGTACATTTTATACACAACTTTGTATCCAAGAAGACAGAAAAACCTGTGCAATCTGAAGCACATAAATACTTAACAATTTTGTGTACAACATGTATCAGCCTGACTGTCCTGTCTGAAGCTGAGACTTACTGCATTATCTACTAGCTTATGTTGCGAAGGTCTTCATAATCTCGCCCTGTGATACTTGGCAGAGCTGCTCCAGCTTAACACCCTGACCTGAGCACCTCTGGAGCTGCTCATGGTGCTCAGGTCATGTGGTGTTCCCTTACGATAAATAAGTGTACTTCAAGTACATTTTATTAAGTATACTTTATGTGGAAAGGATACTAATATCAAATATACTAGATGTATACTTGTAAGTGTACAGTTTCAATACTACTTGGAACTAAATTGGCCTACTTTTTAGTGTATAAAAGTATACTTTTAAGTATACTTTCAGTGTAACAGCAGTAAACTTTGAGTACACAACTAGTTTACCCAACTATGTTTTTCGTTTGCACTGCAACTACTACAAGTGAACTTATAGGTATACTGATAGTTTACTAGTCAAATACATATAGAATGTCATCTTAGAATGTAGTATTTAATGTCATCTTAATGTAGTATTTATTGCCTCCAGTGCCTGATTCATGAGCAAAAGTCAAAAGTCTTTTCAGTGATTCACAACATTTAGTGCATCCAGTTTAGTCTCATTCATGAGAAGATATTTTAAATAATAAACTTAGTCAGTTATTGAATCAGATTTACCATTACTTTCAGTCATGTCTGTCTCTAAATGAAGGTATGACTTACAGGGTACAGGGGACTATAAGATGCATTACTTACACTTCCCAATATTTAATAAAGTGTAATTATAGTAATAGATAGCTAAATAAATACGTAAATAAACTCGTTGTTACAAGTGTAGGTTGCAGCAGGGATGAGGCAGAATCAGAACTTCCACAAGAGACAGGTTTATTAGACACAGGACCAAAACAGCAACACAGAGCCATAACAGACATAACAATGGACAAGGAATGCAGAGAAGTGAGTCCAATATAGAAGGACAACTGCCACATAAACATGGACAACTGCCACATATAAACATAATAAAACACAATATATATGTCCCAGGCCTGATCCTCTGTCATCTTTCACTGTCGAGACTGGCATGGCACCTGGGGGTATGGACAGACGTGGTGAGAGAAAAGGAGACTGAAAGATGAGGAGAGACAGAGACGAGAGAGGAAGTTTCCAAAACGCACTGCCACTTGGTCCTCAACTAGCTAAGATAACTTCTTTGTGATGCCTGGCAGTGGCACTGGAGACCCTCCAGAACCCATGTGGATGGCAGCGAGCTCATCCATACCCCGAAGTCATTCCAGCCCATCGCCATGAGCGACTCTGTCCCAGCCATACTCAATGGCACCTTGAATTTCCCACTGCAGCGAGAGCTCTTCGCCTGCACATTGCTCCTTCCTCCTGGGTTTTGGCACCACTGTAACAAGGTTTGTTTTTAGTGAAGAAGGAGGCGGGGAACCAGTGAACGTTTAACGTAAAGTTTTAATCATAAAATCACTGTTGTCACTCCTCCTTTAATCCTTCCAGGCTCCTCTGTGGGCTCATTAGCACTCACACAACTGGCCTCGCTCTGTTTCCACGGCTCCTGGCCCTACCCTGCTTGCCACAGGTTCAGAACAATATTCTTATGTCATTTGATCCAAAGGGTCTCTACCAAATCCTATTTTCTTGGATTGTGAATGAACCCCAGACCTTCTGATAATTCTTATCAAGTTAAAGAGACAGATAAGTTGATGGCAGGTCAGAGAAAAAAACAAAAACAAAAAAACAGAACATAGGCAAAGGAGAGCATAAGTTGTGATAGAAAGAGTGCTCATATATTCTTTTCCATTATCCATATTCACAGCTCTGATGAAAATATCACTTTTTTGAATTGAATTCATAAAATGACTCATCAGTATAGTTCAAACACTATTGTAAATCTGTCACGTGTGAGCAGGGATGAGGAGAGATGAGAATCCAAATGCAGCATAACCAATTTAATAACAAAACAACATCAAAGGTAAATCCAAGAACAAGGGTATACAGAACCAGGCAGGAGGGTAACAACAGGAATACGCTTACAGGAGAACATCAACGGACAAACAACAACTGAACCACAGAGGAATATATACACACAGGGAAACAAGGTTAACAAGATAACAAGAGGTAGTGACTAAATGGGAAACACCTGGGAGAACTAATCAACAAGAACAACTACAAAGAACTACAAAACATGACAAAACAGAAACTAACAAAAGAGTCCTCACAAGACAGGGAAACACCCCTTACGAAAAACAACCATGGTTTTATTGTAGTAAAAGTGTAGTAACCATGGTTTTTTGGCTAATTGATTATTTATATAACCACAGTTTTTCCACAAATACCATGGTTAAACTATGGTTAGAGTAGCAAAACCATGGTTAATTTGTGGTTACCATGGTTTAACTACAATAACCATGGTTTTTTGGTTTTATTTGTAGTAAAACCATGGTTCATTTTCATAAGGGACAGGCTGGAATCATGACAAAATCATTGCGGTCTTGGCAGGCTATGTAACTTTAACTTTAAATGTCTGTGCTATTAGTTGTATTTTACCAAATTTATAGTTTAGCTTGCTCAACATGATTCTCTTAAATCTGCTGCTTCGCAATGACATTACTTGACCTGAAAGAGAAAACCAACCCAATCTCAAGAGAAAATTGAACTATTTTATCAGTCATTCAGTTTGGTTCCTGACGCAATACATTTTTCTCAAATGTGGTTGTCACCACTCCTCCTGCCCTGCTTGCCACATACCTGGGGGTATGGACAGATGAGGTGAGAGAAAAAGAGACTGAAATATGAGGAGAGACAGAGACGAGAGAGGAAGTTCCCAAAACGCACTGCCACTCGGCCCTCAACTAGCCGGAAGAACTTCTTTGTGATGCCTGGTGATGGCACTGGAGACCCTCCAGAACCCATGTGCACGGCAGCGAGGTCATCCATACCCCGAAGTCATTCCAGCCCACCGCCACGAGCAACTCTGTCCCAGCCATACTCAATGGCACCTCGCATTCCCCACTGCAGCGAGAGCTCTTTGACTGCACGTTGCCCTTCCTCCTGGGTTTTGGCACCACTGTAAAAAGGTTTGTTTGTAGGGAAGAAGGAGGTGGGGAACCAGCAAATGTTTAACATAAAGTTTTAATCATAAAATAAACAAACAACAAAACAGAAATAAAGCTGCAGCCCATCACGGACAACTGCAATTCTTTGTATCTTTGTTACATTTGTAACTTAGCTGATCATCAGTTTAGTTGTGATTTAATTTAGATCGTTGATTTCTCTAAGTATCTCTTAATTTCAAATACTCGTTCCTCCATGGGACCCAGAGTCGCTCAGAGGATAATGCTCGCGATTATAATTACATTACCTCACGGACGCAAATTAGTCAGTTCTGATATTACAGAGGATTGCAGAGTGAACTATTTTACCTTTAAGTGAGTCGCACACGCTTACTCATAACATAAAGTGTAATTTTAGCAATAGTCACGAGAGCTGTAACTTGTTAATAACAGTGACAGTCAGAAATCAGATTGCCCCTCATGCTTAGCACCATGCTCCGGTTTTGGGGTCCTCTGTATGAATCTGCCCTGGCAGAAAGATTTACGGAAACTCCTACAAACTCTGCATGCGACACTACTAGAAAAATGATTTCAGAAAGATACAGAATAAATCAAGATTAACATTTATTTTGGCCAGACAGAACTTAAACATCGTAATTAAACATGAATCCATGGTACACAACTTTCAGCATAAAAATATAAAATACAATTACCAAGTAATATGAAAATAGTTTCAAAGAGTCATTATCTGGCACAATACATACAGTGTGTGTGAGTGCCTCTTAGGACACTTGACACAACACTGCATGGGGGTTCTGTCTACAGAATGTTCCCAAATGGCAGCCCTGCTACCCTTCCTTAAATACCCAGACCAGAACAAAGGGTTGTAAATATTTGCAACACAAACACCTAGTTTGGGGGAGAGGATCAGATATCTTTGAAGAGACCACTCAAAAAGGGAGAACACAATTCTCATGTTTCAATCTTTCTCATCCTATCAGTGACTACAGTGAAGTTGAGACCATTTTACCAATCGCACTGTGACCTTTAAAAAGACACCAGACATGAAAAGGATAAAACAATAGATTCACAAGATAAATCATCTGTAGTATATCTGTATTTTGTGACTTGAATCAGGGGGAAGGGGGGAAAGGGAGGGGAGGAGGTTTTGGTCAGGGCGGTGTCCTACAGTTTCTCTGTGAGATCTTCTCTTCAGATTGAGTTTTATTGTTTTATTGCAGGGCGTTGGATCTCAGCTTTTGTCTTAGCAGTAAACCCACTCCTTACAAGTTGATGGCAGGTCAGAGGGGAAAAAAAATTACAGAACATAGGCAAAGGAGAGAGTAAGTTGTGATGGAGAGACAGAGCCCATATATTCTCTTCCATTATCCATATTCACAGCTCGAAAATGGAAGACTCACTGAATTCATAAAATGACTCATCAGTATAGTTCAAACACTATTGTAAATCAATGCGGTCTTGGCAAGCTATGTAACTTTAACTTTAAATGTCTATGCTATTAAACTAGTTGTATTTGACCAAATTTACAGTTTAGCTTGCTCAACATGATTCTCTTAAATCTGCTGCTTCGCAATGACATTACTTGACCTGAAAGAGAAAACCAACCCAATCTCAAGAGAAAATTTTTTGTCAAATGTGGTTGTCACTGCCTAAATTTGAGTTAATTTGGTTGTAGAATGTGGTCATCACTCCTTTAAATTACTGAACTGTGTGTATAGAACAGGATTAAGCACTAAGTGGTGAATTTAGCTGCAGTGTGTTTGTCAAAGTTCAACTAGGAAAATCTAGCATTCTTCAAACAATGACTGGAGGACATTAAATACCAGTTTTTCCTTTTTATTTAATTACTCCCAAGCCAAATATATGCAAAAATATGACAAAGTTTCAAAAAAAAAAACTTGAAGGAGAAAAAAAAAAAAAATAACTAAAATATAAAACAGAACCAATAACCCTGAATCAGGTATAACAATACTTCAATCAAAGTAATCCTCAGCAGCTACTGCACTCACTGAACTGACCGCTGCATTGTGTGAGAATTTATACCCCTGGGTACAACCATTTCTCAAGAGGAATATAACATGGAAAAGTATTTTTAAAAAAACAATTAATACACTTTCCTTCAATACACAACTATTAATAGCACTACATGACATATTAACTTAATTTCAGCACCAATTATAGAAAGTCAAGAGGAATAATCTTCATAAACAACAGTTTCCAACCCTTTCCCCTCATACTTGGTATATCCCACCACCATGATGCAACACATCAAAGGTATAAAAAGCATGATAAAAGACCTTTCAGATCTTTTACTCAGTTCAAGATGGCTGCCATCATGCATGCTGATCCAGGTAATTGTCAAGAGTTTATGAGCAACGCTTCAATGTCCACTGGTTTAATGCTCAGGTGGCCAGTCTGAAAAACCACAGTCTAATTGTAGGTATGCGTTTGTGTGTATGTGTACGGCATCTCTCTACCTCACTGGCACTTCAAGGTAAATAAAGAGTATTTTAAAAACCCAAGTATGTTCTCATGTCTTTATATAAAGGGCTACGAAAGGGAACACAGGGAGCAGAGGGCAGCTCTGTGACAGTGTTATACATGGTTAAGTAATTCTACAACCATAAAAATCACAAAAAATATAAGTAGAAAAAATGACCCAAGCTCAAATAACAAGCTTAAAGGGATAGTTCACCCAAAAATGAAAATTCTGTCATTTACTCACCCTCAAGTTGTTCCTGTACCAAAGTTGTCTTTGTTCTGCTGTACACAAAGGAAGATATCTGGAAGAATGTTTGTAACCGAGCAGATCTCGCCCCCCATTGAGTAGGAAAAAAATACTATGGTATTCAATGGTAGGCGAGATCTGCTCGGTTACAAACATTCTTCCAAATATCATGACAGAATTAAATTTTTGAAAATTTAAAAAAACACTTTAAGTGTCATGATTGTTATTGCCGTGTTTGCCTTCGTTCCTGTGTTTCCTTCCTGTTTATTTCCTGTTCCCTTTGTTCCCCATGACTATGGTTACTAATTGATTTATTTTGTAATTCGCCTTTTGTCTTCGACGTTGTGCTTGTCTATAACCACAGCAACATTGTGACATCAAGAAAGTGCTCTACGAGGCAGCCTTCCCATGCAAAACATCAATTAAACGAATCGTTTTTAAAACAAATCCCAAGCCACTTTGTCATGTCAAGACGAAACATTGCCCACTGTAATGAAGTTCTTAGATATGGGAAGAAGGAGGTGGGAACCGGCAAACATTTAAAAGACTTTAATAAATAAGCAAACTGAAAGTAAAGTGGGCAGCCCCTCATGGACGGCTGCCACGCACATACATAATAAAACCAGGCCTGGTCCTCTCTCGTCCTTCACTGTTGTCGCTCATCCTTAGATCTCAATCACGCACTGGTCTTGCTCGCTCCTCCCACGTCTCTCGCTCGTCAACCTCGCCACAACGAGCCACACTCGTTATACTGTACTTGTACATGTGTAATGACAAATAAAATAAACTTGAAACTTGAAACACACCCACATTTTCAGCCTCACTTGGCGTTTTGATACAGTTCCCACACAAGTGCCTAAATAATCTGCAATTAATTAATCTGTGACACATTACACTGAACTAACAAATGGCGACAGACAACAAGATTAATCAGATTACAGCACATCACTTACTCTGATTCTCATTGTTCAATCGGCCTGAAGTGCCATAAACTACACTGCCACTTAAAGGTCCTTCTCCAGTTGTGTTTGCAATTGACTTTCTGGTTCATCAGCAACTCAACTGACCACAGGGGTTCCTCAGGGTTCAGTGCTTGGACCTCTCCTCTTCTCCATTTACACTACATCACTGGGACCCATCATACAGGCACATGGCTTCTCATACTATTGCTATGCTGATGACACACAGCTCTACCTTTAGAGCTATGGCCAGAGTTCAGAATTTCAACCAGATGATCCCACAATAGCTGCACAAATCTCAAGCTGTCTGACGGACATCTCGGCATGGATGAAGGAACATCACCTGCAACTCAACCTGGCAAAGGCTGAGCTTCTCGTCTTCCCTGCCAATCCGACTCTACAGAACGATTTCACCATCCAGCTAGGTTCATCTTTAATTACCACTTCAGGGTCGGTCAAAAATCTTGGAGTAACCTTTGATGATCAGCTGTGCTTCAAAGACCACATTTCAAAGACAGCTCATGCAGGTTTGCACTGCACAACATCAGGAAGATCAGACCATTCCTAGCAGAGCATGCAACACAGCTTCTCGTCCAGGCCATGGTCATTTCTAGGCTTGACTACTGCAATGCGCTTCTGGCTGGACTGCCATCATGCGCAATCAAACCTCTACAAATGATTCAGAATGCTGCAGCATGTCTTGTCTTTAATGAGCCCAAAAGGGCCCACGCCACACCTATCTTCAGCTTTCTGCGCTGGCTACCACTCGCTGCTTGCATCAAATTCAAAGCGTTGATGCTTGCTTACAGATCCACCACAAGCTCAGCACCCGCATACTTGGACTCACTCCTACGAGTCTACATCCCCACCAGAAGCCTTCACTCGGCAAAGGAGCGACGGCTCGTGGTACCACTACAGAGAGGCATGAAATCACTCTCCATAATATTTTCATTCACTGTTCCTTGTTGGTGGAACGACCTCCCCGCCTCCATCCGGAATGCTGAATCACTGACAACATTCAAAAGACAGCTGAAAACTCATCTCTTCCGTGAGCACTTAACCTCATCTTTAAAAAAAATAAAAAAAAATGCCCACATTTTTTCCTCTATTCCCTCCGTATTCTAGCTTATGCTACTCTAAGCAATGTCCAAAACTATTTGGGTATCTCAGGCACTTTTTGTGATTATTCGCCTCTTCAGATCGCTTCCTGTATTCCTCGGTTGTAAGTCGCTTTGGATAAAAGCGTGTGCTAAATGAATAAATGTAATGTAAATGTAACTCTGGACGTTTCCTCGTCGAACTTGGTAAGGCAAAACTGATGCCATGTGTGTACATACACTGTTAAAATTTTCAACACTTGACAAGCCGTAATCCAGTAATGGTGATAGGCGTTCCGTTTCCATCATGCGCTGCACGCAGTAGACCAATCACAACTGCCTGGGTCATCTGACCAATCACTGCAGATTAGTGTCACGCAAAAGAGGGGTTTGGAAAAATGAAACATTGAGCAAATCCTTTGGGAGTCGTTGAGCAGATAAGGTCAAAATAAATGCATATTATAAAACAATGAAAGTGTTTTTTTGACCTTGCATGCATGTAAACCTGTTGTTGGGGACTCCCAAAACAAAAATAGGAACCTTTCAAATACCATAATAGGGGCACTTTAAAACTGCAGAACACAACAAGTCTTTAGTCACTGTAATATTAATTTAGTCAAGAATAGCAGATCCCAAACACGCCAGGCCAGGACATTGCCATGGTTACCACAGTGTCAAACATTATTCAGAGCCTATTTGATGTCAAGCAACTTTATTGTATGTGTCGAAAGTACCAAAATAATAATGAATTAGAATAATTTGCACAATAATGAATTTGAATAATGGATTTTTGTCAATGTCAGTCTTTTTTACAAGATCCTTTTAAAAGTGACCTCTGACAGCACAGTCTTTGTGAATATTCCTATAATTTGTGAGTTAAATTGTTCTCCCAGCCTAGATCTTTGTGTGCGATCATTTGCAATCTATTATTATCATTCTTTATTTTTGCATGTCAGTGACACTGCACTTTTCAATGAAGCTTTTCATATTAAACTTTCAAAAACTGTTTTTATTCTGTTCTGCCTGACAGTTCTGAATGCAAACATAACCTTTTGGAGCAATTTTGAAATTACACATATAAACTATACAATTGCAGATGTAAAACTCTCAGTCTTGAGAATAATACGTTTTTTCCCTGCTGCTGTTTAAAAGCAGCTCTTTGTTTTTTTTGTCTTTTATCTAGCTACAGTTCTGTCCATTAGAAGTAACATATAAGAAAGAATTAGCTCTGTGTTGTACTGTTTGAGGTTTAATCTCAGCTTTGTAAGCACTTCTGTGCTTTCATTCCTTCTTAATTACCCATTTTCTGTTTTATTTATTTATTTTTACAGTGAAAGATATTGCTGCAAGTTCCTTTCATTGGAACATTTCTTTGATAAACACTGCTGGAATCCTGATAACTCTCCGAAGTTCCCTAAAGCTGAATGCTTTTAGGTCTCTGAAAGTGTGAGACAATGGGCCCTATCGCAATGCAAGTGTTTTTTGGTAGTTTCAGCCAGACACAGTTATCATTTTTACGTCCAGCGCCATGTTGTTTAAATAGCAAATGCACTCGCGCCCATCTGTTCGCCCATGGGCATGCTGGTCTGAAAACCAGGTGTGTTCAGGCGCATTGTTGGCGTGTAGCAATTTTGAGGCAACTGAAAACGACTGTGCCATTGACCAACAAAAACCTGATCTAAAGTCAATAGCGCAGTATTTTTTTGTGTTATTTAAAGGGCGTGTAAGTAGTATACATCTATAAGCGGGTGCACAACACACATACACTCTGCTTATTACACAAACAGGGACGCACAGCAGCACACAAACATTTTTAAATATTAAAAATAAATAGGAGCGTTCAGTCTTTCTGCTCACAAATCCCGCCATGTAAATAACGAATCCGCCATCCGCACAACTGGCTTTTAAAGGGAATGGTTGATGCGACTCTGATTGGTTTATTGCACGTTACGCCCCAAAACACACCCATGACTTAAGAGACTAGGTACAACCCTTTTAGACCATGTGCTGTGCACGCAGACTATTTTCTCGTTGTTAAACTAGCAAAAGTGGATAAGGACACGCCCTAAGTGCACCTGTGCCATGCGCTTCAGACCATGTGCTCGGATCGTTAAAATAGGGCCCAATGGTGGTTTGTGTGGCCTGGGTAATATGTGAAAACTGGAGGTGGTTGTTTTACTGAAGAAGTACCTATCAGGTCCACAAATGAATGGGTCTAATGGATGAAAATGAAAAGGACTAATTACTAATTACTCACCCTCTCGGACATCATCACTTTCAGTCAAGCACATGAACCATGCATTGAAATGAAAATATGTGAGATAAATGGAAATTGTAAATGTTTTCAGTTTTAGGTTGATTCCACGCAAAAACTTAAAGATGTGGCTCTATCGAAACATTACTCTGCATGAAATATTTTTGATTTATATGTTGCCTTCTAAAAATGTTGTTTCAGCAGAATACCTGTCTACTTAAGAATAGCGACTCGTGAATAAAGATTTTTGCCTGCAGAATGTTTATTTATAGCATCTGACAGCAGGGGCTAACTGCTAATGCTAACTAGCTATGATTTGAGCTTTTAACACATGAACTGAAACATAAAATGAAAATGGCATGGTTTTACATTGAAAAAATCCCTAGCACACATCACTGCAACCCAATCAAGACAGATATCTCTAAGGACAGGTTTTATGAAGGATGTATTGTATTGGAGAAACAAAATGGCTGAGGAAAAGGGCATTCAGCCCACCTCTCCCGGGGATTCTGCTAGCAAATGTTCAATCCTTGGAGAATAAGATGGACGATCTTAGAGCCAGGATAAGTTTTCAACGGGACATGAGAGACTGTAACATCTTGTTTGTCCGAAACATGGCTCACGCCCGCGGTCCCGGACACAGCTGTGACGCCGTCGGAGAACTTCTCTGTTTTTCGGATGGACAGAACAGCCAAGGCCGGTAGATCCAAAGGCGGTGGAGTATGCTTCATGAACAACAAGAAATGGTGCGATCCCAGGAACATCACCATTCTCTCGCGGTCCTGCTTGCCTCATCTGGAACATTTAACAATCATTTGCCGCCCATTCTATCTGCCGAGGGAGTTTTCTGCGGTCGTTGCGACCGCTGTTTACATTCCATCACAGGCAGACACAGGGCTGGCTTTATCTGGCCTTCATGATGTTGCCAGCGGCGTCATTAACAAACACCCCGACGTGGCGTTCATCGTCGCGGGCGATTTTAACAAAGCAAACCTAAAGAAAGTCTTGCCAAACTTTCACCAGCACGTCTCCTGCCCCACACGAGGAGCAAACACGCTGGATCATTGCTACTCTCCGTTTAAGAACACCTATAAAGCGCGGTCACTTCCAGCTTTTGGCAAATCGGATCATGCCGCCATTTTCCTCACACCTGAATACAAACAAAGGCTCGTTCAGGAACCCCTGGTGAGGCTGGAAGTTAAGCACTGGTCCCCCCATTCAGAGACCGCGCTACAGGCAGCTCTGGATGATGTTGACTGGGACATGTTCCGAGCGAGTTCAGCTGACGTAAGCTAGTTCACGGATGTGGCGCTTTGCTTCATCAACACGCTTACAGAGCAAGCCACACAAACAATAACAATAACGTCCTTCTCAAATCAGAAACCGTGGGTGGACAATTCAATCCGTGCTGCAGTGAACACACGCACTGCCGCAATACAACGCTGGTCTCCTATCGGGGAACATGACTGAATACAGATCGTCAGTTAAAGCCGCAAAGCTCCGTTATAAGGATCGAGTGGAGTCTCATTTCCAACTCAACGACTCCCGGCACAAGTGGCAGGGTCTGAGGTCCATCTGCTCTTTTGGATCTAAATCCTCTGCAGAGGTGAGCGCTGATCCGTCGCTTGCAAATGAGTTAAACTCATTCTACGCTCGCTTTGACTGTAACCGCGGCAACGCGACTCCGCCAAGTGGCGCGTCAGAGGGAATTACTCAGAGCAGCAACAACCACGTGATCTCTGTCTCGGAGGATGAAGTTCGGAGAGCACTCAAGCACGTTAGGAAAGCTGCTGGGCCAGATGGTATTTCAGGTCGTGTTCTGCGGTCCTGTGCTGATCAGCTCGCTGGGTTGTTTACATCTATCTTTAATGAGTCCCTCGCTACATCTGTGGTCCCCAGCTCCTTCAAAAAATCCACCACCATCCCTGTCCCTAAGAACAGTAAACCCTCTTGCCTAAATGACTATCGTCCAGTGGCTCTCACACCTATAGTCATGAAGGTCATTTGCGCCTTCATTCCTGACACTTTGGACCCTCTTCAGTTTGCCTATTGTCCCAATAGATCGACTGAAGATGCCATCTCTCATGTCCTCCACTCCTCCCTCACTCACATCGACAGCAAAAGTGGGAACTACGTAAGGCTGCTATTTATTGACTATAGCTCAGCCTTTAACACCATAGTTCCCATTAAGCTAACCGCCAAACTCCTGGATCTCGGCCTGAATCCTTCTCTCTGCCACTGGATTGAGGACTTCCTCACTGGCAGGCCTCAGGTGGTGAGAATAGGCCAGTCCACCTCCACCTCCATCGCCCTGAGTGTGGGAGCTCCACAGGGCTGTGTCCTGAGTCCCCTGCTCTACTCTCTCTACACGCATGACTGTTTGTCCACACACAGCTCCACCTCTATCATCAAATTTGCTGATGCTACTGTTGTCCTGGGCCTCATTTCCAACAATGAGACGGCATACTTGGACGAGGTGGAGCATCTAACATCATGGTGCCAGGACAACTGTCTCTCTCTGAATGTTGGCAAGACTAAAGAACTGATTGTGGACTTCAGGAAGAGACAGCAATGGACATACTCCCCTCTCATGATCAGCGGGTCACCAGTAGAGAGAGTGAGCAGCTTCAAGTACCTGGGTGTAAACATCTCCGAGGACCTGACCTGGACTGCTCACATTCAGACACAGGTGAAAAAAGCCAGGCAAAGACTGTACCACCTGCGCCAGCTGAGGAAATTCAGGGTTTCACCAGCTATCCTGAAAACTTTCTATTTAGGGGCGATAGAAAGTGTATTAACTCAGCGTGGTATGGGAACAGCACCAGTCATGACTGCAAAGCCCTGCAAAGAGTCGTGCGCTTATCCGAGCGTATCTCAGGGTCAGCTCTCCCGTCTCTGCAGGATGTCTACACCAAACGCTGCAAAGGTAGAGCTACTAAGATCATCAAGGACTCTAATCACCCTGCAAACCCTCATTTCACGCTGCTGCCATCTGGTAAGCGTTCCGAAGCCTGATGGCCAAAACTGAGAGACTCAGGAGGAGCTTCTTCCCCCAGGCCATCAGACTCCTGAACTCAGTCACTTAACATCACGTGACTTCACTTTAGGATAAATATCGATACACTGACATTGCACTGCATTTTCTGTTCTGTTCTCGTTGTTACTGTGTAACAACCTGTTATAAACCTGTTTGCACATTATACTTCTTTATACATTTGTTAACCACATATTTATAAGTCTACAGTTTACTCACTGCACAGTTTACTTCACTTATTTTATTCCACTTCATTTTTATTTTTTTACTTTTTTTCTTCTACTTGACTTGATTATTTATAATACAGATATATATATATATATATATATATATATATATATATATATATATATATATTTTATTCTATTTCTATTATAATTTCCTCCTTGTGTTTTTAACTGTGAATTTGCACTGTCCATGGAGCGGACCTGTTTACATTTCACTGCCGGTTGTATATTCTGTATATAACTGTGTATGTGACAAATAAAACTCTTGAATCTTGGATCTCTTGGATCAGTGTTTTCAGTGCATGTTGCATGTCTGTCTGAGTGAAATAGAGAGTGTGGAGCAGAGGATATTGGATAAAGTATTGGGTGTTTTATCATTTTCTGCTTATGAAGCAGGTTCTCTCTGCTGAGATCATTTCGCTGTTCTAATTAAAGGGCTTTAGGAAAGCGCAGCAGAGTGGAACAGGTTTCCATTTTAAAAGCCAGGTGTTATTAATCTTCCCCTTGCTGAGGGATTTGTGTGCATGTGTGTTTGTGTTGAAGCATTTCATGACCTGACTTCATAAAAGCCGTCCAGGTGACCTCTCAAGCACATTGAAGGTTTCAAATAAATTGTATTCTCCTCACAGAGTAAATTTGTTACTTCTGTAACTGTGGTCTCTATGTCGCCATCTGTGGTTGAAGCATGACATTACATGTCACTGTTGTGCTCAGTTTAAGACAGGCTGTGTGAATGAGATCAACCAATTCACTGAATAGATCTAAATCAAAAGAATGATTGAACACGCAAAGCAGAGCTAGAGTGGATGTCAAGAATGCCTTTTGAATTAAATGTAGGTCTATTTGGGACCAAATGAGTTGCCGGGTGAGTCAAAACCAGAAATGTCTTTTTGGTTCCTTTAAGGATGAACTTTTCTGCTTGTTTTGACCTCTGGAATGTTTAATGAATTCCTGCCTTTATCCTCTCTGATGCTAAATCCTCTCTGATGTCATTTGTAGTCAGTAATTACTAAGTGTTTTTCTGCATGTCTGTAATTTACTGTGAAATGAATATGACATATTCTGTTTTGTTGTACATTTTAGGTTAATTACACCCTGTTACGTTTAATTATGTAAATCAAATGAGAGGAATTCTGTTTCTGTAATGAAGAGAATCCCATTTGCGTTAGTATGTTGCTGTGAGGAATGAATAGACCATTTTTGAAGCATGTATCACTGACTACCATAACTGAGCCTCCAGCAATACAGAGACATATTCAACAGACTTTCATCCTAAAACTGGTTCATTAGCCATTTCCAGTTGGTACATCCATTCTCTTTTTTTTTTTTTTTTTTTTTTTTGTAGGTTCTCCACATTGGCAACCCAATACAGTACCAAAATAGTACACAAAAAAGGCCTAAGGCACAGCAATATGGAGAATTAATATGGTTTCAAAGTTCATTGTGAATTTCTGCAGCCAATACTACTTGAAGTCAGCACAATCTGTATGTTATCCTTGCTGCAAGTAAACCAATACTGAATGTATTTTAGGTCCCATTTTGTTTAAGCTTGCATAGTTTTCTTTATTGTTTTGTGGATGAGGGCATGTAATGAACCTGTGTGTGCCTAATTTGGCTTCTACCAAGGACAGATGACCATTTGGGCCAAATATACTATGATGATTCATTGGATGTCAACGATACAGAGCATTTTCTCATCTCTTTTAAATGTTGACATGCATTTTTATTTTGGTCTCACTGCACATTTATATGGTTACATTTTATGATTTGCAATTAACATCAGTTTTTCCTTCAACCTTAGGCCTCACCTCATGTCTCTGCTCTCATTTCTCATTTGATCAATAGAAGTCTGTCCACTGGGGTTGTACCGCAAAATCTCAGATGTGCTGCTGCTTTCTATTAATCAGAAACCTGGCTCAGGTCCTACCATATTTACTTACTACAGGCCTGTTTTTAGTCTCCTATTTGCTAAGGTTCTGGAAAAAGTAGTTGCTTCACATTTCACAATCTCATTTAGAACTTAATAATCTCTATGAAACACTTCAATCAGGTTTTTGTCCACTTCACTGCACTGAAACTGCATTGCTCAGGGTTGTCTCTTCTTCTACTTGATCTCAGCTCTGCTTTTGGTACTATCACAAAACTCTCCTTGTCTGTCTTTCTGCCCTTGGCATTCAAAGTACTGCACTTTCCTGCTTCACTTCGTACCTTTTAGATAAACAATACTTTTTCACTCTTCAAAGACACAAATCTATTCCCTTTACTTATAGTGTTCCTCAAGGATCTGTTCTCGGTCCTCTGCTCTTTATAGTCTATATAGTTCCCTTTGGTAATATCCTGCAACAACATGGTTTTCAAAGTCACTGCAATGCCGATGACACACACACATCAGATCCAGTTCCATCTCACTTCTCTCCCACTTTGACTACATGTGATCTAAAAGTCTGAATGAACTTAAACTGAATACTGTCATAAAACCAAAATGTTGGACTTCTGGGTCCTGAAGCATTCACTTGTCTCATCTCAGTTTTGCCATGTAAAGGTTTTACTGTCATAAGTTTGTCTTTCCACCAAAATTAACCAGAACAATTTGTCCCAGGATTATTCCCTGCTCACGAGGTAATACTTTTTCAAAGTTCAACCTCGTGAGCAGGGACTTTCTGAGGGGGAAATTTTTACCCAGATCTTCATTTAGACCCTGGTTCCTGCGGTCGAAAGTCACAGAGAACCACTCCAAAGTCCCTAGTTCCTAGTTCCTGGAGAAAGTTCCTCTGTTGGAAACATGGCTATACATTCACAAACTGTCTCCTACCTTGGTGTTATCGTTGACTTACAGTAGGGGTGCCCAATCCTTTTCTGAGATCTACCTTCCTGCAAAGTTCAGCTCCAACTCTGATCAAACGCACCTGAAACAGCTAATTAAGATCTACAGGACCACTTGGTAATTACAGAGAGGTGTGTTTGATCAAGGTTGGATCTGAACTCTGCAGGTAGGTTGATCTCTAGGAGATCAGGATTGGGTCTAGGATCTAGGATTGGGCACCCCTGATGTACAGCATCTCTATCTTTTGTTCACCACATGAAGTAGTCCCTGATTAACTCTTTCCCACCATTGAACATTCCCAAGTTATCTCGTATTTTATGAGAAATCGCTTTCCCACCATGCAAAGACGAGTTTTTATGGATTTACGTGTTTTCACTGTTATACGGTAGGGGGACCTATGACACGTCTTCTGAAAGAGTAATGAATCTCCCGATCAAAACACAGGGGAAAAGGATACAGAAACAAGAGATAGCAGATGTAAGCAGATACATACATAAGATAACATTAAACGGCATATAAATCAAAACTGCCTAATGTTACTGAATGAAATGTCGACCCAGGATGAGCTACAGGACTGTGAAGCTTTGGGGGTGTTAATGGACTCAATCTAATCCATCTGTGTTTTGATCATCGTTCTGAATCCAATCTGGATGTAGTCTTTGACAAAAGTTGATTTTCTCAGCTTTTTGCTCAAAATGTTGCTTTTTTAATGAAACATTGTTAACCATTGCAATAGCACTAAACTTTAGCACGTCCACCTGTTTTATAGAAGTTTGTATAAAACTCTCTTAACCTACAAAGCTCTGCATAATCTTGCACCTGAAAATCTTATTTATCTTCTTCAATCACATACATCTTCTGTCGCTAATGTCCCCAGGTTCAGGCTCTTTATGGGAAATATCCTTAAAAATGCCATCCATATCTGTTTTGTTTCTATATTTATATTGTTTGTTTTCTCCTTTGTTTTTCATGATCTTGTAAAGTGTGAAAGGTTAAATAAAACGTAAATATTATTATTGTAATTTTATTTGACACTCCTCTTTACTACATTCAGACAGTGATTGATCATGGTTATCTTGTGCTTCTAGCTGGTGCATTTTCCTGGATCGTAATGCAACAAAAATTACCACTTTACACCTTCAGAATGAGAATGTGTGGGCTCAAATGTGCTTGCCAGAAACTTTCATTTCCCACCTTCTTTTGTTTTGTCTTTTGCCACCTCCACAGTCTGTAGGCTTAAAGCTTAGAATTATTTTCCAGCTTGGATTTCCATCCAAATCATTCTTTACAAAACCTCAAAATAAGATTTATTTAATTAGGGCCTGAACACAAATGGTTTGAGGACCCTCTTGGAATTGCTCTGTTTATTGTCATTATTTTACATTCTTTCATACTTCTGAACATGTGACTTCAGTGCATCTGTGCTGGAGTCATTTCCATTTGATGGTCATACTTTTGGCAGTGAGAACAGCACTGAGCTTCTCCCACACACACAGTGTGTTTGTACTGTGTTAGATAAATATGGATTTCTCTCTCACACACGCCTGCTTACACCATCATTACTCATCTTCTGGACATTTTGGCAATGAGCTGACAGATGCTGCTCTGACACATTCAACACAGCAATTATCATTTTCTTTATCAGTATTTTTCCAGGAAAAATATCTAAACATCCATAAAACCAGATCAATACTATTCAGACTTGGATATTAGAATTTTTATTCAGTGAGTATATCTTGAATTAAATATTTATTAATAAGGCAAAATCAAAACAAAGACTAGAAGGTAAACAACACAACAGCTAGGCTAAACAGCATAGACAATACAGGACAACAAAATTAATCCAACCGATGGCTTAAATATACAAGAAAACGAGGGACTACAAGACACAGGTGAACATAATCAAAGAGTAACCATAGAAATAAACTAGATACTGGAACAAAGAACAAAGACTAATGAAAACAGGAACCAAACTAAAGTCAATGGAACATAATATTTAGTTGGAAATTGTGTCGTTTGCTGTTCATTTATATGCAAACTTTTAAAAATTTGCAAAAGTTTTTTTAAACAATAGCGTTATCGTCTCTGTGAAACATGACTACAAAAACATGAATTTGTGAAACTGCTGACGTCATGTGCATGTATATTATGTGTCCAGTCTATAGACGCATAGTGTTTCTTTACAAAGTGACATCGCCATCTACTGGCCTGGCATGAATAATACAGTGTTTTTCGTCATTTTCGTCACTTTGTCTGTGTGAACGGGGATCTACCATCTGTAACTTACCATCACATACACCCTGAACTCTCGGATGATTAACCCAAACCTTGCTTACTCGAGGTATGCTGGTTCCAAAAACGAGTCCGGGAGTAAGTTCAGCCAACTCAGAGTTAGTTAGTTAACCATGAACACACAAGACATTCTCAACAGAGCAACCAATGATTCATCATGGAAACAGACACGAAGAAAAAATGCGCCATTCTACTTCCTTCTTTTGTTTAATGGCGATTTACATAACCTACTTAGTGCACACAGGTCTAATTGGTGGTTGTGCAATAATTTTTTTCAATCTCTTCTTTAATAAGTAATCTTTAATCACTGAAAATAAGGATTATATTGTTTGTTTGATGCTAATTAATTGAATGCAGATCCATGTGTGAGATGACAATAAACAAATAAATAAATATATATTTGAACTGAATTAACATTTAAACTTTACCTTGTTATAATAGTGCTTTAGAATTAATATATTGTATATTGTATAACTATATAACAAATTTAGTTATATTAATATAACTATATTAATTATATAACATGCATGAGCTGGTCCGGAGCGGGTTATGCTCAGAGAGTGAGTTGCTATGGCTACTTATATACCCTGAAAGTTACCTCTGTTTTTGGAACCGAAAGTTGAGGTTATCTATTAACTTACTCTTAAACATACCCAGGTATGTCACATAACCTGCTTTCTGGAATACCCCTGAAAAATGCAAAGGAAAAACGTTTCTGTTTTTAGTACATCGTTGTCATGTAAATGTACCCTAAAACTGAGTATGACAATAAATTATACAATACTAATTGCCTGTTTTAGTGTGTGTTGGCAATGTTACCATGTTTTTTTCTTGTATCTGCTATTACATTGTTAATACATTCAGACATTGAATATGTGTATCCTTACTTTAAAACATGCTGTTAAATTTACTAGCAATATCTGAGAAAATTGTTTCCTAGCTTTTGTCAAGTAAATCCTACTTTTTTTTTTTTTAACCCAGCTTTATGTTGGGGTTTTGTTCACCCTGAAGGGGTTTCATTTGTACTAATGTCTGGTTTCTGTGCATTATCTCACTACTTACCCATAGACAAATGAATAGGTGGACATGAAATTATTGTCATATCTTGATTAGCTTAAAGCTTCTCAGAAAAAAAAAAAAAGCGCGTTTGGCATTCTTTGTATTTAAAAGAAAAACATTGTTTAGTATGTTTTAAAGCCATTTGGTTTAAGTAAACCATGTTTACGTTCTAATACCCATCTCATTATACACATGTTCTCATAGAAAATATATACATGAACACACAGATGTTGGGTTTCCATGTTTTATGGGGACTTTCCATAGACAAAATGATCTTTATACTATACAAACCGTATATTCTCTCCCATGAACCTAACCCTACTCATCACAGAAAACTTTCTGCATTTTACATTTTCAAAACACATCACTTTATACACTTGATTTATAAGCTGTTTTTCTCATGGGGACAAAAAAAAGTCCCCACAAGGACAAGGATTTTGAATATTGCCATCTTTGTGGGAACATTTTTACCTGGACCACACCCACACACACACACACACACACACACACACACACACACACACACACACACACACACACACACACACACACACACACACACACACACACACACACACACACACACACACACACATGCACATTTAAGCAAAAACAAATTAAAAGTTTGAATGTTTTATGGAGGTTTAGAAGAATGTTTCAACATGCTACACAATGCTTTGAATGCAATCCTAATTCCACCAAAATTATTGGTATAAATATTGGAATGAGTCTATTCAGTCTTTGACGCTTAATTTCTATAATTTGTTTGCACTGGATTAATTGAGCGAGTTATAGTGGGTGTGATTGTGTGTGTGGTTCACATGACTGTCTCTTTCTATCTCACTGTGGATTCTTATTGCTGGAGCCACTGAGGCAGGAAAATGAACAAGGTCCAATTTTCTCCCTGCAAAGTAAAATTGGACAGCAAACTAAATGAGGTAGTGCTGAAAGAAAACCGAAAACAAAGCTGTCATGCAAGAGGATCTGAGCTTTGCCCACTCCCTGCAGATCACAGTATCTGACTTCACATAATAAATCTGATTTGCTAAAATTACAGAAAGAGAGAGTAAAGGGATAATAAAAAAAAAGTTTTATACATAACTGGTTTTGACAAAGTAATTATGCTATTAACTAATTTAGGAAGTATTCTGTTATCAGATGAGTGTCAACGTAATGTCCATATGGAAGTGATATACAGCTATAACATGTTATGTGCTTAGTCAACATAAAGTATTGAGTTAAGCAGACACAGTGAATGTGTAAAGAAGATTATAATGGTTACAATATAAGGATAATATTTGACAGTTTTGTATGCCAATCCAAATTTAGCATCATCTGAAATCTTGTCATTGGCTTCAATCTAGAGCTGGGAGCAAAAGGAGAAGAATTAGCGTAGATGCTAAAAGATGATCATGTCGTCCTTTCTTTGCTTCATGTGTTTTGTTCTGATTGGTTCCTTAATGCGTGTCATGTTATCATTGGCTCCTTAGTTCATGTTCTGATTGGTTCATTGTCTTGTCACGTGGTCATTGTTCATTATTTTTTTATCATGTATCTAAGCTCTCATGTTTGCCTTGTCTAGTTGTCTTGAAGTTCATAGTCAAGTAAATTTTTGGACTTTCACTGTAAATAAACTACACTTGGGTTCACGTTTCCGTCTGCTTACATGCAAGTAAGCAATAAGCTATTCGAGGCTAATGCTGTATTGTGAATAAGTCACAGCTGAAGGGCATTGTTAAGCGCAACGGTTACCACTATACAAATATTAAAACCAAAAAATATGTATCAATGCAACTTTCATGAAGTAAAGACTTCCTTCCACTGGAAAAACAGTCACTGACCATGAACAGCAAAATTATTACGCTATTAGATGGCGGCAAAGATGGTCTTTGTGAATGAGTCACTCAGTAGAGAAGACTTTTATATTGAAAGGACTGAAACTTGTTGTGAACACGGAGCAAAACGCAACTGACAAATGTGCTCGCTGTCAGTGTCAGGCATGAGAAAACCCCTAACAGGACAAGATATCGCAGTGATTTTTTTTAATCGTAGTGAAAAGATTTTTTTATTATGAACATAGGACTCACCTGAAGGAAAATGCTGCATCTAAATACAGGTAATGCACTCGCTCACTCAATCTCTCTCTCACAATACTCTACTTAATACAGTAAGCTTCAATGAACAATATCAATGAGAATAAACATATGTTTATGTTGCTAGGAGTGGTTGCTAAGGGTGTTGTGCAGTGATGCACAGAACCGTTGGGTGAAGCGGTCATAGCCATGTTTTATCGTGAATAAAACAAAACTATTGACCAATCAGAATCAAGGACTGAAACTAACTGTTGTATAAGCTCCATTACACATAGTTTTGTTATCATAAAGAGTGTGATGGATTGTAGTGTGATAGAAGGTGGGTTAAATACAAAGGAACTAGATTGTTTAGGGCTTTATAAGAAGCAGTATTTTATAATGATTGGCCTACTAATAGGACTACATTATAACGTTTGGGTCACATACTACATTTACATTTACGCATTTGGCAGACGCTTTTATCCAAAGTGACTTACATTGCAATCAAGGTACACATTTTTTTTTTTTTTACATTTTGTCAGTTCTTGCTTTCCCTGGGAATCGAACTCATGACCTCGGCGTTGCTAGCGCCACACTCTTATTGTTTGAGCTACAGGAAAGCTACTGTAATTCATACGTAAGCAATGTTTTTTCTGCTACTGGCTTACCCGACCGTCTGCTAGCTGTCTCCCGTTACAGAAGTCAGATAAATCCCAAGACATAGAGACTCTTTCACCTAGATATTATCACATAGAGACTGTGTCTGTTCCCGAATTAGTAAAACACAAAAACATCAAGACCATTCAACAGTAAAAACTTAATTGATGTCAAACGAATAAACAACAGATATAATACAGATGATCAAATGATAAAGCTCAAGGTTGCTGAATATTCGATCCCTTTCCCCAAAAGCACTTATTGTTAATGATATAATTACAGATAATAATCTAGATTTGCTGTGTTTGACAGAAACCTGGCTAAAACCTGGCGACTACATTACTTTAAATGAGTCCACCCCCAAGATTATTGTTATAAACACGAGCAGCGTCTGAAAGGTAAAGGGGAGGGGTTGCTGTAATTTATAATAATATCTTCAGTATTACTCAGAAGTCTAGTTTCAAATATAATTCTTTTGAAGTTTTGGTGCTTTATGTAGCATTATGTAGTGTAATTGATAAATCCCGTTTGACATTTGTGTTGGTTACTGTATACAGGCCACCAGGGCACAATACAGACTTTATCAAAGAATTTGCTGACTTTCTATCCGAGTTAGTACTGGCTGCAGATAAAGTACTAATTGTTGGTGATTTTAATATCCATGTAGATAATGAAAAAGACGCATTGGGATTAGCATTTAGAGACATTCTAAACTCTATTGGAGTAAGGCAACATGTGTCAGGACCCACTCATCGCCTTAATCATACGTTAGACCTAATATTGTCACATGGAATAAATGTTGATACCGTTGAAATTCTGCAGCAGAGCGACGACATCTCAGATCATTACCTAGTATCATGTATACTTAATTTAGCTAAGGCTGCAAAGCCGTCCCCTCGCTTCAAATATGGCAGAACTATCACTGCCGCCACTAAAAATTGCTTTTAAATAACCTTCCTCATCAGTTTCATCTCCTCAGCATCCCAGATAGCCTAGAGGAACTCGATTTTGCAACAGAAACTATTGACTCTCTTTTTCCAGCACTTTAGACACAGTTGCTCCCGGCGCTTAAAGAAGATTAAAGAAAATAGTCCAATGCCGTGGTACAATGAGCACACCCGGGCCCTTAAAACAGTAGCCAGAAAAATGGGCGCAGCTGGAAGAAAACAAAATTAGAGATTTTTCGTAATTCATGGAAAGAGAGCATGATCGCATACAGAAAGGCCGTAAAAACTGCTAGATCTGCTTATTTCTCGACTCTCTTAGAAGAAAACAAACACAACCCTAGGTATTTATTTGATACAGTGGCTAAGTTAACCAAAAATAAAGCTTATACTTCTGATGGTTGTAAACAGCACAGCAGTAATGACTTTATGAACTTCTTTACGTGTAAGATCGATAATATTAGGAAGAAAATTATAACCATGCAGCCGTCTACTATAGTGTCACATGAGACAGAGCATTGTTGTGTCACTGAGAAAAAATTACATTCATTCACTGCTATAGGAGAGGAAGAATTGGCTAAACTCGTTAAATCATCTAAATCAACAACATGTATGCTCGACCCTATACCGACTAGGCTATTAAAAGAGATGCTACCAGAGGTCATAGATCCTCTTCTTAATATCATTAACTCATCTTTGTTATTAGGATATGTACCGAAAACGTTTAAGTTGGCTATTATCAAACCACTTATTAAAAACCTCAACTTGATCCTACAGAATTAGTCAATTATAGGCCGATCTCAAATCTACCCTTCCTGTCAAAAATACTGGAAAAGGCAGTGTCTTCACAATTATGTTCCTTTTAGAAAGAAATGGTATCTGTGAGGATTTCCAGTCAGGATTTAGACCGTATCATAGTACTGAGACTGCTCTCATCAGAGTTACAAATGATTTACTCTTATCATCCGATCGTGGTTGTATTTCTCTATTAGTGTTACTCGATCTTAGCGCTGCATTCGATACTATCGACCACAACATTCTTTTGAATAGACTCGAAAATTATGTTGGCATTAGTGGAACTGCATTGGCATGGCTTAAATCATACTTATCTGACCGTTATCAGTTTGTAGCAGTAAATGAAGAGATGTCACACCGATCACAAGTTCAGTATGGAGTACCGCAGGGCTCGGTGCTAGGACCGTTGCTCTTCACCCTGTACATGCTACCACTGGGAGATATCATTAGGAAGCATGGCATTAGTTTTCACTGTTATGCTGACGATACTCAGCTCTATATTTCTTCACGCCCTGATGAAACTTACCAATTCACAAGATTAACGGAATGCATAGCTGATATAAAACATTGGATGTCTAGTAATTTCCTGCAACTTAATTCAGAAAAAACTGAATTTTTAATTATTGGACAAAAAAAAAACTCTGCAAGTAGTAACCTAGAATACTGTCTAACACTCGATGGCTGCTCTGTCAAGTCCTCGTCGTCAGTTAGGAACCTGGGTGTGCTCTTTGATACCAATCTTTCATTTGAAAGCCACGTTTCTAACATCTGTAAAACTGCATTCTACCATCTTAAAAATATATCTAAATTACGGCACATCCTTTCGATGCAAAATGCTGAACAGTTAATTCATGCGTTCATGACCTCAAGGCTAGATTACTGTAATGCTTTACTGGGTGGTTGCCCTGCTCACTTAATAAACAAACTCCAGCTGGTCCAAAACGCAGCAGCTCGAGCTCTTACTAGAACAAGGAAGTATGACCATATTAGCCCGGTTCTGTCAACACTTCATTGGCTCCTATTAAACATTGAATAAATTTTAAAATCTTGCTTATAACTTACAAAGCACTAAATGGTTTAGCTCCCCAGTATTTGAGCGAACTCTTAACGCATTATACTCCATCACGTCTATTGCGGTCTCAAAACTCTGGCCAGTTGATAATACCTAGAATATCAAAATCAACTGCAGGCGGTCGATCCTTTTCCTATTTAGCGCCTAAACTTTGGAACAGTCTTCCTAGCATTGTTCGGGAAGCAGACACACTCTGTCAGTTTAAATCTAGACTAAAAACGCATCTCTTTACTATGGCTTACACATAAAACATTATCAATTTCTATTACTCAAATCAGTAAATGATTGTCAGGCTGCATTAACTAGGTCAGCGGAACCGGGAACACTTCCCATAACACCTGATGTACTCGTTACATCATAAGAAGAATAGCATCTCACGCTAATGTTAGTCTCTCTGTTTATACCGAGGTTTACTGCAGTCAGCCAGATCCAGGCCGTATCCAGATCAGATGGTGGACCAGCGCCTGGACATGACCAACGCATCCCTGAAATGTCTGCAGAGAGCGTGTCAAATAAACTCCCCCCGTAAATGCTGCATCGACACGACATCCTCATTAAACCCGTTTTTGGCGTGACGACTCCAATCTCTCGAATAATCTAACAAATATCTATTTGCCTAATATGAAGTAAGACCTGCTATGTTGCCAGAATTATAATCATACACTGTTTGTTCGTCGGCCAGAGGAGAACTGGCACCCCGACTGAGCCTGGTTTCTCCCAAGGTTTTTTTCTCCATTCTGACCCTGAAGGAGTTTTGGTTCCTTGCCACCGTTGCCTCTGGCTTTTGGCTTGCTCAGTTGGGGACACCTAAATTTCTTCTATATTACCGATCTGCCCGCATTGATGCTATATGATACTTGAAATTAGCTGGATAACATCACCGTTTCACCAGAACGGCTGTACAAATTCTGTTGCATTATTTTACTTTTAACAATGTGAAGCTGCTTTGAAACAATTGGACTTGTTAAAAGCGCTATATAAATAAAGGTGATTTGATTTGATTTGATTTGATTTGCTATAGTAAACTTGCTCTGTAGCTCACTTGGTACAGCACTGCACTTGTGATGTGAAGTGCTTGAGTGTGTGTCCCGTCAACCCATCAAATATTTGTAGAAGCAGCTAAAATGGCATGGTTGCTTCAGCAAATGTGTATCTGACATTTGCTTCGTTAACACTATTGATTAGGTTTAGTGTATGTGGTATTATTTTTTTAAATGAGATAGAGCATTAAACTTTTAGTACCACTCTCCAGAGATTTCCAAACTGAGATGCATGCAAACGTACAACTTTATTCACATCACTCAGTTGCAAGTTTTTTTTTTTTTTTTGAAGAACGACTTAGATGGTTAAAGTTTCTTTTCAGTTGCTTTTGCAAGCAAGAAATATTTCTGATTGCACTGCTTGCCACCTACGCCATCCCTGTACTGTTCGGATCTGTGATTGTGTCCGTGTACATGATTTACACAAGTAGCTCACTAGATTGTGCTGTCTGCTTGTAGAACTTATTCTTGGATTGCAAACTAGTACACATTTAAAATTACCATCATGTGTTCTTACACATTTACACACACACACACACACACACACACACACACACACACACACACACACACACACACACACACACACACACACACACACACACAATCTGTTATCTGAGGAAACACAAAAAGTGCTCAGTTTATTTTGGTGATAGGAAGCAAACAATACTTAAGCCTGTTGGCCAAGCTTGATAGGAATCAGTATATGGCCATTGCGAGACTGACTAATGTCTTTTTCCTTTTTTCCTTTTCCTTATGCCACTGTTTGAAAGCAGCTCTTTATCTTTATCCGGCCACAGGTCGTCCATTAGAAGTAACATATGAGAAACAATTAGCTCTTGGTATTGCATTGTTTGAGGTTTAATCTCAAACCAGCTTCGTAAGCACTTCTGCTTTTTCATCCCTTCTTAATTACCCATTATCTGTTTTTTTTCTGGAACTTTTCAGCAAAAAATGCTGCTGAGGCCAGTTGCACCAGCCATTTGTAAGGTACAACTTAGTTGTACCTTAGCCTAGATTTGACATAAATGAGGTTTTATTAACAAGGTTCGGGAGGAGCACGTTCAGATAATTGACAGGTGGAGAGCACTCAGCTAATCAACAATAAGAGGTGTATATATACACAGCAGTCTTACCTCTGTTTGTTGACAGTTTATCAGCATCCCTCCACCACCCCTTCTCCACAATTTTAATTCTAACCACTTAATTCTCTCGTTTAACCCAACAGACTTCAAATCTTTATATGATAGTACTGACATTTACACTCAGATTACTTTGTTAGCGGCTCTTCAACACAAGTGCGCCACTGTGTGCATCACTCTGTTGTGCATGTAAAAACTAAATAAATAAAATTAAAATAAATAACATTTTGTCGTAATAAATAAATGTAACTTGTTTTATCAGTATTTCTTTATTGATCCTTATTTAGTTTCAAATACAAACCTGATTCCAAAAAATTTGGGACACTGTACAAATTGTGAATAAAAACAGAATGCAATGATGTGGAAGTTTCAAATTTCAATATTTTATTCAGAATACAACATAGATGACATATCAAATGTTTAAACTGACAAAAAGTATCATTTTAAGGGAAAAATAAGTTGATTTTAAATTTCATGGCATCAACACATCTCAAAAAAGTTGGGCCAGGGCCATGTGTCCCACTGTGTGGCATCCCCTCTTCTTTTTATAACAGTCTGCAAACGTCTGGGGACTGAGGAGACAAGTTGCTCAAGTTTAGGAATAGGAATGTTGTCCCATTCTTGTCTAATACAGGCTTCTAGTTGCTCAACTGTCTTAGGTCTTCTTTGTCTCATCTTCCTCTTTATGATGCGCCAAATGTTTTCTATGGGTGAAAGATCTGGACTGCAGGCTGGCCATTTCAGTACCGGATCCTTCTTCTATGCAGCCATGATGTTGTAATTGATGCAGTATGTGGTCTGGCATTGTCATGTTGGAAAATGCAAGGTCTTCCCTGAAAGAGGCAGCGTCTAGATGGGAGCATATGTTGTTCTAGAACTTGGATATACCTTTCAGCATTGATGGTGCCTTTCCAGATGTGTAAGCTGCCCATGCCACACGCACTCATGCAACCCCATGCCATCAGAGATGCAGGCTTCTGAACTGAGCGCTGATAACAACTTGGGTTGTCCTTGTCCTCTTTAGTCCGGATGACATGGCGTCCCAGTTTTCCAAAAAGAACTTCAAATTTTGATTGGTCTGACCACAGAACAGTTTTCCACTTTGCCACAGTCCATTTTAAATGAGCCTTGGCCCAGAGAAAACGCCTGCGCTTCTGGATCATGTTTAGATATGGCTTCTTTTTTGACCTATAGAGTTTTAGCCGGCAATGGCGAATGGCACGGTGGATTGTGTTCACAGACAATGTTTTCTGGAAGTATTCCTGAGCCCATGTTGTGATTTCCATTACAGTAGCATTCCTGTATGGGATGCAGTGCCGTCTAAGGGCCCAAAGATCACGGGCATCCAGTATGGTTTTCCGGCCTTGACCCTTACGCACAGAGATTGTTCCAGATTCTCTGAATCTTTGGATGATATTATGCACTGTAGATGATGATAACTTCTGAGAAACTCCTTTCTGATATTGCTCCAGTATTTTTGGCCGCAGCATTGGGGGAATTGGTGATCCTCTGCCCATCTTGACTTCTGATAGACACTGCCACTCTGAGAGGCTCTTTTTATACCCAATCATGTTGCCAATTGACCTAATAAGTTGCAAATTGGTCCTCCAGCTGTTCCTTATATGTACATTTAACTTTTCCGGCCTCTTATTGCTACCTGTCCCAACTTTTTTGGAATGTGTAGCTCTCATGAAATCCAAAATGAGCCAATATTTGGCATGATATTTCAAAATGTCTCACTTTCCACATTTGATATGTTATCTATTCTATTGTGAATAAAATATAAGTTTATGAGATTTGTAAATTATTGCATTGCTTTTTTATTCACAATTTGTACAGTGTCCCAACTTTTTTGGAATCGGGTTTGTACAGTTTCCGAATGTTATTTACATATAAAAATACTTATTTATTCATGATTAAGTATTATTTTTAACGTTAGTTACGCGAGGCAAAAGAAGTTATAATGAAGGATAAACTGAAATTCACGGCATTTCAACCACTTCTGCTCATGTATTTGAAGGCTGCTATTGGATCATTGAGGGTAAACATACTTTAGTTGAGTTGTAGTTGCACTTTATTTCACAGTATGTGCACTCACGTGTACTTACACTACACTGAAAAAACTATTAGTAAAATGTACTTAATTTTTCACAAGTTTTTTGCTTGCAGGTTTTTTAATTAAATTTCATATATGGAATTAAAGTTCAAGAATTAAAGGGTTAGTTCACCCAAAAATTTAAAGTAGCCCATGATTTACTAACCCTCAAGCCATCCTAGGTGTATATGACATTATTCTTTTAGACGATCACAATCAGAGTTACATTTAAAAATGTCCTGGCTAATCCAAGCTTTATAATGGCAGTGACTGTTGGGTCATTTTTGAAGTCCATAAAAGTGCATCTATCCATCATAAAACACACGGCTCCGGGGGTTAATAAAGTCCTTCTGAAGCAAAATAATGTGTTTGTGTAAGAAAAATATCCATATTTAAAACTTTATAACGTAAATGATCTAACTTCTGGCAAATCGCCTTCCGTATTCAACTTACGGAAAAAGTGTAGTGCCCGCGCCTCACGCAGTTCAAAATGCTTACGCTATGTCTGACGAGCGCAACTGGTATGATTTTGTAAATATATCTATTAAAATACTGATATTCTGGTCTGTAACTCCTCCCTGAACCTCACTCTATCTCACTCTCTCATTGGCTGTCGGTCATCGCAAATGTCATTTTCAGTCAGAACACATTTCACACAGCAGAACTGCCTATGATTTCAGGGGATTTGTCTGCGATTTTGCAAAACCTGTCGGCGAGTCAAAATCGGGCCTAAAATCGGGCAGCGTGAACTTGGCATTACTAAACCTAACAACAAAAGAAAAGATAAAACTGTGTAAATACAGCTGGAAAACAGCGAAAATCAAACTCATTAATTATTCATGTCTCAGTGCATGATGGAATCTCCAGTATTAGAAAAGTTGTTGGGTTTTTTTGTAGCGTTGATATTTACACTTTAATTTCTACAAGCCTGAATTGAGTAGTAATATAGAATTTACTTCCCAGAACTAACTTTTTTTGTAGTATTTACTACAGAAACCACAGAATCATTTTTATCATACCTAAGGAAGTACTGGGTAATATAAAGTAATAACTACATTGGTTAAGGTTAGGTTTAGGGGTAGGTTCAGGGTTAGTACCTTAACTAGTTATTAACCAGTTATTAAGTGCTACCGAGTTAGTTACAAACTAGCTATAGCTGCTAAGTCTCTACTTAGTCTCTGCTTGCTCAGTTGGGGACACCTAAATCTCATCTATATTACCGATCTGCCCGCATTGACACTATATGATACTTGAAATTAGCTGGATAACATCACCGTTTCACCAGAACGGCTGTACAAATTCTGTTGCATTATTTTCCTGTTAACAATGTGCAGCTGCTTTGAAACAATTAGACTTGTTAAAAGCGCTATATAAATAAAGGTGACTTGACTTGACTACTGTGGACTTTACCTTCCAATTTAAGAACAAACTTACAAATGGTTGGTGTAACCCCTGGTGTTCAATGCTGGGCCTACTAACTATACAAAGTCCCCAAACGCTGAGTGCAGTAGCAGCTCTGACTAACATCAAGCATGAACTTTTTTACTTGATGGAGAGACTGTGGCCCAGTACTTATGAAAGGCTTGAGACGCCTCGAGTAAAGATATGTTTGCCAAGCTGTTTTTGTATTTCTAGGGGGCTGACAGACAGCAAGTAGTGAGAATTGTAGCACAGGGTGCTGCTGGGAGAAAGTTATCATCTAGATCACCATATAATTTCAGTGAGGGACAAGAGGAATTGAGTGAAGGCACAATTCCATGAAACTACCACAATGAGTGATAAAGAAATGGAAAGAGCTGCAAGAAAACATAGGTCCATATCTGAGGACAAACTAGGTTTCAGTGAAACATCTAATACTGAATTAATGTTTTCAGTGAAGTAATATTGCAAATTCACCTTTGTCAATGTATATTCTAATTGATTTGGACTACTTGCAACAGAACGTTCAGAAAGTCTCTTTGAAGTAAGTAGTTGACATTTCTCACTTTTCAATCAATATTCAATTTCAGGTAGGTCAGAGCAATGCTGAACTATGTCTTATATACTACAGGCTCTGTTCCAAAACCTAGTAAGCTGCGCTGCTGTCTACTGCTCATATTGGCATCTGCCTTCAAAAGCATCTTAACTCAAATGGAACTTTGTTTGATATAAATCGCTCCTCATGTGAAACTTTACACTTTCCTCTTTAGGAAATTGATCTTTTTTCTTTAGGTAATTTTCTTTTGCCAATTGTGTTTTAGGGGATGTACTACACTCTCACACACACTCAAAAGCAGATCTTGTGGTTCTTAGTTCTGATGTATGCTTATATTATTATTCCTAGAATTTTTACATTTAATTTTAAATAATGAATATACACTATATTGCCAAAAGTTTTGGGACGCCTGCCTTTACATGCACATGAACTTTAATGCCATCCCATTCTTAATCTGTAGGGTTTAATATGGAGTTGGCCCACCCTTTGCAGCTATAACAGCTTCAACTCTTCTGGGAATTCTTTCCACACGTTTTGGGAGTGTGTTTATGGGAAGTTTTGACCATTCTTCTAGAAGCGCATTTGTGAGGTCAGGCACTGATGTTGGACGAGAAGGCCTGGCTCGCAGTCTCTACTCTAATTCATCCCAAAGGTGTTCTATCGGGCAGGGCCGGCCCAAGCCTTTATGGGGCCCTAAGCAGAATTTTATTTGGGGGCCCCTCTGTGCCAAATAAAAGGTGCATTTCTATGAAAAGGTTCATTTTTACTCGGTTTTTGATTATAACAGTAGCAAACCCACAAGAGTGGTCAGGTGTTAATTTGCACTTTAATATTCAAAGTCTTACAGTACTACAGTTCAGACTAGGATATGTACATTTTTTTTTAATGATTTTAAAAGAAGTCTTTTCTTTCCCCAGGATTCTTTGATGAATAGAAGGTTCAAAGAGAACAGCATTTATCTGAAATAGAAACCTTTCAAAGAATCCTAAAAAAAAAAATTATACAACTGTTTTCAACACTGATAATAATTAAAAATGTTTCTTGAGCATCAAATCATCATATTAGAATGATTTCTGATGGATCATTGGATTTCTGAAGACTGGACTAATAGGCTACTCCGTCCAAAACATGCAGTACATCAGATAAGATAGTCGCACAAAACCATATCACATTCTCAAATCTATCCATTCATTAAAAGGTTACTGGGAAACTGACAAGTAGCACCCATAGACTGTAGCACCGCTTCAGTGAACCGCTGCCGAACCGCACTTTGCACTTTGAACCCTGGCTAACAAGCTAATAGTGTCCAGCCGATGGTGCCACGAGCCCAGGCAGAGCTGTCAGAATTAATCTGTGCATATATTAGAAAACTTAACAATTTGCAGTTTATTTAGTAATTGTTTAAGGCCATTTAGCGATTTCAATCATCATAAAGTAACGTGCAGCAACAAAGTATTTTCATGTGCTGTTTATGGGCCCCCTGGTGGCCAAGGAGCCGCTTAGTTCACTTATGCCTTGGGCTGGCTCTGCTATCAGGTTGAGGTTAGGACTCTGTGCAGGCCAGTCAAGTTCCTCCACAACAAACTCGCTCATCCATGTCTTTATGGACATTGCTTTGTGCACTGGTGCGCAGTCATGTTGGAACAGGAAGGGGCCATCCCCAAACTGTTCCCACAAAGTTGGGAGAATGAAATTGTCCCAAATGTCTTGAAATGCTGAATCATTAAGAGTTCCTTTCACTGGAACTAAGGGGCCAAGCCCAACCCCTGAAAAACAACCCCACACCATAACCCCCCCTCCACCAAACTTTACACTTGGCACAATGCAGTCAGGCAAGTACTGTTCTCCTGGCAAACGCCAAACCCAGACTCATCCATTGGATTGCCAGACAGAGAAGCGTGATTGGTCACTCCAGAGAACACGTCTCCACTGCTCTAGAGTACAGTGGAAGCATGCTTTGGATGGGCATTTTTGTCAATTTATCATTTCGATCATTGATAAGTCTCAAAAAAAAAAAAAAAGTGCTCTAGGGGCAGGGCATGTCTGTCATGGAGATATGAAAATATTTTACGAATACTGTTACGAAAAATGTATGTTGACAAATACAAACATGACATAAAAACATGAACATATGACTAGTAAAAATAAGTGCTAGATTATGATGCATCAATGTTTTTGAAGAAGAAACAACAAAATGACTATCTCAAATAACCCAGTCAATAATGTCACTGTATTTTAGCTGAAACTGTGAATAAACACCACCCTGCAGAGCTATGGTAGTGGGTTAATAAACTCAACCAAACACATCCTATATTAAATTAATCATATATGTACCTATTACAACTAGAATCTGCACAAAAGGACGTGAATGAACTTGACTGTGCTAGTTTTTTTTACAGGCAATGGTTTGAAAGGGAAACTCCTATTTTGAATGCGCCTCTTCCCTTAAGAACGCTGATACACAGGCAACTCAAGCAGACACTTTACCAGCCGGTATAACGGCAGTGCTTTACTAGCTGGTTATTAAACTCAACCAAATTCGCCCAATATGACATTAATCAGATATAGCCACCATAAATGTAATCTTCCAACTTGCATCTGCAGAAAAGATTGGAGATGCGCACGTGAACTTGACCGCGCCAGCCTGATGTAACTCTCTTTGTGGATTACCTTTAACAGCGCTCTGATACACGGGGTACTAAAGCACAGAGAATTTACAACATTCTATCAACATCGTGTTTCATGATCAAAGTGATTCCAGGCATCACTGCAGTGCACACTTTCAAATCCAGTTTCCGGTCTGGAAGGCATTCTGTCTAATGCTAACCAATCAGACCTCAGGTACCGCCCAAAATGCTGCAATAACCAATCAGAAAAATAGACAAAGACATTTTTTAAAGTCAGGGCAATCACTGTTTTCATGATCGATCATCGCTGTCACGTTCGAGTACTCGAGTACTGTTGCCCATCCCTACTTTACACCACTGCATCCGACGCTTTGCATTGCACTTGGTGATGTAAGGCTTGGATGAGCTGCTTGACCATGGAAACCCATTCCATGAAGCTCTCTACACACTGTTCTTGAGTTAATCTGAAGGTCACATGAAGTTTGGAGGTCTGTAGCTATTGACTCTGCAGAAAGTTGGCAATTTCTACGCACTGTGTGCCTCAGCATGCGCTGACCCTGTTCTGTGATTTTTCGTGACCTATCACTTCCTGGCTGAGTTGCTGTTGTTCCCAATTGCTTCCACTTTGTTATAATACCACTAACAGTTGACCGTGGAATATTTAGTAGTGAGGAAATTTCACGAATGGACTTATTGCACAGGTGACAACCTATCATGGTACCACGCTTGAATTCACTGAGCTCCTGAGAGCGACCCATTCCTTCACAAATGTTTGTAGAAGCGTCTGCATGCCTAATGCTTGATTTTATACACCTGTGGGCATGGATGTGACTGGAACACCTGAATTCAGTGATTTGGAGGGGTGTCCCAATACTTTTTTCATATGTATATACAGTATATTCCACCACACATAGTTATGTAAATTACATTCTGCATTTATAATTTTATACAAAATTCAGTTGCATGTACACTTTTTGTAAATGGTGGGTTTATTTGTCTAATTTATTTAATAATGTTGAACTATAAAAGGCATTAAGATATTGTAAACATTAACATCATGATTTTCTGAAAAGTTGCTTTGAAACAAGGTGTATTGTGAAAAGTGCTATACACATATATTTCACTTGACTTTATATTAACTATTCGTAAACATGCAGCGAACTTACAGACAGAGATGAATGAACAAAACATGCAGTGAGCGGCAGTTCAGAAAACGGTTTGTAAATGAAAAACATCACTTGATATGCATCTCTGCATGCACAGCACAGAGCAGCAGAAGACCACAGCAGGTTCCACTCCTGACAGCTAATAAAAAATGTGTTTAGGGTGGGCACAGGCTCACTGAAAACGGACAGCAGAAGATTGGATATAGATGTGGCCGGGTGACTCTTCGGTTGTGCTGTAATGCAGAGTTAGGGTGGTAGGGTTAGATGGAAGGGTCAGATAAAAATTTACACTTTCTGCATAAGTTGAATACGGAAGGCGGTCTAGTGGAAGCTAGATATTTAACTTTAAAAAAGTTTTAAATATGGATATTTATCTTACACAAACGCACCGATTCGCCTTCGGAACTCCTTTATTAACCCCCTAGAGCCATGTGGAGTACGTTTATAATGGATGAATGCAGTTTTTTGGGCTTCAGATATTGGGCTGCCATTCACTCCCATTATAAAGCTTGGAAGAGCCAGGATATTTTTTTAATATAACTCTAATTGTCATTGAAATGCTCCTGCAGCGCTTTAGTGTGTGTGTGTGTGTGTGTGTGTGTGTGTGTGTGTTTTATTCCGTGTGTTGTAGTTCTTTCTTTTGCTAGTCCAAATATAATTTTTGTTGCATTACAACTACAAATGAGACCAACATGCATCTTAATTTGCAGCCAATCAGCTTTTGTGTTATTGGCACGAGTCTCTTTCGGATTGTACCATAGACGCATAAAATGGATTTTATTCTTCAGCTAACAGATCTCCAGTTCTTCCAGTTCCACGATCATGAAAGCGAAGGTGAATCTTTCTCACCTGCCATCTCGCAATGACCAAATAAAAAGTATGATATCCCTGATAGCACTAAGAAAAGAGTTCATAAAAACGTTGTAAACCATGAACTCAATTCGGTACCGGCACACGGACTAGCTGCAATTCTGTGCATGCGTTGCCGCCTGTCAGCGCTTACGCGAGTATACCGTAATCCATTTATTGCCCTTGACCGGTCAAATACATGCATAATTATGCCTAAATGTCCATACTGGAGTTTATGTCATAAGTGAACAAGTTTGGGACATTTCTTTTCAAGGGTTAAATCTGGCTCTAGTAGCAATCTTTCACAAATTCAGGGCATGCATCATTTCATGCTCAATATTTCCAAAAGCACTGTTTTAACTAGTTCATGAAGCGCTGCAATGTAATGATCAGTGGACTCACCGGCGGCTTGAGCACGTTGTCTGAAATGATATCTCTCTGAAACCTCTTTCAGCTTAGGAGAGTTTCAATGCTTGTAAAGGTATCAGCAGTAAGAGGCAAGGTATTGTAGATTTGTTGCCCTGTTCCTAAACAGTGTATCAGCAGAGCTCTTTCTCAGCAGAAAATTGTTAGCAAGCAAGTAGTTCTGAAATAACTTTTCCAACACATTAAAGGACAGTTTTGGTTCACCTGGGCATTTCAGGAATGCTACTGGGGGTTGTAGAGAGAACAGGGCCATCCTACCATCCTTGTCGCCACTTGTTATGTTGGATAATAAGCAGGCAGAATACGAGCAGTAGCGTAGCATTCACTTTATTCAACTCTTCTCGTTTTTCCATCCACACTGTTCTTACATCTGTTGATCATGTAAACACCACAGTACCACATCAGTTCAACATGATGACACTTAGCTTTCTTGGATACAGACTCTCAGCTGACGGCTTGAACCTGGATGATTGTGCATACTACTGCAATTACAAATGCACCCCCTCCTGCTGACACAGCTACACTACGGTCGTTTCTGGGTCTGAGTGCCTGGTACAGTAATGCCTGCCTATGCTACTCTGGTTAAGCCAATGAGAGTGAGATGTGAATTCCACTGGACTTATACAGCACAAGAAAGTTTTGATCAAGCCAAACAGGCAATAGTGGATAGTCCTGCTCTTTCCTTATTCAACTCCAATCACAGCACAATCCTCTCATGTGACGCCTCAGACTATGGTGTTGGAGCTGTCTGACTCACAGAAACAGACAGAACCATTGGTTTCACTTCACGCTCCTTGTCTCATGCTAAGCGAAAATACTCCATCAAGAAGGAAGCACTGTCATGTGTCTGGGCTGCAGAGAAATGGTGTACATGGTTGTCGCACTGACCATCAAGCTCTTACTACTCTTCTCACAAGTGAAGGGAAATAGTCGAGCTGGGTTACGTGTTGCTAGATGGTCTGCACACTTAATAGAGTTTGACTACAATGTTCAATACAGGCCTGGTCCATTGAACAGTGTCGCTGATTTCTTATCAATATTGCATCTTGCCAACACTGAACATGACTTTGCAGAAACCATTGAGTCTGTTGCTATGATTTAATTTGCTTCCAGCGCAATCTCCAAAGAAGATTCCCAGTCCGCATGCAACAACTGCCTTGTGATCGCTAAACTGCGTACATATCGGCCAAAACACAAGAAGAATGTTGATCCGGACTTACAGGGATACTTTCCTGTCCAACATGAGCTTGCTGTCGTGAACGGATGTATTATCAGGGGAACATACTAGGGAACAACGGTTTAGGAGCCAAGACCAGTTGTGAAGAATGAAGACCAAGAGTCAGGAGTGCAATTAATTAAAGAAAAATTTACTGAAGAATAGTTTGCAGTTTAATCAGCAGAAGCCAGCTTCAAGTCTCATGAAGAGTTTGTAGGCCACGCTCTCAGCATACATACATTTTACACAGTAATCATACTCTTTCCCAAGGTCTAGTTACGTCATTACTGCAGGTTGAATTATTCTGATTAGCTAAGAGAAAATAGTTAGTCATAGTAAATTTCCACACATGGTCAATCAGATGCATGTCTCCATAGATCACTTGTTGACATTTTCACCCCAGAATTAGGCATGTAGTGACCTTCTAGGTCTGGAGCAGGCGCCAGTTTGCCCAGAAAACAAGTCCCCCATCTCCTAGAATGCCTGTAATCCACCTCCAATACTGATCTGTAACAAAGAATACTAGCGCACATACACAGATACACAGTTTCTCCAAGGTTGGAGTTGGTTGAGCTCCAGCTCTGACCAGAACGTTTCCCAATATATGATATGATAACATGTGCTTTCTCTCAGTCAGAGGTACAGACAATATTCACCATTATTCTCTAGTGATGGAAGATGCAAAGAAAAATAAAAGTTTTAAAATATAATATAAAATATAAATAAAAACATAATTTAGTAAAAAGGAAAGAAACAAAATACAGACTTTAGAGAACAATCAAACATTTAGGAAATAATTTAAATCATCTTAATATGTAGATGTTGAGGCTAATCTTCTTTAAAACTTTCATTAGCCCTTTGAGGTTAGCGGATGAGTCTCTCCTGATACACATGTCCATAAAGCATGCACAGAGATGCAGTCAAACAACAAAAAGCTGCGGTTTATTGATCACAATCAAGCCAATTCACGTGAACAGGTTAGTCCAAGTATTAAACATAAAATGTCCTTATATATTTTAACCCTAACGTTTTGAAAATACAAAATAAATACATTAAACTTACTATCTATTCAGGTTCATATTTCTGATTCACAAAATTCTAAATATGGCTCCTACAGTAGGAGGATAAATATTGATTAAGGCTTTGACTATAAATGTGTATATATATATATATATATATATAGCGGCAGTGGATTTCAGAATCCACCCTTTCAATACCATCTCTTGATACCTGAGTCATTACAGAAGAAAATCACAGATAGTACTGGTACATGAATTACATCAAGTTATAGTCCGTACAGAGCAAATACTTAAGCAGTTGGTGTACTGGTGGCCTTAGATGGACAACCAGACAGAAGCTCCAATACACAACTGCCATACGTGCAATTAAAATGGCAAGTCTAATGCTCCTCTCAACCCTGTTGAACTGACTTTTGCTGCATGTGAAGAGCTCTCCATTGATATTGTTGGACTATTCAAAACTACACCATCAGACTGTAGATACACAATAATGCTCGTGGATTACTTTAGCAAATGGCCAGAAGTCACTTTTATGTCCAGGGTTGACACATCTACTGTAAACCAGTTATTGGCTACTGTTTGCTCAAGAAGGAAATCTAAGGGAGTTGGTTTCAGACAATGGACCTCAGTTTTTCTCTGCTTAGTTTTCTGAGTTCCTGAGAGCGAGAGAGAGATACGTCCTTTCAGATCTGCTGTTTATTATCCACATGCGAATGAAGTCGTCGAGAGGTTCAATAGAGTGCTGAAAGATTATACAAATTGCTTCAATTCAAGGAGAACCTTGGAAAACGTTCATTCAAACCTGCTTGATGGACTATCGGAGTACTACTCATACTCCCACAGGTGTTACACCATCTGGGTTACTCCATGTTCGATGTATGAGAACCAAGTTACAAGTCATGGACTTTCCTGTAAAAGAAACTGACAGAAACATGATACGAGAAAATGTGAAAAGGAAACAAGACAAAGTAAAACAGTACACGGATGCCAGAAGAAATGCAAAGCCTTTAAGATTTCAACCTGGTCATCTAGTTCGAGTTAAGAAATCTTGAATGGTAAAGAAGGTTGATCGGAAGTTCAAACAAACAAAAGCTGTTGGACAGAAGAAAGGAAATGCAAAATCTTCTTTTTTTGTTCTGCTCATGCACAACAGAAGAAAAAAAAAGAAAGAACAAAATGGGTACATGAAACACTATTTAACCGGGAAGAGCAGGGAGACTATCATCATTTGAACAGAGGACTTTACAATGATCCCCTCAGGTTAAAGACTTTTCAATAGCCTGTTCGTTGATTGGTTAAAGCCGACGCAGCTGCCTCTCACAAAAAGATAAAATACTTTTATCTTCGGCAGCACCTGCCGCAAAGAGCTGTGCTCGTGAAAGTGGCAGGATTTTGGGTGCAGGAGCACCGCTACCAGTGGACTACACAAACATAGGAACATATACAAGTTTATAAGACTGTATGTAAAACTATGTGGAAAAACATATTTAATATGCTACTCATTTAAAAGATTAAACACAACTACTGGTCAAGAATACTTAATTATGCTTAAGTAAAAATATACGTAGACTTTTTAGTCAGTACAAGTGTACATTTAAGTATATTTCTGATAGATATATATATATATATATATATATATATATATATATATATATATATATATATATATATATATATATATATATATATATATATTTTTTGTTTAAAAGAAGTATACTAATAGCACACTTGAATAAACTCATTTTTTTGTAAGGGCAATGGAGTTCATAGTTTATCAATATAGTGATGCCTAGGGATATCCCGATATCCCTATATAGAGATATAGAGGGTGCTTGACCATGCTTTGAGTGAGATTAAGGGTCAGATAGGGTGAAATGGTCCTAAAAACAACATTATGATGTTTTGGCATATAAAAACTTTATAAGTGGGCAACAGGGGAAACATTTTTACAAAACAAAATGTACTATGTGCCCCTTACATAAATCAAACTTCAGCTAAACAAGCAAAAACAGTCAGGTCAATAAATATAGCAAACAATCACATTGAGAACTAAGTCAGAAAACAGTCACAAAATGAAAGAAAATAGCAAGATAGCTGCACTCAAAACTTCAGAGAACAAAACTCCAGACATCAGAGAAATAGTTGACCTAAAAATGAAAATTCTCTCAACATTTACATGTTCTTGTTATTATTCCAAACTTCTTTCTTTCATAGACCTCAATATAAGTTTAAGTTAAAGATGAGCTCTGAACAATCACTATATGACTAATAATCAAAAGTCACCTCTTATGCAGCAACAGCAGCATAAGTACAATAAGCTAATAGTAAAAAATAAACAGTTAAACAGTAAGACAGCCATCTGCATAATTCATTCATGCCATGCTGCAATGCTGGGAACTGCATTTATTACAGTATTTTTATGCATCCTACTCAAAATGACTCGCGTTCGGCAGAAATATAAAAAATAAGTCTAGTCTGATGATATCTGAGTCATTGGTGTGCTCACTGTTTAATGCTGAAAGCACTTTTGCACAACTTTATCAAAAGTAAAAAAATGGATAGGAAGAAAATCAAACAGAGTGAAAATATGAGAATTTCATCTACAAACTAAACTTTCTGCAAAGATGTATTTATATACTGTATATTTGTTTTTGTACTGTACTGTTGTGCTTCCATTGGCTATGTACACATTACATTAGCTTATTTATACAATTTATCCATCTGCACAACTCAAAGCTTGCAAACTATAGTCGTGATTATTTTTATTCTTAACTAAAATGTGTCTTCTGTGGAAAATCACAAAGAAAATGTAGTTGTTACTTCTCAACAAAAGCCATAAAATAAATGTCTGAAAATAAAGCCCAAATATTTGATGGCTGGCAGCACATTTAGGTTAGTTCTCAATAGGGGGCCCCTGATTTGTGAATGTCCTATATTTTCTTACAAAACTGAGTAAAATTTTATAGATTCATGAATTATTTTTACATTTTTAATTCTGTGTCTGCTTCTGAATACTTATTACTTCAGATCTGTCCTGCCAGCGAAGTAGATGCTTCAAATTAACTAGATATCGAAACCCATTCTATTCAATCAATATTTTCATTAGAGGTATTCTAGATGCCTTTTCTTAACCCTTAAATGCATGACTGTTTCGTCCAATCATTCTTACATATTCGAAGTCTTTAGAAACCCTGATCTATATCTAGTACGGATGGATCTCTACCTGTCACGATAATATAAAACTCTCCTGATATTAGAGTAACAATTATAGAAGAATGACATAAAGCATATTTTGTTACCTTTTGAGGTTGTAAGGGTTCAGTTTGAGCAGATGTTTTATACCATCATCACTGTCCTCATCAGAGCTCATTTCAGTTCATTCAGCATCTGCCTCATATTCACCATCTCAAACATATTCTCAAAACTATCATTTTCAGCATCTTCAAAGTCAATATTTAGATCACTGACAGCTTCTTCACCAGATCCACCATCAGTGACAGTGACAGTAATATTTGACTTCGTTCAGTTCTTGCTCTGCAGTAAATCTCTGAGCCATTTCAAGTTTTGCAGATTATAGTCTTTTGTTTTCTGCCTGCGATAATAATGAGTGAAAGTCACTTCATCACTGTGTATCAGACATTGCCACCTTGTGGAATAAATGTGAATTGCACTTATTCCGTTATTAAAGATTCAATTATTGTTGTGCAGAAAAAAAATATACGTACTGTGACAAGATAGTGCTGGCTCCCCCACTCGTCACCCATGGCAACGCTAATCATGGGGGAACACCTGGCGATCCCAGGTGACGACTATGAGGCAATCACTCAGAGGGAGATATAAGCTCCAGCAAGGAAGACTCATCGGGCGAGAGTCCAAGTCCTTGTGAGAGTCCTCTCACCGGGTGAGAGTCCTTATTTCTTGTCATATTGTTTATAATGTATTAATTGAGGAATACTAAGAAGGTTGATGTCTAACTTTATAAAATTAATGAGAAGGAGGGTAGTGAATGATGTCCCGGTTCGCTAAAGATCTGAGGTATGCATTTAAGGGTTAAAGATAACTTTTAGTCTGTGTCTCTTATGCTGCATCCCAATTGGCATACTGTCCGTACAAACATGGTGGATGCGTGAGTCCGACGGTTAAGTAGAGAGATTTAGAAAAAGGGGTTTGAGTGATTAATCATCAGTATCTAACGTGACAAAAATATATTTATTCAATATTGTCCACATTATTTCATCTGCAACAGCATTGTGAACTTTTATGAAGATACGTTTGGTCATTAACGTTTAAATGCATCATTATGCAAACACTGCAATCTGCAAATCAGCAATAAGGAGAATCTACACATGAAAGATCCACGACTGACAAGATGATTAACAGGGCAGTTTAAACAGTGGGATGCACATAACTAAGTGGTCCGTTAAAGATGCAATTATAACGTGATAGTATGTCCCAAAGCATGCCTACTCTTCTGCTACACACCCAAAAGTAGTACACTATATTGTCAAAAGTATTGGGTCACCCCTCCAAATCATTGAATTCAGGTGTTCCAATCACTTCCATGTCTGCAGGTGTATCCAGTCAAGCACTAGGCATGCAGATGCTTCTACAAACTTTTGTGAAAGAATGGGTCCCTCTCAGGAGCTCAGTGAACTCAAGCATGGTACCGTCATGGGTTGCCACCTGTGCAATAAGTCCATTCGTGAAATTTCCTCACTACTAAATATTCCACGGTCAACTGTTATTGGTATTATAATAAAGTGGAAGCAATTGGGAACAAAAGCAACTCAGCCACTAAGTGGTAGGCCACGAAAAATCCCAGCACGGGGTCAGTGCAGGGTCACTGACTTTCTGCAGTCAATAGCTACAGACCTCCAAACTTCATGTGGCCTTCAGATTAGCTCAAGAACAGTGCGTAGAGAGCTTCATGGAATGGGTTTCCATGGCTGAGCAGCTCATCCAAGCCTTACATCACCAAGTGCAATGAAAAGCGTTGGATTGTAGCGTATGGACGGTGCTCATAAATGATCAATGGACCAATACTTTGATTATTTATAATGACTCAAGCAAGACCGGCGCCGTGAAGTCTACAGACTGACAGGTTAACGGTGCTAAAAGGACACAAACCATGCTCGTGCAGCTCACCGTCATAAACAGCCCCTCCCTCACACATACCAAAGGACATCCGAACAGATTATATGACTTTTAACTTAGTTATTCTTCATTTTAGGTGTGCTGTTCCCTGTATATACGCATGCTTTTTGTTATAACCATTTTAGATGTGTTTGATAGGTTAGAAACTTATAGCCAGCGAATGCTTAAGGAAAGATGGCGTCAATTCTCGCCATTCCTGTAACTCTTGGGTTAAAACCCCCATGTTTGGTCTCGAAATCTTTGTCTCACAATTTGTAGGCCAGCTAGGCTAGGTTGTGGGGTGCTATGATGCACCCGACTCTTTCTTTCATGCCAAAACCCCAAAGTCTGCATACCCAAAAACCCCCAAGTCTGCCCATCTGTGAGAGTCATAAAACATGTTAATGAGGCGAGACCCAAGACAAAGGGAGATTTCCCGCTTCTGAGTTCCTTCGCTCTGATTGGCTGTTCCGACCAAAGAGACGTGCCCCGTCGCGGCCCTTTAAAATTGGGCCACAGACGGCTTGTTCTCTCTTGTCCTTCTCTCTTGTTCTCGCTCTTGTCCTTCTCTCTTGTTCTCGCTCTTGTCCTCCTCTCTTGTCCTCGTCTCTTGTCTCTCTCTCCGGCTTCTTCTCTCTCTTCGCCATCCTTCAACGGATCTCATCACACAAAGGAACCAAAGTTGAATTTCCCGCGGACTCCAAGGAACCACCCGGCAAGATCGAAACACGGACCGGATCGCGGAATTCCCCTAAACACACGAGCTCACAACCAAGGAAACATATGCAAGTATCCCTTAAGCTGTCGTTATAAAGTCTTGAGCTTATACCAATAAGCTGGACTGATTCCTTGTTTATGCTCATAGGTTGTGTCGATAAATCACCGTTGTTTTCTCTCTCTCTCCCTCTCTCTCCCTCTCTCTCCTTCCTGCTTTCAGTTAATTTGTGTATGTTTGCTTATTGTTTGTTGATTTATTAAAATATATATATTCACACGTGATTGCGCTTGGTTTGCTCATACATAGGTCACTTTTACGGTGAACCGACCCTGTTACAAATTAAACAAAAGATATTTCTCCTGGCCAGAGAAACGTTGTTTAAGAGTTATTAAAAGACAGATATTTGGTGGACAATTATCCATCCTTTGAACTCAATTAAATTTCTAAAAGTTGAATTAAGCCCTAGATATTAATAATTGTTTTAATCCGTTTTAATCAATTGTTAATATCAAAATTCCCCTCTGTGCGGATCTGTGCATGTTTGATCGTAACACGATTAAATGCATGCATAAATCCCGCACCTTTTCCCCTGGGGCTAGATATTCTTTACAGGATGCAGTGGTGTAAAGCACACCGCCACTGGACTCTAGGGGAGCGGTCTTTCTGTCTGTCTATCTATTAGGGGTGGCAAGGTTCACAAAACCCACGGTTCGGTTCGTATCACGGTTTTAGGATCACGGTTTTCGGTTCTGTACGGTTCTTGTTGTTTTTTCTTTTAATCATTAATTCTTCAGAAATTCACTTCAGCATATGATATATAGCTTAAATATCCACGATTTAGGATACAGGATTAAAAATAAATTGTTATATCATGTAGAAGTTGTTTCCTGTTTCATGTTAATCATGTCAATATTGATCCGAACAATGCACTGTGGTTTTAATTCAGCGTGAGCAACTTTTTGCCCAAACTTCAAAGGCCTGTTTAAATTATTAAAACTAGAAGCATATCTTAACTTTAATGTTACATTTATCATGTGAACTACAACATGTTATATGCAGGTGTGTTTGGGACAGAGGGGAACACGGTTATGACTCGCACGGAGATGAGAATGGACTTATCTAACTCTGGGGGATACGGTGAATAAGCTAAAGTCCCAAAAAGTCGGGGTGTTCCATTAATGCTTCAGCATACTAAGACAATTTCACACTCCCAACTTTGTGGGAACAGTTTGAGGATTGTCCCTTCCTGGTCCAACATGACTGCGCACCAGTGCACAAAGCGTCGGTCCATAAAGACATGGATGAGCGAGTTTGGTGTGGAGGAACTTGACTGGCCTGCACAGAGTCCTGACCTCAATCTTTGGGATGAATTAGAGCGGAGACTACGAGCCAGGCCTTCTCGTCCAACATCAGTGCCTGACCTCACAAATGCGCTTCTAGAAGAATAGTCAAAAATTCCCATAAACACACTCCTAAACCTTGTGGAATGCCTTCCCAGAAGAGTTGAAGCTGTTATAGCTGCAAAGGGTGGGCCAACTCCATATTAAACCCTACGGATTAAAAATGGGATGTCATTAAAGTTCATGTGCATGTAAAGGCAGGCATCCCAAAACTTTTGGCAATACACTAGTATGGCAAACACTAGATTGTTTTTCTTTTAGGGCATAGTACAAGAAGGCAAATTGGGAAGCAGCATTAATTTTGAAGGTATACTAGTGTACTCCTAAAAGTTGACAAACATGTACTTTTTGCACATGAACATTTAATTCTTTGCCCAATTTTTGTCCAGTAAAATACTTTCTAGAATGGCACATATTCAACATTATTCATTGGAGCATTTCCAAGCCATTCATCTACAGTTTTAAGCAATGTATGAGATAGGAACTCAGCTTATCAGTATGATACACACAACACAGTTTGACTGACATCTAATGCAGTCATGATTTTCTGCTCTCTTAATTAAGCGTCTTGTCATACCCAGCATCTGTTATTCATTTACAGCATATTAATTAGTTTGTTTATGAGCAGTAGGAATGAAAATCATCTTAATCATCGCAGTGATGGGTCTCTAAACAGTCCTGCCATCCACATGAGGATAGACAAGTGACAAAAGATATGAATTCTCAAGAACTTCATTAACTGTCTGCACAGATTTGTAACTTAACCAGATTTGCCATGTGAAAGTGAAATCATGTTAGAGAAACAAACATAGCATGTTATTACCATGTTATAACATTATAATTGCATGTTTATTACTGAGAAAAGGGAATTATTTTAACTAAATAATTACAGTTTTTCTCCATCGCTTTGACTCAATTCTACAACGATAATGTTTTCTATTTATTTAATTTGTAGTGAAATGTGACTTGGACATGTTTTTGAGACTCAACAATGATGACAGATGTGTAAATCCTCCTCTTAATTGTTTTCCGGGTTTGGCAGGAAAATGACGGTTGATAGCATTAATGTTTTAAATGACAGGCCTGTGGTACATTCAGGCACTTGGATTTATTTTGTTGTAAATATGCTTTGATGAAGCATGCTTCAAATACACAGCATTAATTCAGCCGCATGTCTTTGGAGCGGCTCGCTTTGATTAATACTGCTTTAGTTTCAAGCAAAGCTCTTAGTTTGATTAAAATGGGGAAACAAAATAAATCTGGGTTGCGGTTTTGTTCACTGTGAAACTTGGTTTATGAGTTCTTGGAAAATAAATAGCTTTTAATTTCATTATCGTGATCATTGCTTCACAATGTTGTCTGAACACTATGTACCCAAACAAAACCTAATTTTCTCTTCTTCAGAAACACACTTCCATTTATTTATTTTTTTTATATGTAGCACAATGAATAATTAACTACAGCAACTTTACTTACTCGCAATGAAACACAGATGGTTTTTAATTTGTTTTCAATAAGCAGTCAGCTAAAGAACAATTAGCTCAGCATTTCTCAGTAGTCTCCCCTTACCTCGCCATAATCTTACAAGGGAAAATTTGCTTTAAATAAGTTTCTTTCATGGTAACCTGAATTGAATACATTCATTTAATACTGCTACCACACCCAGTTTTACACATTTCATTGAGCCAAAGTAGAATATGTTTTATCAATTTCAATTTTAAACCTGCTGTGCCTCTAGTGTGAATTAAATTAACTGTTCTGTAATTTGTCCAGGGTTGCCCCCTTTTTTCTGTTTATTCAGCCTATTATACTGCTATGAAATATTGCAAATAAGATCTAAAAGACGATTTGTTTGTGTAACCTAACAAATCACAGGCGTGCTTTATTTTATAATATATAAAATAAATAATGATATTATTTGCACAAATATTATTCTTTATGAATCACCCGTTCCACACAGTTTTCCATTTGTTACACTCCACTTAATGGTGAGAGAAACCCTGTTCTGAGTGATCATGATGCGAGAGATAACAAACTTCTTCCCATCAAGTCAACATAAAATTGTTCATCTATCTGTCTGTCTGTCTGTCTCCATCTATCCATCCGTCCGTCCGTCGTTCTCTCTATCTATATCTGTCTGTCTGTTTCTATCTGTCTGTCTGTATCTTTCTGTCTGTCTGTATCTGTCTGTCTCTCTGTCTGTATCTGTCTTTCTGTATCTGTCTGTCTGTATCTGTCTATCTGTCTGTCAGTGATCAAGATGCAAGAGGAAACAAACTTCTTCCCATCATAACATCTATCTGTATCTATCTGTATCTGTCTGTCTGTATCTGTCTATCTGTCTGTCGTTCTGTCTGTATCTATCTATTTATCTATCTATCTGTATCTTTCTGTTTGTCTGTCTCTATCTGTCTGTCTGTCTGTATCCTCCAGTCTGTCTCTATCTGTCTGTCTGTCTGTATCCTCCAGTCTGTCTGTATCTGTCTGTCTTTCTTTGTCGGTCTGTATCTGTCTGTCTGTATCTGTCTATCTGTCAGTGATCATGATGCGAGAACAAACAAACTTCTTCCCATCATAACATCTATCTGTATCTATCTATCTATCTATCTGTATCTGTCTGTCTGTATCTGTCTATCTGTCTGTATCTGTCTTTCTGTCTGTATCTGCCAGTCTGTCTGTATCTTTCTATCTATCCGTCTGTCTGTATCTGTCTGTCTTTCTGTGTCTGTCTGTCTCTCTATCTGTCTGTCTGTATCTCTTTGTCTGTCTGTATCTGCCAGTCTGTCTGTATCTGTCTGTCTTTCTGTGTCTGTCTGTATCTGTCTGTCTCTCTGTCTGTATCTGTCTCTCTGTATCTGTCTATCTGTCTGTATCTGTCTTTCTGTCTGTATCTGTCTGTCTTTCTTTGTCTGTCTGTCTGTATCGGTCTGTCTGTCTCTATCTATCTATCTATCTATCTATCTATCTATCTATCTATCTATCTATCTATCTATCTATCTATCTATCTATCTATCTATCTATCTATCTATCTATCTATCTATCTATCTATCTCTGTCTATCTCTCTGTATCTTTCTGTCTGTCTGTATCTGTCTGTCTCTCTGTCTGTATCTGTCTTTCTGTATCTGTCTGTCTGTATCTGTCTATCTGTCTGTATCTGTCTTTCTGTCTGTATCTGCCAGTCTGTCTGTATCTGTCTGTCTTTCTTTGTCTGTATCTGTCTATCTATCCGTCTGTCTGTATCTGTCTTTGTCTGTCTGTATCTGTCTATCTATCCGTCTGTCTGTCTCTATATCTGTCTGTCTGTATCTGTCTTTGTCTGTCTGTATCTGCCAGTCTGTCTGTATCTGTCTGTCTGTATCTGTCTCTATCTGTCTGTCTGTCTGTATCTGCCAGTCTGTCTGTATCTGTCTGTCTTTCTTTGTCTGTCTGTATCGGTCTGTCTCTGTCTGGGTCTGTCTGTCTGTATCTGTCTTTGTCTGTCTGTCTGTATCTGTCTGTCTCTCTATCTGTCTGTCTGTATATGTCTGTCTGTATCTGCCAGTCTGTCTGTCTTTCTTTGTCTGTCTGTATCTGTCTCTATCTGTCTGTCTGTCTGTATCTGCCAGTCTTTCTTTGTCTGTCTGTATCGGTCTGTCTCTGTCTGTGTCTGTATCTGTCTATCAGTCTATCTGTCTGTCTGTCAGTGATCATGATGCGAGAGGAAACAAACTTCTTCCCATCATAACATCTATCTATCTATCTATCTATCTATCTATCTATCTATCTATCTATCTATCTATCTATCTATCTATCTATCTATCTATCTATCTATCTATCTATCTATCTATCTATCTATCTATCTATCTAACTCTTTCTGTATCTGTCTTTATCTGTCTGTCTGTATCTGCCAGTCTGTCTGTATCTGTCTGTCTTTCTTTGTCTGTCTGTATCTGTCTATCTGTCTGTCTGTCAGTGATCAAGATGCGAGAGGAAACAAACTTCTTCCCATCATAACATCTATCTGTATCTATCTATCTGTATCTGTCTGTCTGTATCTGTCTATCTGTCTGTCTATCTATCTATCTATCTATCTATCTATCTATCTATCTATCTATCTATCTATCTATCTATCTATCTATCTATCTATCTATCTATCTATCTGTGTCTGTCTTTCTGTATCTGTCTTTATCTGTCTGTCTGTATCTGTCTGTCTTTCTTTGTCTGTCTGTCTGTCTGTCTGTATCTGTCTTTATCTGTCTGTATCTGCCAGTCTGTCTGTCTGTCTTTCTTTGTCTGTCTGTATCAGTCGGTCTGTCTGTCTGTATCTGTCTGTCTGTCTGTATCGGTCTGTCTGTCTGCTTGTCTGTATCTCTCTCTCTGTCTACTTGTCTGTCTGTATCTGTCTATCTGTCTGTCTGTCAGTGATCATGATGCGAGAGGATACAAACTTCTTCCCATCATAACATCTATCTGTATCTGTCTATCTGTCTGTTGTTCTCTATCTATCTATCTATCTATCTATCTATCTATCTATCTATCTATCTATCTATCTATCTATCTATCTATCTATCTATCTATCTATCTATCTATCTATCTGTCTGTCTGTCTGTCTGTCTGTCTGTCTGTCTGTCTGTCTGTCTGTCTGTCTGTCTGTCTATCTGTCTTTTCTGTATCTGCCAGTCTGTCTGTATCTATTTATCTTTCTTTGTCGGTCTGTATCTGTATGTCTGTATTGGTCTTTATCTGTCTGTCTTTCTTTGTCTGTATCTATCTATCTATCTATCTATCTATCTATCTATCTATCTATCTATCTATCTATCTATCTATCTATCTATCTCTATCTATCTATCTATCTATCTATCTATCTATCTATCTATCTATCTATCTATGTCTATCTATCTATCTATCTATCTATCTGTGTCTGTCTTTATCTGTATCTGTCTTTATCTGTCTGTCTGTATCTGTCTCTTTCTGTCTGTCTGTCTGTCTGTATCTGTCTTTATCTGTCTGTATCTGCCAGTCTGTCTGTATCTGTCTATCTGTCTGTCTGTCTGTATCGGTCTGTCTGTCTGCTTGTCTGTATCTCTCTCTCTCTGTCTACTTGTCTGTCAGTCTGTCTCTGTCTGTATCTGCATATCTGTCTGTCTGTCTGTCTAAAATGATAAAATCGAACATGAAGGGCAGTTATTCCCAGAGGTTTGAGAAGTGAATCAGTAAACTCATTTGTATAAAATTGCATTCAGGCTTAAAGATAATTATTCTCTCTCCCACTGAGATAAGTGGCAGATATTTCATATAATGTGTTTGTCTCTGTGTGAAAGACTCCTTAGATATAAGTTTAGCATGTGCAGAATAATGATCATTCAGCCAATGTGATATTAAGGGAAATAAATGAAAACATTTGCTAAATGATTTGGTACAGCACAAAATGTAAAAATTATTATGCACACACACGCACACGAGTCTGGTTCACTATCTTTGTGGGAACTCTCCATAGATGTAATGATTTTTATACTGTACAAACTGTATATTCTCTCCCCTTACACTAACACTACCCCAAAAACCTACCCATCACACAAAACTTTCTAAAAAAATTATTTTCAAAAAGATTTATAAGCTGTTTTCCTCATACGGACCAAAAAAAATGTCCTCACACAGACAAGGATTTTGGAAATCGTATATATTGCCATCTTTGTGGGCACACAACGTAGGATTTACCAGGACACATACACACGTTCACACGATGAGCAATTCTATAACTGGCAATATTTCCAAAACTAGACACAATTTTACAGTTTAACATCTGTTGCAAATCCCCAGCCTCAGACGTCATGTTCTTGTTTATAGCTCTGACACCTGGTGGATCTTAATTGCATGTAATCAGGAGTCTGAAAGTATTTTCCCCATTTTTAAGGCTGTCAATTCAATTTTTTAACATAGCAAAATTAAATGTGACACAATAACAAAAGACACCTGCCTGGCATGCTTGATTACACATAGACCAATGTTAAAAAATATCACATACAGAAAGTAAACCTGTCTTTACTGTTTTGGTTTATTTCTAGTTCCTGTACCGGTTTCCTTTGTTCTCATTTACCCGACACTAGTAGTTTCCTTAGTTACTAGTTAAGATATGCATCTGTCTCAGTTTCTGTTGATTAGCCTCCCTTGTGTATTTAAGCTCTTAGTTTCCTCAGTTTATTGTTCAGTCTTGTTTGTGTTATACATGGTTGTGTATCTTTACCCTAGTTATTCTCCTGCATGTTTCCTAGTTGAATTTTATGTTTGTTGTACTCCATTTGTTGTGCGCTCAGTGCGACCAGCCATATGTGACAGTGTTTAGTGTGAATGTCTAAATCTTTTCTAAATCTACCTTGAGTTTAGTGCTTCTGTCTGCTACAATAACGTGAATTTTGAATGATCATTTGAGGTCTTTCTTCAGCAAATGTTACACTTAATTGTAATTTAAATGTATTAAATTTACCAGCATAGCATGTATTTCGTTTGATTGCAAGTTTTAATCCATTGATTGAAGTTTATTTCACTATTGACTAGTTCACTCAATGCAAGAGAACATTTTTGATTTGTAATTCTAATTTTAATTATCAGCCAGGCGTTTCAAACAGCAGTTTGTTTCTTTGTTGTGGTTCATTCACATTAATTTATTCAAAGTTCTGCTCTGTCAATTCAACCACCATTGTGCAAGTCCACACTCATCTCTCTCAGACGCACACAAACACACACATGAAACACTCATGTTTTATCACTGTGTGTGAGGTGATTTCAATGGCCTTTATCTGATCAAATGCAGAGTTTCCTGACAAAGTCTCTATATCATATTATCTCTCTGATGTCTGTTCATGCACGTTTTTTTGGTTTTTAGTATGCATATGTTAGCGTTACTGTTATCTATAAGCTAGTGTGCTCCTAAACAATGACAAAATTCACATTTAGAAGATATAAGCACTTAAAACATACAGTTTCTCACTTCCACCAATATGGATCAGTGATTTTGATGACATCACTCCGCACTTCTGCGTCTCATCAGATTTTCTGTCCAATCAAATGCACTCTAGAATCTGAAGCCTACATTATAAATAGGCACTGCGGCTTAAATCGGTCACACATTTACTGTTTCATACATGGTGAATGGCACATAGTGCATAGGCTATAGGGAATGATTCAGACAGTGTAAATATGCTTTCCATTAGGGCGAATGAAATTTGGTTTCACGTTAGTGTCACGTGAACTGCCACAGCTCCTGTCCAGAGACACGACAGCACAGAGCGGATCATGTGATCGAGTCGACGCAGACCAGAAAACATATCAGACACAGAGCGGGCCGGTGGCTAGTGATGATGAGCGCCAGCTGTGCGCCACACTGGTCTCATCTCACGGAGGAGTGACGGGTGCATAAAAGGTGGAGCAACGACAGTGCAAGATGAGAGAGGACCAGGCCTGGATTTCATGTTGTGTTTTGTTTACGTTTTGTATGTGTGTGCGTGGCAGTCGTCCTTGAGGGGCTGGATGCGGTTTACTTTCATTTTGTTTGTTTTATTTATTAAAGTCTTTAAATGTTCGCCGGTTCCCACCTCCTTCTTCCCATAACAAAGAACTGTGTTACATTGGTGCCGAAACCCGGGAGGAAGGAGGGACATGCTGTCGGAGAGCCCTCGCTGCTGAGGGGGATCGCGGTGCTGAGGAGGTCGGGCAGCGCGGATGGATGGAGACCGCGAGGGGCTGCCCGAGGCAATGGTGGTGGAGCGAGTGAAGACCGGTGGGACGGAGAGCTTGCTGCCGTGCCCCTGGGTTGAGGTGGGGTGGCTGCCGTCCGAGAGGGAGCGGAGGAGTCGCCGATGCTTGCTGTGAGCCTGAGCCTGCTGCCGTCAGGAGAAGGGAGCGCGGGACTCGCTGCCGGCTCCCTCAGTAGGAGAATTTTTTTCCTCCTCTCTGTTCTTTTCTCCTCTCTCGTTCTGTCGCTCCTCATGATCCTGGCTCTGTTTCTCTCGCCTCTCTGTCCTTTACCCCAGGTACCGCAGCCGCCGTGATCGTGACGGGAGCATAAAGGAGCGATGACAGTGAAGGACGATAGAGGGCCAGGCCTGGAATTTATGTTGTGTTTTGCTTACGTTTGGTATGTGTGTACGCAGCAGTCGTCAGTGAGGGGCTGCCTGTGGTTTACTTTCATTTTCTGTTTCTTTATTTTATTAAAGACTTTAAATGTTCACTGGTTCCCGCCTCCTTCTTCCCATAACAAATAACTGTGTTACAGACACATTTTAATTCTGCACAGAATGCTATATTTTAAAGAGATATGGGGGCCTTAGAAACAGCTCTGACAAGCAGAAGAGATAACATTGGTGGCATGCACCAACATAAATTACACAGTTTTCAGATTACACATCCCCAGCATGATCACTATTTTGCTTTAGTAACAGTTTCATATTAAATCTAAAAGGGGAATCTATTAGACTGTGCCTGTCATAAGCTGCAAAATGTGGCTTTAGAATCTCAACGGCTGTGGCTGAGCTGTGATTTTAAACGCTATTTTTAAAAGGGGAGGAGCTGTTCGATATGTCCCGCCCTATCTTCCTGTTTCAGTGGAAATGACGTCAAGACATTGAATAATTCTGCACGTTTCAAGGCACTTAAGTTGGCTTTTAAAGCCAAGAACTATATTAGCGTCCACACCAACGGATGATATTGTTCTGCTTATTTTAAGTGCGCGCTGCAGGTTTGTCGTCTGCCATTTTAAATGCCTGACTTCTTTAAAGCAGGATGGATTCTGATTGGCTGTCAATTTTATCATTCATCAGCTGGAAAAAAAATCATTCTGAATTCCAGTGATACCCTTTCTCTGTGCCGTTATCATTATAGTTGTTGTGTAAACTGCAATTTTTTAATATATATTTGAAAGATTTCAGATTTTAGAGTCTTTATCGTTATAGTTATCGTTGTTGGTGTGAACGGGCAATGACAAACTAATCGATGCAAACTTCATCAAATAAGAGACAACTTCAAATTCTGCTGTAAAGCAGCTCTACAGATGACAATAGTGTCATTATTCAGCTCAATTCACTTCAAGTTTTGTTCTCATCCAAGAGTGTCAGTGTAGTCAAATAAATAATATTTCTGAATATTAAGTGTGTTTTAAACCCCAACTAAGAAAGCCAGAGGCGACAGTGAAAATGAATCCAAACTCCATCAGGTGACAGAATGGAGAGAAAAAACAGGCTCAGTCGGGGGCCAGTTCTTCTCTGGCCAACGAACAAACACAGTGTGATTATGATTCAGGCTGCATCCAGCTCCTTCTGCTTGAAGATCGAAATCTGTCATGCCAGAATTTGGTGGAGAAGAAAAAAAAAAATACAATAGCATCTGCAAAAAGTGAAATCATAGCAAATCCAGTAACTAGCTCATTATAAGCCGGACACCTTGTAAACACAACTATATTGCCAATTGGACTGATAATTGGGCTCACAGTTCATGTTGGGCTCACACATCATGTTAAAAAAATAGCTATATATTATAAAAGACTGTGCTTCTGAACAGAGAAGGTGCATTTAACATGAACATCATTTATGTGATTACAATATATTACAAATGCACTGATAAAATATGTCTGCAGTCTGAGCAAACAAAAAGAGTAAAAAGGGTACACCATGAGGGGAAAATGAAAATACGGTAGGCAGGGTGAGTACAGAAGTTTGTCTTTATGATCAATGGCTGTCCAGTTCAATGGCTAGTGGGCTAATAGACTCACCCAAAGATTTATGGGAAATTTCACTGCTACGGAATGAATTTACAGAAAGGAATGAGGGAGGAAAACACCAAACAACTGAAATGAATCGGTTCTCTTATTTCAAAGATGTGTAGCATATGTGCCAGTTTTGAATAAAATAGTGGGAATAACATGGCGAGTGAGCAGAGAGTATCCAAAAACTGCACTCAAGTAAAAGTACTTATAGAAATATTTACTCAAAGTAAAAGTGAAAGTAATAATCTTAATAGTTACTTGAGTACGAGTAAAGTATCTAATGAAAAAGCTACTCAAGTAGTTAGTTACTAATTATATAACACAGATCAGGCATAACATTATGACAGGTGAAGTGAATAACACTGATGATCTATTCATCATGGCTCCTGTTAGTGGGTGGGATATATTAGGCAGCAAGAGAACATTTTGTCCTCAAAGTTGATGTGTTAGAAGCAGGAAAAATGGGCAAGCGTAAGGATTTGAGCGAGTTTGACAAGGGACAAATTGTGATGGCTAGACGACTGGGTCAGAGCATCTCCAAAACTGCAGCTCTTGTGGGGTGTTCCTGGTCTGCAGTGGTCAGGATCTATCAAAAGTGCTCCAAGGAAGGAACAGTGGTGAACCGGAGACAGGGTCATGGGCGGCCAAGGCTCATTGATGCACGTTTTTTCAAACAGAAAAAAAATAATAATTCAGTGGCTTAGTAAATATCACAATAATAATTAACTCCAACAGTTATATTTAAGTTTTTTTCACTGAAAGAATTTAGTATTTGAATAACCAATTATTTATTTAAAACATGCTTAATATATTTGTGAAATTTCTATTAAAATATTTGAGAATGGAGAATTAAACTGATCGGTTTAATTCAAGAACCACAAATATTACTTAATGCGATATTATTAATATTTAACACACTTAAGAAATTGAGTAAGTTTACTCAATAAAAACAGTGCACCCCTCCCCCACCCTCCGACGTGATGACAGCTCGACGGCTGAGTGAGCACGGGCTGTTTGAGGCTCTTCAGAGCAGTTCTCTCAGTGACACAGAACCAGTGCATTTCCTCTGTGAAATTCAGGTTTGTGTATGTTTTGTTTAATCTATGAAATCATTACTGTGTTTTATATAATTTTATTTAATGCAAAACAACATACAGGGACGCAATGTGACTCACCTAAACGAGTGTTGCATCTGTCTTTTCGCGTGATTTTTCGAATTTCGACCCCCTACCAAAATATTACCCCCCTCGTTGAAGTCGCTACCTGACTGCCTAATCCTAACCCCTCCCCCATCCCTACTCCTAAACCTACAAATACAACCTCAATTCCAAAAAAGTTGGGACACTGTACAAATTGTGAATAAAAACAGAATGCAATGATGTGGAAGTTTCAAATTTCAATATTTTATTCAGAAAACAACATGGATGACATATCAAATGTTTAAACTGAGAAAATGTATCATTTTAAGGGAAAAATAAGTTGATTTTAAATTTCATGGCATCAACACATCTCAAAAAAGTTGGGACAAGGCCATGTTTCCCACTGTGTAGCATCCCCTCTTCTTTTTATAACAGTCTGCAAACGTCTGGAGACTGAGGAGACAAGTTGCTCAAGTTTAGGAATAGGAATGTTGTCCCATTCTTGTCTAATACAGGCTTCTAGTTGCTCAACTGTCTTAGGTCTTCTTTGTCGCATCTTCCTCTTTATGATGCGCCAAATGTTTTCTATGGGTGAAAGATCTGGACTGCAGGCTGGCCATTTCAGTACCTGGATCCTTCTTCTACGCAGCCATGATGTTGTAATTGATGCAGTATGTGGTCTGGCACTGTCATGTTGGAAAATGCAAGGTCTTCCCTGAAAGAGACGACGTCTGGATGGGATATGTTGTTCTAGAACTTGGATATACCTTTCAGCATTGATGGTGCCTTTCCAGATGTGTAAGCTGCCCATGCCACACGCACTCATGCAACCCCATGCCATCAGAGATGCAGGCTTCTGAACTGAGCGCTGATAACAACTTGGGTTGTCCTTGTCCTCTTTAGTCCGGATGACATGGCGTCCCAGTTTTCCAAAAAGAACTTCAAATTTTGATTGGTCTGACCACAGAACAGTTTTCCACTTTGCCACAGTCCATTTTAAAACGAGCCTTGTCCCAGAGAAAACGCCTGCGCTTCTGGATCATGTTTAGATATGGCTTCTTTTTTGACCTATAGAGTTTTAGCCGGCAACGGCGAATGGCACGGTGGATTGTGTTCACCGACAATGTTTTCTGGAAGTATTCCTGAACCCATGTTGTGATTTCCATTACAGTAGCATTCCTGTATGGGATGCAGTGCCGTCTAAGGGCCCGAAGATCACGGGCATCCAGTATGGTTTTCCGTCCTTGACCCTTACGCACAGAGATTGTTCCAGATTCTCTGAATCTTTGGATGATATAATGCACTGTAGATGATGAGAACTTCAAACTCTTTGCAGTTTTCTCTGAGAAACTCCTTTCTGATATTGCTCCAGTATTTTTGGCCGCAGCATTGGGGGAATTGGTGATCCTCTGCCCATCTTGACTTCTGAGAGACACTGCCACTCTGAGAGGCTCTTTTTATACCCAATCATGTTGCCAATTGACCTAATAAGTTGCAAATTGGTCCTCCAGCTGTTCCTTATATGTACATTTAACTTTTCCGGCTTCTTATTGATACCTGTCCCAACTTTTTTGGAATGTGTAGCTCTCATGAAATCCAAAATGAGCCAATATTTGGCATGGCATTTCAAAATGTCTCACTTTCAACATTTGATATGTTATCTATATTCTATTGTGAATAAAATATAAGTTTATGAGATTTGTTAATTATTGCATTCCTTTTTTATTCAGAATTTGTACAGTGTCCCAACTTTTTTGGAATCGGGTTTGTACTATGGGGGTAATAATCTGGGAGGGGGCCAGAATTCTGCACAACACCGGTACCGCAACTGCGCAATACCCACTCACTGCAGAACACAAGATCCAGTGGGCGGAGATGGATAGGTTAAGGGATATTTACAGTGGATCTGGAGATGGGTAGGTTTAGGGTCCAGGGGGCAGAGACGAGTAGGTTTAGGGATTTGTAAAGTGGGAGGAGTTGGATCTGGATCCAACCTCGCCTGCTGGATCTCGTGTTCTGCAGTGAAGACCATCTCCAAATTACCATGGGACGGCGCGTGTTTATTTCAGACTCTGTGGACAATGGTAGCTTATTTAATGTATAAATTAATATATATGTCCAAAAAAGGCTACATACTTTATAGTGATGTTATCATGCCGTAATAATCTATTTGTTTGTAAAATATATTAACTGTATGAATTGAAATCGAATGGAACTATACCTGTGGAATCGTTCACAGACAGCATACGCAGTTCGACTAATAAAGATCTTCATCGCTGGCAAACAATAGGATGCATTTGCAGATTTGATTTTAATTGATTGTAGGTCCACTGCCACTTCATCATAAATGTAGAGGAAACTGGGTATGGTTGTAACACTTTTTTTCTTCAGCACCTAAAACTGCCCTTTTTTTAACTACACATCTGAAACTTTTTTTTTTACCCACATTTGTCTACTACAAATGGCAACAATTTAAATGTATCCAACTATATCACAGACTTTGTGAGATTAAATACTAATTGGTCCTTTGTTACAACCTACCCTACTACTGGGGTAGTGTAAGACATACTGGGGTAAGTAGTAACAGGTAGACAAAATGCACAAAAACTAAGGGTACTCCAAGTGATATGCCACAACAACAGTTTTATTTTAAATGAATGGCTGCAACAATAAAATATGTGTGAATATGGGGAGTGTATGTGCATATTGTGTGTGTTTGTGCATGTCTGTATGTCATTCATATGGGTGTGGGTGTGTGTGTGTGTGTGTGTGTGTGTGTGTGTGTGTGTGAGTGAAAGCAAATTAACATAAACATAGGCATTCTGTAGAATTGTTAAAATGACAAAAAAGTTCTTAGCTGTATGTAAGTGGATGGTTGTTTCAGAACACGCGTTACATCCTCCCCCGCCACTGTCATCCATTGTTTAGCTAGCTGTGTTAGCATGGTGCTTTGAAACTAGCAGGAGTTTGATACACCATTCTTTACTAGAGAAACTACACTTTGACCTGATATAACTCATACATTATCTACAACGGTAGAAGCACTAAACTTTTTTTCAGAATTAGATTTTCTGCTGTAGCTTCAGGAGAGATAGCAACACTAACTGGAAAACCTCCATGTGGGATCGTAAAGGAAGCCAGAGGAAACTGAAACTGTCATATGACTCTTATCTTATCCGTGATTCGTGAAATTGGTAGTGTTACAACTCTCCGTGTAACAACTATACCCGGTCTCACCTACTCCGTTACTACCCTCCTCAGATGGTAAGCAATGACAGAATATTTTTTAGTTATGTGTAGCTATTCCGTAAGCACAAATTAAATGACATGATGTATCTCTGTAAATCAGGTGCTGTTTTTGAGTCAATCGGTCATGAGTGCTCTCACTGCTGATAGTCAATACAGTCAAACCCATTAATATTCAAGCAGGTGTAAATGATCATAGATTAGAATAAAATTGTGGTTTGCAGACTGAATAGCAGAATTATGGGTGGATATTAGTCAGTGGTAAAAGGAATTTTCTGATTTATACATTGTTCTTTTTGTAAAAAGGAGGAATCAATGCTTAATAATGATTCAAGATATGGAGGCACACTGCCGGAAGTACAGCAGCTTATCATGAGCTGTTTAACAGCAGCTTTCAAGCATACAATGAGCTAATTTCTGGACCTATGATGTTACTTGGATATAAATGGCCCATTTATTTTCTATTTCCAGGCATGAAATATTTAGGTCATTATTTGACTTTTAAATGCGGATAAAAAACACAGAGACACCTGTATTATTTGACTGTTTTACAGCTTCTCCCAACACTGTGACATGAGTCACAACATGAGACACAAGGAAATAGATTAAATAGAAAAGGTGCATGAAGATAATAATGGCTTACTGGAGAAATCAGGACAGTTACATTTCTCCAGTGCTCTAGTGTTTTGTTTTTTTTCTTAATTGCTGCAAATAGACCCTTGCTTCTACTTTCCTGGTTTGAACCAACCAGTGACATTAAAATTAATTATCAATATTAGTTAACAGTAACTGTCATGGTGGATGGCTGTAGAGAAGGGCACAATGAGGAAGATGACCAAATAGACCACGAATCAAAACAATAATAAACAGAAGAAGAACTCAAAAGAAACACAGCCACAAAAACATTAACATTATTAAACTACAGGACAAGGAACAAACTGAAACTGAGGGCTTATATACAGAGGGCAAACAACGAGGCTGATGAGTTAATTAACAAGGGACAGGTGAATTAGATGAACCAATGAAACACATGGACAAACTAAGGCCCCGGCCACACGGAGACGAGTTTAGCTGTATACGTTCAAATTTTGTATCGTATCAGCGTTTTGTCCACACAGATCCGGTGTTTTTTGGAGCATGAAACCGATATTTTTTGAAACCGGGTCCCAGAGTGGATAAATCTGAAACCGACACCCTTGCGTTTTCATGTGTACAGCCAATCTGTATATTTTGTGAAACGGTGATGCCATCACACCACGTCCCGCGTGGGAAAGACTAAAAAGGGATACAGCTACAGGCACTGGGCATGCACACATCAATACTGAGTCATTTAATTACTGTATTTCCATTATTGTAAGGGTAGGTTTAGGGTGTAGGCATTAATAAAACACATCTAGTAAGTAGCAAATTTATTTATTGTTATTTTATTGTGAGATTTTGCCTCACTTCCTACCGTTGCTGTACCCCTTCTAGCCACAACTCTTCTTCTCTGTTTTTAGTGTATTTCTGTGGCAGAATTACAGCGCCACACACTGGCCTGGCATGTATACTATATCGTTTTGAGTTGTTTTCACTGCTCTCGTGTCTACGCAGATATTTCTTGAAACGAGAAAAAAAAGGGGAAAGCTCTGGCTTCGTGTGGACGGAGCCTAGAGCTGAATCCGAAATCGCCCCCTAAACCCTCAATCACTATTCCCTACTTTAGTCCACTAATACAGTTCATTTGAAGGAGTGAATGAAAACAAGTGACTGACTTTGGACAGCCGCTGTGTGTACATCGCTGTACACTCATTATCGTGGTGCAACGTGGGATAGAATGAGTGCACTCAATAACGTCCACTATGGTTTCGGACACCACTACAAATGGCTGTCCCCTTAAATAGTGCCCTATTTAAGGGTATAGGGGGTGATTTCGGATTCAGCCTAGGTCAAAGGAAAATGAGCAAACAGAAAGTGAACACAATGAAAACAAAGACAAAACTGAAAATAACCCAGACACTAAGGCCTGGGACACACTAGACTATTTTCAAATCTTAATCGATTTTATTACCAAACATGTTTGATATTTACGATTTGGGATCATGTGGGCTCCGATGCGATCGGAAGCAGTAAAATAATTGTAATGACGCCACACAACTGAGGATTTTTTGAACAAAAAATCGGTTGCAACAAGCCTCGAATAGGGCCATGCCCCCCGATCGCTTGGGGTTGCAAATCGGGTTTAAAATCTTCAAGTGTGAGGCCAGCCTAAGGATATGTTTACTTGACAACGGCATGCTTAAAACTGAGAAATTTTTCCTTTGAATTTCCTGCGTACAGACGACACCATTGCCAAAACGATCCCCATTCACACGGATCCACGAAAATAAATAAAAATGCTGTATTCTGCAGCCAGGCCATTAGATGCAGAACTGAAATGAACACTATAGACTGAACATGTAATATGCATTTGCATGACATCATCGTCATTGCAGATTCGCATTTTTGTTGTTTACACAGAAATGGTTTTCAAAAACTTGCATTTTGAAACCTGTTTTCAAAAGTTTGGGTTTTCAGGCACCCAAAACGCTGTTGTCGTGTGTAAATGAACGGCCAAAAGCATAAAAAGTTTTACGTTTTTAGTTGAAAATGGTGTCATGTAAACTGCCCCTAAACAATGAACAGAACTTCTACAGCATTTATTAATCTTAGCCAATGTTAATTTCAACATTTACAACTACATGTTTAATATCCAAAGTTGTATTTGTTAACACTTGTTAGTGCACTGTGAAATATGTCTGTGAATTTCTCATTGTTAATGTTAGCTAATGCATTTACTCAACTCAACTTTTGTCAAAAGCATAATTTATAATTTAATGTAATAAAAATAGAAAAAAAGATGTTTGAAAGTGTCTCTACATGATGAGAACATTATGTTGGTTGGTTGAAACCAGCAAGTTCTGCAAGGCCAGACCCAGATCTGCCTTTTCTGTATTGTAAGTGTATGGAATGGGCATTGGCTCTGTAAATGGGGAAAAGAGTGTGAGGAGCTGGAAAAGGTTGGATTTTACACTCCTATAATCACAAATCATGACCTCTGAATGAGACACACACAGTGAAATTATCAAAGGCACACCTAAATATCTGTGACAGGTCATCTTCTGCTACACACACACTTTTTTTTTGCATTCTTTTTCTTTGTATTTACTCAATACTTCTGCAATAATTTCTGCTTTTAAGCAAAACCGCAATGATACTTTCTTTCATCTTTATTCTTCCTCTGTCTTCCAGTCCAAATAAAGACTCTTGTTCCTTTGGTGAGACACAGGACAAAGTACTGCATTAGAATAACATAAATAAAGATGAATAATATTAGCCTTTTGAACCAGCTCAATCTCTCTGTAAAGGATCATGTGACTGTAAAATCCTTCACTGACACAGAGAAACAGACGAGAACTTTATACTCAAAACACCAAAGCTCTTTATCTCAGTCCCAGAATAGACTGTGTATATTCACTTCAGAGGTATATTATTTTGCTGTGTGGAGGCCGTATTTATTTCAAGGTGGAGCACTGAGGAGTTGAGATGCTAACTGTGGTTCAGGGTGAGTATTATTGTGTGAAATAATGCCCATAGTTCATGGTGACTCATCTTTTACTCTCTTCTGTTTGAGCATGAGCGCTCAAGGCAAACACAAATCAAACTATAGGACTGGATGACTACACAGCAAAACATTTTTTTTTTTATCTTGTGTTCTCCAGTAGAAATATCTAAATGCACTAAACCGTTCAAAAGTTTGGAGAGATTTTCAGAGTAATGATGCAAGCGTTAGTTGTTATTTACCTACCCTCATGTCAAACCTTCTGTCCCTCCATTGACAGTCTACATTACTACCACTTTGAACTTTCAAAAAGTTCATAAAAAGATCGTAAAACTAATCCATATGAATTGAGTGGTTTAGTCCAAATTTTCTAAAGAGACAATCATTTTACATGATGAATAGACTGAAATGTATTATTCATCAACACATCTAATATGGTAAATTGAAGCTCAAGCATGCTTGATTGACATGCAAGAACCAATGAGGTTCATTCTTGTGTTACGCAGCACGTTTGAGCTTCAGCAAGAACCAATGAGGTTCATTCTTGTGTTTACGCAGCACGTTTGAGCTTCAGCAAGAACCAATGAGGTTCATTCTTGTGTTACGCAGCACGTTTGAGCTTCAGCAAGAACCAATGAGGTTCATTCTTGTTATGCAGCACGTTTGAGCTTCAGCAAGAACCAATGAGGTTCATTCTTGTTATGCAGCACGTTTGAGCTTCAGCAAGAACCAATGAGTTTCATTCTTGTGTTACGCAGCACGTTTGAGCTTCCGCAAGAACCAATGAGGTTCATTCTTGTTAGGCAGCACGTTTGAGCTTCAACAAGAACCAATGAGGTTCATTCTCATGTTACGCAGCACGTTTGAGCTTCCGCAAGAACCAATGAGGTTCATTCTTATGCAGCACGTTTGAGCTTCAGCAAGAACCAATGAGGTTCATTCTTGTGTTACGCAGCACGCTTGAGCTTCAGCAAGAACCAGTGAGGTTCATTCTTGTGTTACGCAGCACGTTTGAGCTTCAGCAAGAACCAATGAGGTTCATTCTCGTGTTACGCAGCACATTTGAGCTTCAGCAAGAACCAATGAGGTTCATTCTTGTTACGCAGCACATTTGAGCTTCAGCAAGAACCAATGAGGTTCATTCTTGTGTTACGCAGCACGTTTGAGCTTCAGCAAGAACCAATGAGGTTCATTCTTGTGTTGCGCAGCACGTTTGAGCTTCCGCAAGAACCAATGAGGTTCATTCTCGGGTTATTCGCAGCACGCGTTTGAGCTTCCTCAAGAACCAATGAGGTTCATTCTCGTGTTACGCAGCACGTTTGAGCTCAAGAACCAATGAGGTTCATTCTTGTGTTACGCAGCACGTTTGAGCTTCCGCAAGAACCAATGAGGTTCATTCTTGTGTTACGCAGCACGTTTGAGCTTCCTGAAGAACCAATGAGGTTAATTCTAGTGTTACGCTGCACGTTTGAGCTTCAGCAAGAACCAATGAGGTTCATTCTTGTGTTACGCAGCACGTTTGAGCTCAAGAACCAATGAGGTTCATTCTCGTGTTACGCAGCACGTTTGAGCTTCTGCAAGAACCAGTGAGGTTCATTCTTGTTACGCAGCACATTTGAGCTTCAGCAAGAACCAATGATGTTAATTTTTGTACGTGTAGCACGCAGCACGTTTGAGCTTCTGCAAGAACCAATGAGGTTAATTTTAGAGTTACGCAGCACGTTTGAGCTTCCGCAAGAACCAATGAGGTTCATTCTTGTTAGGCAGCATGTTTGAGCTTCCGCAAGAACCAATGAGGTTCATTCTTGTTATGCAGCACATTTGAGCTTCAGCAAGAACCAATGAGGTTCATTCTTGTGTTATGCACCACGTTTGAGCTTCCGCAAGAACCAATGAGGTTCATTCTTGTTTGTTCACGCAGTTCACGCGTTTGAGCTTCTTGAGCTTCCGCAAGAACCAATGAGGTTCATTCTTGTTACGCTGCACGTTTGAGCTTCAGCAAGAACCAGTGAGGTTCATTCTCGTGTTATGCAGCACGTTTGAGCTTCAGCAAGAACCAATGAGGTTCATTCTCGTGTTACGCAGCACGTTTGAGCTTCAGCCAAGAATCAATGATGTTCATTCTCGTGTTACGCAGCACGTTTGAGCTTCCGCAAGAACCAATGAGGTTCATTCTCGTGTTACGCAGCACATTTGAGCTTCAGCAAGAACCAATGAGGTTCATTCTCGTGTTACGCAGCACATTTGAGCTTCAGCAAGAACCACTGAGGTTCATTCTCATGTTACGCAACATGTTTGAGCTTCTTCAAGAACCAATGAGGTTCATTCTCGTGTTACGCAGCACGTTTGAGCTTCCGCAAGAACCAATGAGGTTCATTCTTGTTAGGCAGCACGTTTGAGCTTCAACAAGAACCAATGAGGTTCATTCTCATGTTATGCAGCACATTTGAGCTTCCGCAAGAACCAGTGAGGTTCATTCTTGTGTTACGCAGCACGTTTGAGCTTCAGCAAGAACCAATGAGGTTCATTCTTGTGTTACGCAGCACGTTTGAGCTTCAGCAAGAACCAATGAGGTTCATTCTTGTGTTGCGCAGCACGTTTGAGCTTCCGCAAGAACCAATGAGGTTCATTCTCGGGTTACGCAGCATGTTTGAGCTTCCGCAAGAACCAATGAGGTTCATTCTTGTTACGCTGCACGTTTGAGCTTCAGCAAGAACCAGTGAGGTTCATTCTCGTGTTATGCAGCACGTTTGAGCTTCAGCAAGAACCAATGAGGTTCATTCTCGTGTTACGCAGCACGTTTGAGCTTCAGCCAAGAATCAATGATGTTCATTCTCGTGTTACGCAGCACGTTTGAGCTTCCGCAAGAACCAATGAGGTTCATTCTCGTGTTACGCAGCACATTTGAGCTTCAGCAAGAACCAATGAGGTTCATTCTTGTTACGCAGCACATTTGAGCTTCAGCAAGAACCACTGAGGTTCATTCTCATGTTACGCAACATGTTTGAGCTTCTTCAAGAACCAATGAGGTTCATTCTCGCACGTCACGCAAGAACCACGTTTGAGCTTCCGCAAGAACCAATGAGGTTCATTCTTGTTAGGCAGCAGCACGTTTGAGCTTCAACAAGAACCAATGAGGTTCATTCTCATGTTATGCAGCACATTTGAGCTTCCGCAAGAACCAGTGAGGTTCATTCTTGTGTTACGCAGCACGTTTGAGCTTCAGCAAGAACCAATGAGGTTCATTCTTGTGTTATGCACCACGTTTGAGCTTCCGCAAGAACCAATGAGGTTAATTTTAGAGTTACGCAGCACGTTTGAGCTTCCGCAAGAACCAATAAGGTTCATTCTTGTTAGGCAGCATGTTTGAGCTTGAGCAAGAACCAATGAGGTTCATTCTTGTTGTTGCGCAGCACGTTTGAGCTTCAGCAAGAACCAATGAGGTTCATTCTCGTGTTACGCAGCACGTTTGAGCTTCAGCCAAGAATCAATGATGTTCATTCTCGTGTTACGCAGCACGTTTGAGCTTCAGCAAGAACCAATGAGGTTCATTCTTGTTACGCAGCACATTTGAGCTTCAGCAAGAACCACTGAGGTTCATTCTCATGTTACGCAACATGTTTGAGCTTCTTCAAGAACCAATGAGGTTCATTCTCGTGTTACGCAGCACGTTTGAGCTCAAGAACCAATGAGGTTCATTCTCGTGTTACGCAGCACGTTTGAGCTTCTGCAAGAACCAGTGAGGTTCATTCTTATTACGCAGCACATTTGAGCTTCAGCAAGAACCAATGATGTTAATTTTTGTGTTACGCAGCACGTTTGAGCTTCCGCAAGAACCAATGAGGTTCATTCTTGTTAGGCAGCACGTTTGAGCTTCCGCAAGAACCAATGAGGTTCATTCTTATTATGCAGCACATTTGAGCTTCAGCAAGAACCAATGAGGTTCATTCTTGTGTTCCGCAGCACGTTTGAGCTTCCGCAAGAACCAATGAGGTTCATTCTTGTGTTACGCAGCACGTTTGAGCTTCCTGAAGAACCGATGAGGTTAATTCTAGTGTTACGCTGCACGTTTGAGCTTCAGCAAGAACCAGTGAGGTTCATTCTCGGTTACGCATGCGTTTGAGCTCAAGAACCAATGAGGTTCATTCTTGTTACGCAGCACGTTTGAGCTTCTGCAAGAACCAGTGAGGTTCATTCTTGTTACGCAGCACGTTTGAGCTTCTGCAAGAACCAGTGAGGTTCATTCTTGTGTTACGCAGCACATTTGAGCTTCAGCAAGAACCAATGATGTTAATTTTTGTGTTACGCAGCACGTTTGAGCTTCTGCAAGAACCAATGAGGTTAATTTTAGTGTTACGCTGAGCACGTTTGAGCTTCCGCAAGAACCAATGAGGTTCATTCTTGTTAGGCAGCACGTTTGAGCTTCGCAAGAACCAATGAGGTTCATTCTTGTTAGGCAGCACGTTTGAGCTTCCGCAAGAACCAATGAGGTTCATTCTTGTTATGCAGCACATTTGAGCTTCAGCAAGAACCAATGAGGTTCATTCTTGTGTTGCGCAGCACGTTTGAGCTTCCGCAAGAACCAATGAGGTTCATTCTGTGTTACGCAGCACGTTTGAGCTTCCTGAAGAAGAACCGATGAGGTTAATTCTAGTGTTACGCTGCACGTTTGAGCTTCAGCAAGAACCAGTGAGGTTCATTCTCGTGTTACGCAGCACGTTTGAGCTTCAGCAAGAACCAATGAGGTTCATTCTTGTGTTATGCAACACGTTTGAGCTTCTTCAAGAACCAATGAGGTTCATTCTCGTGTTTTACGCAGCACGTTTGAGCTTCTGCAAGAACCAATGAGGTTCATTCTCGTGTTTTTATGCGAGCACGCTTGAGCTTCCGCAAGAACCAATGAGGTTCATTCTTGTTACGCAGCACGTTTGAGCTTCTGCAAGAACCAGTGAGGTTCATTCTTGTTACGCAGCACATTTGAGCTTCAGCAAGAACCAATGATGTTAATTTTTGTGTTACGCAGCACGTTTGAGCTTCCGCAAGAACCAATGAGGTTCATTCTTGTTAGGCAGCACGTTTGAGCTTCCGCAAGAACCAATGAGGTTCATTCTTATTATGCAGCACATTTGAGCTTCAGCAAGAACCAATGAGGTTCATTCTTGTGTTCCGCAGCACGTTTGAGCTTCCGCAAGAACCAATGAGGTTCATTCTTGTGTTACGCAGCACGTTTGAGCTTCCTGAAGAACCGATGAGGTTAATTCTAGTGTTACGCTGCACGTTTGAGCTTCAGCAAGAACCAGTGAGGTTCATTCTCGGGTTACGCAGCACGTTTGAGCTCAAGAACCAATGAGGTTCATTCTTGTTACGCAGCACGTTTGAGCTTCTGCAAGAACCAGTGAGGTTCATTCTTGTTACGCAGCACGTTTGAGCTTCTGCAAGAACCAGTGAGGTTCATTCTTGTGTTACGCAGCACATTTGAGCTTCAGCAAGAACCAATGATGTTAATTTTTGTGTTACGCAGCACGTTTGAGCTTCTGCAAGAACCAATGAGGTTAATTTTAGTGTTACGCAGCACGTTTGAGCTTCCGCAAGAACCAATGAGGTTCATTCTTGTTAGGCAGCACGTTTGAGCTTCCGCAAGAACCAATGAGGTTCATTCTTGTTAGGCAGCACGTTTGAGCTTCCGCAAGAACCAATGAGGTTCATTCTTGTTATGCAGCACATTTGAGCTTCAGCAAGAACCAATGAGGTTCATTCTTGTGTTCCGCAGCACGTTTGAGCTTCCGCAAGAACCAATGAGGTTCATTCTTGTGTTACGCAGCACGTTTGAGCTTCCTGAAGAACCGATGAGGTTAATTCTAGTGTTACGCTGCACGTTTGAGCTTCAGCAAGAACCAGTGAGGTTCATTCTCGTGTTACGCAGCACGTTTGAGCTTCAGCAAGAACCAATGAGGTTCATTCTTGTGTTATGCAACACGTTTGAGCTTCTTCAAGAACCAATGAGGTTCATTCTCGTGTTTTACGCAGCACGTTTGAGCTTCTGCAAGAACCAATGAGGTTCATTCTCGTGTTTTACGCAGCACGTTTGAGCTTCCGCAAGAACCAATGAGGTTCATTCTTGTTAGGCAGCACGTTTGAGCTTCCGCAAGAACCAATGAGGTTCATTCTTGTTATGCAGCACGTTTGAGCTTCAGCAAGAACCAATGAGGTTCATTCTTGTGTTGCGCAGCACGTTTGAGCTTCCGCAAGAACCAATGAGGTTAATTCTCGGGTTACGCAGCACATTTGAGCTTCCTCAAGAACCAATGAGGTTCATTCTCGTGTTACGCAGCACGTTTGAGCTCAAGAACCAATGAGGTTCATTCTCATGTTACGCAGCATGTTTGAGCTTCTGCAAGAACCAGTGAGATTCATTCTTGTGTTACGCAGCACATTTGAGCTTCAGCAAGAACCAATGATATTAATTTTTGTGTTACGCAGCACGTTTGAGCTTCTGCAAGAACCAATGAGGTTAATTTTAGTGTTACGCAGCACGTTTGAGCTTCCGCAAGAACCAGTGAGGTTCATTCTTGTTAGGCAGCACGTTTGAGCTTCAGCAAGAACCAATGAGGTTCATTCTTGTTATGCAGCACATTTGAGCTTCAGCAAGAACCACTGAGGTTCATTCTTGTGTTCCGCAGCACGTTTGAGCTTCCGCAAGAACCAATGAGGTTCATTCTTGTTATGCAGCACATTTGAGCTTCAGCAAGAACCACTGAGGTTCATTCTCGTGTTACGCAGCACGTTTGAGCTTCAGCAAGAACCAATGAGGTTCATTCTTGTGTTCCGCAGCACGTTTGAGCTTCCGCAAGAACCAATGAGGTTCATTCTCGTGTTACGCAGCACGTTTGAGCTTCAGCAAGAACCAGTGAGGTTCATTCTCGTGTTACGCAGCACGTTTGAGCTTCAGCAAGAACCAATGAGGTTCATTCTTGTGTTATGCAACACGTTTGAGCTTCAGCAAGAACCAATGAGATTCATTCTCGTGTTACGCAGCACGTTTGAGCTTCTGAAAGAACCAATGAGGTTCATCCTTGTTATGCAGCACGTTTGAGCTCAAGAACCAATGAGGTTTGTTCTTGTGCATCAAGCACACTGTCAAAAATTATTGGATCTATAAGTCATGAAAACATGTTTTTAGGTTAATTTAACTCATCAAAATAAGTTAAAAATAAAAAGCAATTTCAACTTTTTAATTTAAGTGATACAAGATTCAACTCAAAAGTGTAAGTCAGATGAATGTAAATTGTAATATAGTGAGTTAAATTTACTTGCTTCAACTTGCTTTAACTTAAAATGTTAAGGCAGCAACTGAACTTAAGTTTCTTAAATTGAAATAGGTAGAAATGTTGAATAGTGTTCGGTGGAGCCTCTGTTAATGTTAAGCTGCTCAATGTTTATATGTGAAGCCTAAACTAAATCTGTTCCTCATATTAAGCGATCAAGTCTCTTCAGAAAAATGGAGGAAAGAAAGCGCTCAGATTTCATTTAAAATATCTTCACTTGTTTGAAGATGAGTAAAAATGGTTTTGACAAAATGGTTTGGAACAACATGAGGGTAAGTAATTGATGACAACTTTTTCATTTTTAATAATGTTTAAATTGATTAGAAGTGTCTTTATAATGTTACAAAAGATCTCTATTTCCAATAAATTTGGCTTATTCATCTATGAATCCTGAAAAAATATATCACCTTTCCACAAAAATATTAAGCAGCACAACTGATTTCAACATTGATAAAAATAAGAAATGTTTCTTGAGAAAATCACCATATTAGAAAGATTTGAATGTTAGAGTATTTTAATTAGTCTTAGTTTTTTCTTTTACACCTGTACACAAATAGTTTCTTGATTTAAGTAAAAACATCAATACATTTTTAAAACAAAAATATATAATTTGGGCTGATTTAGGCCTATTGTTTTTAGATGTTTAAATATTTTTACTGAAAAAGACAAAATTATCAATAAAGAAAATTACACTTTTTGTGTTTTTTTCATTATTTTTTTATTTCCTTTTCTTGTGCTCCTTCACTCACTGATTTATTCCTGTTTTCGAATCGAGTTTCATTAATGGTACCTTCTGCTCAAACCAGTGAACTGCTTTTTATTTTCTGAAGCAAAACTTTTTACAATTTGCACATAAAGTCTCTCAGTGTGTTTACACTAGTCTCTATTTATTTAAAGGTCAGGTGAAAGCGCTTTTCATTATGGCAGCTTATTTCAAGGGCAGATGAATTGCTTTGCTAAATGCATAACAAGAATATTGAGTTACATTCATAAATGAATGAAAGTGGCATGTTAGAGGAGAAAAGGGGCAGACAGTCGAACAATAACCGCCACATTAGCAGTCCGGTCGACAATTGCCTCAAGGTGCCTTTTCAAATGATGACCATGTCAAGATGAATGAACAATAACCGGGGCGAAACTGCGTTCTGTGAAAACAATTCAAAAGATAAACACTCATGTGATAACTATTGCCATCTGTGCGTAATTCAGCATTATGATTTCTGGCAAATAACGGCTATTATTTTTATTAATAATTGTTTTATATTAATTAAATTAATATTTGGTATTGAATCATTTGCTAATACATTTCATTCAGTGTGTGAATTACTCATGAATAACACTAATAATATATTAGTTAGGTATATAAACATATAATAATTATACACAACTTAATTCTGTGTGACAAGATCTCTTAAGTCTGTTAAAGCTACAATATGTATTTTTTCGCCACTAGGGGTCGCTAACATATTTAAAACAATAACAAAGGCATAGAATGATGACGCAGTGAATGAGCGTGAAATCATGGAACTTGTCCTCATACCGATGGATCTAATAATGTTTAATGGGGAAATAATGTTTCTGGATGAGTGAATGCATTCATGTTTTCAGACTGTGGTATGAAAGCAGGGCATTACTAATAGGAGACAGATATCAGTGCTACACACGCGAGTCCCAGGGATATCAAGAAATGAGGACATTTTCAGTGTGGGGTCAGTGTGGGGTCAGTTTATTTGACAAATTAAAATTGTGAGGAAACGCAATACTGTTTCACTTGGTCTACACTATCTAAACTGCATTTGAGTGTGTTGAAAGTTATAATGTTATTCTGTGTGTTAGTTTGTTGGCTGTATGAGACTAGCAGGAAGTTACATCAACATTTGAACATCACACGTGTTGAGATACATAACTGTACATTTGCTCACCTGTCTAATAAAGCACATGCAAGAACGGCATCTCTGTCAAGTCGAAGTTTGTTGCGAAGCTCTCGCCATCTCGTAAACGCCACATCGATACTGGTCCTCTTTTGATTTCTCTTTTCATTCCAAAGTCTGCTTGCCATGGTCTATAATGTTTGAACGAAACTACAACAGCATGCCACTAGATGTTACGCAGTTGTCCACGTCTGTTGCCATGGTTTCTATGGCAGTAAAAGCAGAAACTGAGGGTAATGCGGATATGACGCCATTGACAGGTTCCTTGGTTATCACAATTTTCTCACGATTTACAAGTTGGAAACATTTGGGATATTATAAGTGCTCAACTGAACAAAATATATAACACTGGCCTAGTGGTTTTTGGATATTTTACTGCAAAAATCCTACATATTGCACCTTTAATAGCTTTGACATTATTGAACACAGGTGTCCTCCAATCCAGTAGAGGGCACTGTTTTCATGTCTCTGGGTTGCAGACAAATGGACAGAGTTGCCCAAACTTCATGAGAAAGTCATTTTCTGCTCTTGTCAGTGCTTCCTCATCAATATAGACTGCCGCCCTTCTGGCAGTCAGGTAGTATTGCACTTTTCTGAGTCTCCAGCCTAACACATACATCAGGAGTCCACACACTGCCGCAGTAGAACGGCCCACTCCTGCATTACAGTGAACATATACTGTGTGACCGTTCTTCAACAGTCCATAGAGCAGGAACACCGCCTGGGGCAGCATCTGTGTACGACCTGAAGAGGGCAAATATAAGCAAGAAGCTCTTTAGATTCTTGCATTAGTTATCAAGTTTACAGCTCAGGTACAGCATATCCTCTGTGTCCTAAGTACATGTTACATAAAGGAAAAACTACCAAATCGGTTACTCACAGTATACGATTCTATGACAGTAAGAATTCAACCTTACAAGGGAACTGCCTAAGCAGTGAAATGGCTCATTTGTGTTATTCAAGGGTATATTGGCCAACCACACACACAACTGACCTTCTGTGCTCATGTCTGGGGTGGGGATCCAGACATAAGAAAGGCCACAGTCTTTGTACAGTAGCTCCATTGTCTCTGGGGTCATGGGTTGACTGAGGTCACGCCGGCAGCCGTGTGAGTTGTTTATAATGTCCCATTCTGTCTGAAAGTTCATCACTGCTGTAACCCCCAGTTCTTGTTTGAGCTTCAGGGTTACATGTTCGACCCGTCGAGGGCAGCTGCCTAACCAGACACGTGGCAGCACCCTGAAGAGAAGAGAGAGAGGAAACTTAGCGGTGTGAATGAGGGTGCGTGTGTGTCTACAAACTATGGAAATAGTTGTGTGTGTAACCGTGACGGCCCATCAGAGGAAAGGGAAATAAAAAAAAATATTCAAAATATAACAACTTAAGAGATCAAATTAACTGTTACAATAAATGTACTTATAAATGTGCAAAACTAAAATAAGTAAAATTTTTATATTATATTTATATTATATACAGATCATGAGCAGCCAAAGACACAATAATTAAACCTGCTGCAATATTTTATTGGTTTGATCAATATTTTACATACATCAACTTCCCCGGAAAATTCCCTGATAGACCACTGGGGGGAAAAAAAAGTGGAACGCAGAATGGAATTTTTTGTAATTCATGGAAAGAGAGCATGATTGCATACAGAAAGGCCATAAAAACTGCTAGATCTGCTCATTTCTCGACTCTCTTGGAAGAAAACACACACAACCCTAGGTATTTATTTGATACAGTGGCTAAGTTAACCAAAAATAAAGCTTCAACTTCTGATGGTTGTAAACAGCACAGCAGTAATGACTTTATGAACTTTTTTACGTGTAAGATTGACAATATTAGGAAGAAAATTATAACCATGCAGCCGTCTACTACAGTGTCACATGAGACAGAGCATTGTTGTCACTGAGAAAAAATTACATTCATTCACTGCTATAGGAGAGGAAGAATTGGCTAAACTCGTTAAATCATCTAAAAATCAACATGTATGCTCGACCCTATACTGACTAGGCTATTAAAAGAGATGCTACCAGAGGTCATAGATCCTCTTCTTAATATCATTAACTCATCTTTGTTATTAGGATATGTACGAAAACTTTTAAGTTGGCTATTATCAAACCACTTATTAAAAAACCTCAACTTGATCCTACAGAATTAGTCAATTATAGGCCGATCTCAAATCTACCCTTCCTGTCAAAAATACTGGAAAAGGCAGTGTCTTCACAATTGTGCTCCTTTCTTAGAAAGAAATGGTATCTGTGAGGATTTCCAGTCAGGATTTAGACCGTATCATAGTACTGAGACTGCTCTCATCAGAGTTACAAATGATTTACTCTTATCATCCGATCGTGGTTGTATCTCTCTATTAGTGTTACTCGATCTTAGCGCTGCATTCGATACTATCGACCGCAACATTCTTTTGAATAGACTCGAAAATTATGTTGGCATTAGTGGAACTGCATTGGCATGGTTTAAATCATACTTATCTGACCGTTATCAGTTTGTAGCAGTAAATGAAGAGATGTCACACCGATCACAAGTTCAGTATGGAGTACTGCAGGGCTCAGTGCTAGGACCGTTGCTCTTCACCCTGTACATGCTACCACTGGGAGATATCATTAGGAAGCATGGTGTTAGTTTTCATTGTTATGCTGACGATACTCAGCTCTATATTTCTTCACGCCCTGACAAAACTTACCAATTCACAAGATTAACGGAATGCATAGCTGATATAAAACATTGGATGTCTAGTAATTTCCTGCAACTTAATTCAGAAAAAAAATTTTTTTTAAATTATTGGACAAAAAAACCTCTGCAAGTAGTAACCTAGAATACTGTCTAACACTCGATGGCTGCTCTGTCAAGTCCTCGTCATCAGTTAGGAATCTGGGTGTGATACCAATCTTTCATTTGATAGCCACGTTTCTAACATCTGTAAAACTGCATTCTACCATCTTAAAAATATATCTAAATTACGGCACATCCTTTCGATGCAAAATGCTGAACAGTTAATTCATGCATTCATGACCTCAAGGCTAGATTACTGTAATGCTTTACTGGGTGGTTGCCCTGCTCGCTTAATAAACAAACTCCAGCTGGTCCAAAATGCAGCAGCTCGAGCTCTTACTAGTACAAGGAAGTATGACCATATTAGCCCGGTTCTGTCAACACTTCCTATTAAACATTGTATAAATTTTAAAATCTTGCTTATTACTTACAAAGCACTAAATGGTTTAGCTCCCCAGTACTTGAGCGAACTCTTAACGCATTATACTCCATCACGTCTATTGCGGTCTCAAAACTCTGGCCAGTTGATAATACCTAGAATATCAAAATCAACTGCAGGCGGTCGATCCTTTTCCTATTTAGCACCTAAACTCTGGAACAGTCTTCCTAGCATTGTTCGGGAAGCAGACACACTCTGTCAGTTTAAATCTAGACTAAAAACGCATCTCTTTACTATGGCTTACACATAAAACATTATCAATTTCTATTATTCAAATCAGTAAATGATTGTTAGGCTGCATTAACTAGGTCAGCCGGAACCAGGAACACTTCCCATAACACCTGACGTACTCGTTACATCATAAGAAGAATGGCATCTACGCTAATGTTAATCTCTCTGTTTATCCCGAGGTTTACTGCAGACGGCCGGATCCGGGCCGTATCCAGACCAGATTGTGGACCTGTGCCTGGACATGACCAATGCATCCCTGAAATGTCTGCAGAGAGCATGTCAAATAAACTCCCCCCATAAATGCCGCATCGACACGACATCCTCATTAAACCCGTCTCTGGCGTGACGACTCCAATCTTTCAAATAATCTTACGAATATATGTTTACCTAATATGACTTAAGACCTGCAATGTTGCCAGAATTATAATCATACACTGTTTGTTCGTCGGCCAGAGGAGAACTGGCACCCCGACTGAGCCTGGTTTCTCCCAAGGTTTTTTTCTCCATTCTGACCCTGAAGGAGTTTTGGTTCCTTGCCACCGTTGCCTCTGGCTTTTGGCTTGCTCAGTTGGGGACACCTAAATTTCATCTATATTACCGATCTGCCCACATTGACATGATAACATCACCGTTTCACCAGAACAGCTGTACAAATTCTGTTGCATTATTTTCCTGTTAACAATGTGAAGCTGCTTTGAAACAATTGGACTTGTTAAAAGCACTATATAAATAAAGGTGACTTACACTGCTGTAACATACGATCACCACACAGCTTAATAGATATATTATGAGATCCCAGAGCAATGAGTGCAGACAGATGTGACAGGTTGATAGGAAAGATCATAAAACATACTATATGAAAAAGTGTTTCTTTAACAGCTGCATTGGCAATGTTACTACTCAGTGATTGATTCATTTTCCTGTCGTATCATATCAATGCAATAGAGACTGACTTGGGGGTTGACTTGAGGAAAAACTCATGAGGAAGGAAGGGAAATAAAGGAAAGAAAATAAAAAAATGAAATAACAAGAAAGGAAATTACTAGAAAGAACAAGAAAGGAAAGGAAATGAGAGGGAAGGAAAGGATATTCAAGGAAATTAGAATAAAGGAAAGGAATAGAAAGGAAAGGGAAGAAAAGGAAATAAAAAAAGGAAATGACAAGAAAGGAAAGGACATGACCAGAAAGGAAATGACAAGAAATTAAAGGAAAGGAAATGACCAGAAAGGAAATGAGAGGGAAGGAAATGCTATTCATGGAAATTAGAAGAAAGGAAAGGAAAAGAAAAGAAATGAAAAGAAAAGAAAAGAAAAGAGAAGAGAAGAGAAGAGAAGAGAAGAGAAGAGAAGAGAAGAGAAGAGAAGAGAAGAGAAGAGAAGAGAAGAGAAGGAAAAAAGGAAATTACTAGAAAGGACAAGAAAGGAAATGAGAGAGAAGGAAATTATGTTCAAGGAAATTATATTCAAGGAAAGGAAAGGAAAGGAAAGGACATAATTATGACCACAGGGGTAGATTATCAATTAATAAAGACTTGTCTTCACATGCATAATTCCTTGCACAAAACTATGCTATGACCTCAAAACACTTTTCCCATAATGCACCATTTGTAAACTAAAACATTTTGACGTTTTTATCACATCACTCGCTCCTTATGTTTGGCTTTTCTGATGCAGCTGGTACAGAATTGCAGTGAGGAGCCCTCAGGTATGAATCCAGTGAAACACAAGATGATACACAGCTCTAAGACTAAGCAAGCCAAAATGGAATGGATGCTTCAGCAAATGTGTTTTTATCTCAAATTTCACTATTGGTTAGGTTTAAGGTAGGGTTTTGTATCTGTGGTACGTTCTTTTCAAATGTGATAGAGAATAAACCTTTTAGCGCCACTCACAGAACATTTAACTCCCGAACTGCTGTGATATATGCAACAGCCTGCATGATAAAACATTGCCAAATTGACATTCATCTGTTTTGGATAAAACTGAACACGCTTTTAATGCCACTCACTGGACATTTGATGTTGCAGGACAGGAGAGGAAAGGGAAGGAAAGGGAATATAAGGAAAGGAAAAGACAGGAAAGAAAAGGAAGGGATAAGACAAGAGTAGAGAAGGAAAAGAGAGCAGATCATTTTCATTTTACATTTTCAGCATCTCTACCTCCATCGTTTCTCATCAAACGATGAGACAGTTATGTCAGCAGGTTCTCTCCCTCTGTATGTGAGAGCTCAGGACTCAAATAATGGAAATGCTAATGAGTTTAGTGGTGAGGAGACAGACTGGCAGCCAGGGGAATGAAGGTCAGAGACATCAGGTGAGAGCTGTATTTCTACCTCAGAAACCCACATGCCTCTTTAAGGGGAAAACATAAATGAAATGATTGAAGGGAAAGTGATCTGCAGGTTAATGGTCCGAAGCATTGAGTGTGATCTAACCTCTGCCCAAAACCTTCTCCAGGGCAGGATGCTTGGTTTGATGTCTAAGGCAATGACATTCACATATTTTTCCTGTGTGACTAAGTGTCCAAATGCTTTTTTGGTGCCACTGTACACAGTGAGAGGTGTGTCCAATGTATTTAAGCACTGCATTAGTGGTGGGCACGTAGTGCATTTTATATGAATAGAGGTGACAAGAACAGGTTGTGTTTAATTATTGGTCAAAGACCTAACAAGGTCTACTTGATTCTGGAGACAAAAGGTCTTTTTCCTTGGGACTTTGTTCATTCAGCCACCAGAGTTTATTTTACTCTCTCCATTTGGTGTGAATTAGACATTTTAATTAATTCACACAAACACGGTTCGCCGAATTTCACAGTTGTTCGTTTCTTATAGAGTCAATGACATGCACTGTAGGAACATTGACTCATATTGTAACTGTAGACAAAACATGACATAAGAAACAAACCTTCTAGTTCTCACAGTTAATTTAGCTGTTGAGTTCTCAGTGGGTCTTACTTTCTTCTGGGAATCAAAATAACCTGAAGATGGCTGGGAGATTTTTTTCAGATTTTCAGAAGCAAAGTCTGCTGCATGAGATTAAATTAGGTTTTAATATAAGTTCCGCACCAGCAGCAGCTTGTCTGGCATCCCTCCACCATATACACTGATCCTAATAGTGTGTTGGTCCCCCTTTTGCTGCCAAAACAGCCCTGACCCGTCAAGGCATGGACTCCACTAGATCCCTGAAGGTGTGCTGTGGTATCTGGCACCAAGATGTTAGCAGCAGATCCTTTAAGTCCTGTAAGTTGTGAGGTGGGGCCTCCATGGATCGGACTTGTTTGTTCAGCACATCCCACAGATGATCGATTGGATTGAGATCTGGGGAATTTGGAGGCCAAGTCAACACCTCAAATCCTGCGCAATATCCTGCTGAAAGAGGCCACAGCCACCAGGGAACACCAGGGTAATATCATTGCGCCGCTGCACCCATGGTACGGCAGCAAAGTTCCTGGATCATTACGCAGGAATGAGAGTATAGTCCCTAGCCATATCGGTCTAGAAAATCACAACTTTTAATTTTCCGTCGGTCTTAGTATACGATGTATCTATACACATCACAACATGTAAACAGGAAAATGTTGTCGTTATTTTGTCACTTATTGAGCAGTAGGCTAGCTGGAGCCATTTACCTCCAGTCTTTGTGCTAAGCTAGGTTAGTGGTGTGTGTGTCAGACAGAGTTATGGCATGCACGGAGATAAGAATGGACTTATCTAACTCTGGGGGATACGGTGAATAAGCTAAAGTCCCAAAAAGTCAGTGTGTTCCTTTAAAAATGTTTTAAAATTCACAAAGCATAATGTTGTACTTGCTGGCAATGAAATGTGCTATAAATGCACCATTGCTTCAACATTTAGCAGTCATTTGTAACTACATCCAAGACATCTATGGGACATTTACATTTCAGCAGCACCTATTGGACAGACACACTCAGATTTTGTGTCCAACAGGTAGCACTGGAGAACAACTATAGTCGCTGTATTTGCCAAAGTTTATGAAGTTCATGGCATCAAATCTTTCAAATATATTTGAGAGTTTTGCTTGTGGACGTTTCAACAACACGAGACAAACTGTAACCACTTATCATTTCTTAAAGAATGTTATGATGATCAGAAGTCACTCTTGAAAAATCAGTCAGACTGGATAATCCAGAGGTGACTGAAAAAAAATACAATTAATTCAACATCATACTGATGACAATTTTTCTGACTTTCACTGTCTATGAAAGTCAGTCAAGGTCCAAAAAGGACAAAAAAGGGCTCCAACGAATATACAACTTCTGTGCAATTTCAAATGACAGCAGAGGACAAAACTGTCAGTGAATAAAGATTTACATTTTGATCTTTTCCTCAATCAAGCTGTCAAGTGGCTTCAGACGAAAAGTTTGGGCAAATCAATACAGGTTTGGAATGTATGGGTGAATAAATATATATATATATATATATTTTTTTTTTTTTTGGGTGAATTGTTTCTTTTAAGAAGTGCTGACGCTCCTCACCTGATTAAAGTCTCTCTGTGTTTTCCACTATTTTGTCCATTTTTACTTTCTTTACTGGAGATGACGCTGCATTCTGTCATAGGAAGACATAGCATCTCTGCCCTCTTGGACATACACCAGCCTCTTTGACACTGTAAATCTGTCATTACTCTAATGGATTCCCCTACGCCAGACTCAATGACCCAGTCTTACTTTTGTCCGCCTCCACTTTTTTGTCTGTAGAACAAGGTCAGAGGTCAAACTAAACAAGCACTTAGAGCTCACTGCCAAAGGAGTGCAGAGATTCAGAGTAATTGAGCCAATTACAGAGTGCTGTTGAAACCACACACACAATTAAAGTCAACACCCTAATCAAATGCTTGTCACTGTTCTGTTAGTTTGGACTTTTTGTGTTTTGCCAGTTATTGTTTGTTTGATCAGTTGATATTGTTTGTATTGATCATTTGTTGTCATGGACACTCATTATGTTCAGCTGTTCACTCATTAATATACTCATTATCACATGTGTCTGTGACATCAGTTCATGAATGTGTTGTATGCTACTCTGTTCTACCTGTGTGACAGCTCACCGGACCTACAAAGTAAATAGCAGTGTGTAAGTGTTATTTTTTTCCCTGCAAGTATGTGTTTTGGTTTCGTTTTTTTCCCTTTGCTTGCACTATGGACATTCCGGCAGTAAAACTGTTGTGCTGTGAGCAGGGAGAACGCTCCCTCAAGGAACACTTAGAGGAGTTTTTGGATCTCACCCCTCAGATCACCTTCCCGGATAACTGCCTGTGGTTACTCGCCAACCTCAACACCGCCACGCAAGCGCAGTTGTCCGGAGAGCTTTGCCGCAAAAGTGCTGGTTTCCTGCGGATCAGCGTTCCCTGTCGAGGACGCCAGCAACCCCACTCCCAATCCAGTGCTCGGCCAGAACCACCCAGTGTACGAGAATTGACAGCCTCAGCCCACCTCCGTCGTGACATTAGAGCCTGCGCCCCTGAGAGTGACCGAGGATCACATTACCATGGAGCCCAATCAGCGCGTTCCTTACCTGGTGTGAGAGCCGGCCATATCATCTATTACAGAGGGAATGTTAGTGGAATTCTAGGGTTTTGAAGTGGGCCCTGCCCACCCTGCCACCACTGAGAGGGAGTTGTTGGCTGATACACTGTTAAGTTTTGGGTTTGGAGAGGATGTTAAGAATAACCTCCATTACTTTTGCCTGAACTAGTTGCTGGGCCCACCCAGCCTCCCTCTCCCACCACCTCACCAGAATGAGAATATGAGTGCTTTGCCCTGTTTGCTATTGCTGCTGTGCTCACATGTGCTCTGCTCTGCTCTTTTGGGATTTTTATTTGATATAATTCTCTGTTGTTTAAACTGCTAATTATAACCTACTCATCTTCATATATTGTCTATCTATTGTCTTCATATATTGTCTTAAATCTGACATCACTAGCTTTTAGTCTAAATCACTATCACACGTTAGCTTTTCGCTAGCCCGTTAGCTTGCCATCTCTGCACCCGGGTTTCCTGTTTTCTGAGTTCACTAAACAACTGTGGTGAGTTGGATTAGTAAATAGACTCCATCAAACAACTTTGGTAAGTTGGATTAATCAACAAATACGGTAAGCCATGTCTTCTTCTCCAGTCATTGTCACTTGCACCGCATGTTTCATGTTTAGTGTATCTGTCTCCGTTGGCGAGCAGGGCTTCACATGTGACAAATGTAAGGAGATAGTCAGGCTGTCGGAGAAGATTTCAGAATTAGAGACACGCATCCAGACTTTATTTGAGAGTAGTGAGAATGTAACAGCTTCAGACACCGCTTTGGATGCGACTAGCTTAGTGAACATTGTACATTGTTCGGTTCTGGCTGTAGAGCCCGTGCAGCAGGGCACTTGGGTGACGGTCAGACGGCATAGTCGCGGATCAAAAAAACACTCTTCCGTTCCGATTAGAACATCAAACAGGTTCTCCCCACTCAGTGACGCACCCACTGAGAATCCTGTTGAAAGTGCCCTAGTTATTGGTGATTCTATTACATGGAACGTGAAAATAGAGACACCAGCCATCATAGTCACATGTTTACCGGGAGCCAGAGTGCCTGACATCAAAGCAAATTTAAAAGTGCTGGCTAAAGCTAATCGTAAATTCTCTAAGTTTATTATTCACGTCGGCACTAACGATGTTCGACTTCGCCAGTCGGAGATCACCAAAATTAACATTAAAGAGGTGTGTGAACTCGCAAGTACGATGGCAGATGCAGTTTTTTGTTCTGGTCCGCTCCCTGTTAAAAGGAGTGATGAGATACTTAGCAGACTATCATCACTCAATGGCTGGTTGTCTAAGTGGTGTCTGCAAAATAACATAGGGTTCATAGACAATTGGAAAAGCTTTTGGGGCAGACCTGACCTGTTGAAGAGGGACGGCATCCATCCTTCTTGGAGTGGTGCTGCTCTTCTCTCTAGTAATTTGGCATATAGTCTTAAAGCTAAACCTTGACTAACTGGGGCCCAGGTCAGGAAGCAGACGGACTGGCTTACCCGACCGTCTGCTAGCTGTCTCCCGTTACAGAAGTCAGATAAATCCCAACACATAGAGACTCTTTCACCTAGATATTATCACATAGAGACTGTGTCTGTTCCCCAAATTAGTAAATACAAAAAAACATCAAGACCATTCAACAGTAAAAACTTAATTGATGTCAAACAAATAAACAACAGATCTAATACAGATGATCAAATGATAAAGCTCGGGTTGCTGAATATTCGATCCCTTTCCCCAAAAGCGCTTATTGTTAATGATATAATTACAGATAATAATCTAGATGTGCTGTGTTTGACAGAAACCTGGCTAAAACTTGACGACTACATTACTTTAAATGAGTCCACCCCACAAGATTATTGTTATAAACACGAGCCGCGTTTGAAAGGTAAAGGGGGAGGGGTTGCTGTAATTTATAATAATATCTTCAGTATTACTCAGAAGTCTAGTTTCAAATATAATTCTTTTGAAGTTTTGGTGCTTTATGTAGTGTAATTGATAAATCCCGTTTGACATTTGTGCTGGCTACTGTATACTGGCCACCAGGGCACAATACAGACTTTATCAAAGAATTTGCTGACTTTCTATCCGAGTTAGTACTGGCTGCAGATAAAGTACTAATTGTTGGTGATTTTAATATCCATGTAGAAAATGAAAAAGACGCATTGGGTTTAGCATTTAGAGACATTCTAAACTCTATTGGAGTAAGGCAACACGTGTCAGGACCCACTCATCGCCTTAATCATACGTTAGACCTAATATTGTCACATGGAATAAATGTTGATACCGTTGAAATTCTGCAGCAGAGCGGCGACATCTCAGATCATTACCTAGTATCATGTATACTTAATTTAGCTAAGGCTGCAAAGCCGTCCCTCGCTTCAAATATGGCAGAACTATCACTGCCGCCACTAAAAATTGCTTTTAAATAATCTTCCTCATCAGTTTCATCTCCTCAGTATCCCAGATAGCCTAGAGGAACTCGATTTTGCAACAGAAACTATTGACTCTCTTTTTCCAGCACTTTAGACACAGTTGCTCCCGGCGCTAAAGAAGATTAAAGAAAATAGTCCAACGCATGCGGTACAACGAGCACACCCGGCCCTTAAAACAGCAGCCAGAAAAATGGAGCGCAGCTGGAAGAAAACAAAATTAGAGGTTTTTCAGTAATTCATGGACAGAGAGCATGATCGCATACAGAAAGGCCGTAAAAACTGCTAGATCTGCTTATTTCTCGACTCTCTTAGAAGAAAACAAACACAACCCTAGGTATTTATTTGATTAAGTGGCTAAGTTAACCAAAAATAAAGATTCTACTTCTGATGGTTGTAAACAGCACAGCAGTAATGACTTTATGAACTTCTTTATGTGTAATATCGATAATATTACGAAGAAAATTATAACCATGATCACCAAAATTACATTCATTCACTGCTATAGGAGAGGAAGAATTGGCTAAACTCGTTAAATCATCTAAATCAACAACATGTATGCTCGACCCTATACCGACTAGGCTATTAAAAGAGATGCTACCAGAGGTCATAGATCCTCTTCTTAATATCATTAACTCATCTTTGTTATTAGGATATGTACCGATAACTTTTAAGTTGGCTATTATCAAACCACTTATTAAAAAACCTCAACTTGATCCTACAGAATTAGTCAATTATAGGCCGATCTCAAATCTACCCTTCCTGTCAAAAATACTGGAAAAGGCTTTTCCAGTAAAATTACTTTTAAAGTAATTTAAAGTAATGTAGTAAAGTAATTCACAATTATGTTCCTTTTTAGAAAGAAATGGTATCTGTGAGGATTTCCAGTCAGGATTTAGACTGTATCATAGTACTGAGACTGCTCTCATCAGAGTTACAAATGATTTACTCTTATCATCCGATCGTGGTTGTATCTCTCTATTAGTGTTACTCGATCTTAGCACTGCATTCGATACTATCGACCACAACATTCTTTTGAATAGACTCGAAAATTATGTTGGCATTAGTGGAACTGCATTGGCATGGTTTAAATCATACTTATCTGACTGTTATCAGTTTGTAGCAGTAAATGAAGAGATGTCACACCGATCACAAGTTCAGTATGGAGTACCACAGGGTTCAGTGCTAGGACCGTTGCTCTTCACCCTGTACATGCTACCACTGGGAGATATCATTAGGAAGCATGGCATTAGTTTTCACTGTTATGCTGACGATACTCAGCTCTATATTTCTTCACGCCCTGACGAAACTTACCAATTCACAAGATTAACGGAATGCATAGCTGATATAAAACATTGGATGTCTAGTAATTTCCTGCAACTTCAGAAAAAACAGAATTTTTAATTATTGGACAAAAAAACTCTGCAAGTAGTAACCTAGAATACTGTCTAACACTCGATGGCTGCTCTGTCAAGTCCTCGTTGTCAGTTAGGAACCTGGGTGTGCTCTTTGATACCAATCTTTCATTTGAAAGCCACGTTTCTAACATCTGTAAAACTGCATTCTACCATCTTAAAAATATATCTAAATTACGGCACATCCTTTCGATGCAAAATGCTGAACAGTTAATTCATGCGTTCATGACCTCAAGGCTAGATTATTGTAATGCTTTACTGGGTGGTTGCCCTGCTCGCTTAATAAACAAACTCCAGCTGGTCCAAAACGCAGCAGCTCGAGCTCTTACTAGAACAAGGAAGTATGACCATATTAGCCCGGTTCTGTCAACACTGCACTGGCTCCCTATTAAACATCGTATAAATTTTAAAATCTTGCTTATTACTTACAAAGCACTAAATGGTTTAGCTCCCCAGTACTTGAGCGAACTCTTAACGCATTATACTCCATCACGTCTATTGCGGTCTCAAAACTCTGGCCAGTTGATAATACCTAGAATATCAAAATCAACTGCAGGTGGTCGATCCTTTTCCTATTTAGCGCCTAAACTCTGGAACAGTCTTCCTAGCATTGTTCGGGAAGCAGACACACTCTGTCAGTTTAAATCTAGACTAAAAACTCATCTCTTTACTATGGCTTACACATAAAACATTATCAATTTCTATTATTTCAAATCAGTAAATGATTGTTTGTAAATATCTATTTGCCTAATATGAATTAAGACCTGCTATGTTGCCAGAATTATAATCATACACTGTTTGTTCGTCGGCCAGAGGAGAACTGGCACCCCGACTGAGCCTGGTTTCTCCCAAGGTTTTTTTCTCCATTCTCGCCCTGAAGGAGTTTTGGTTCCTTGCCACCGTTGCCTCTGGTTTTTGGCTTGCTCAGTTGGGGACACCTAAATTTCATCTATATTACCGATCTGCCCGCATTGACACTATATGATACTTGAAATTAGCTGGATAACATCACTGTTTCACCAGAACGGCTGTACAAATTCTGTTGCATTATTTTCCTGTTAACAATGTGCAGCTGCTTTGAAACAATTGGACTTGTTAAAAGCGCTATATAAATAAAGGTGATTTGATTTGATTTTTTCATTGGTTTATGGGTCTCCAGTCTTCAGTACTCAGCAGTCCATACCATCCAGTCATCACGGTCTCCCAGCAGTCCCTGGGTACCACCTCTGCCTCCTATCAGTGGCGTGGCACCATCTCGGGCCTGCTGGGAACCATCTCCTCCTGGCCAGAGGTTCCATGTCCAGCCTCGGTGCGCTGTGATCTGCCTCAAGCCTTTGCCCTGGCTCCTGTGCTCCTTCCACCCTCGACCTCAGCGTGGACCATCGGCCATTCTCACGTCGGCTCCACCTGGGTCAGACATCACTTCACCTGTGTTGCGGACTTGCAGAGCATTTGCTGCTCTCTGGCACTCCACCCCTTTGGCTTGCTCTGACCTCCCTCATGCTCAGCCTTTGCCCTCGGGGGGGTCGTCGCTGCGGCTCTGTCACGGCCACCTAGATCTTAACAATCTCTCCAACTCCGTCCATGCCATCCTTGCCTTCTGTCTCCCAGCTCACCCTCTGGCCTCCTTGGCTCTTCGGCTGCACGGTGTGCACAATGCCATCCTTGCCTTCTGTCATCCCCATGGTTTCCATCAGTACTCCTCCATGGCTCCTCCTTACAGCAACGCTGCCGTGGGGCACATCCCTGGCTCTCTCCACCTCCATGACCACTTTGGACTATATTGGCTTAGGATGCTTCCGGGAAACGCAGCCCTGGTATGGGACAACGTGCACTTAATTTTTAAAATATGATTTATGTATCTTTAACTTCAAATTATATTTTAATTTGTGGCCGCATTGAATCATTCATATTGAATGTTTTTGACAACATATTACCACAATCCCTTTTTTGCTGATAAACATAGCTTGTTTATTTATTTAAATAATCTATTTAAGCTTATTTACTATTATAGGATAATATACACAGAAATCTACAATCTTAAGAAAATTATCTTAAATATATCTTACAGAGGAAGTATGGAGATGGAGAAACGGATACCTCAGCAGCCGGAATGAAAGGTGAGTAACGAAAGCCAACACTCTGGGATGAAGTCGCAAGGAGACAGAAACATGCTTTGGGAAAACCAAGGAGATCAGGTAACACTGCATGATTTTCAAACTTGTCGGATCACTGCTCTTTTCACACTGCATGACTATCTGGGGTAGCATTCAGTTGCTGCTGTGTTCACACTGCACGATGGATTGGCGGCAGGAGGTTTCACACTGCATGACTTTACAATAGAAAGAATTACCGTCAACTCTCTCCAGTGCGCAAACTACGGGTGCATCTCAATCAGCTCCCTAGTTCAATAGTCAGAGCACTGGTCAGGGAGTCAGCCCATTGACTGATTCCCTTATCAGTGCCCTGACTACTGAACTAGGGAGCTGATTGAGACGCACCCGTAGTTTCACAACCAAACACATGTGAGACATGACAAGGAAACAACGTGGGATCACACGTACGTCAGAGCAGAGTTCTCGCGCAAGACTGGAATTGTTATTAAAAACGATAAACTGCCAGTGCAGTGTTAAACAAAATTTTGCGATCCAAGTTGTCTGTGCGCTGATTTGTAGCAAAAAGGAGAAAAAGAAAAAAGATTATAGCGGAGGAAATGGTTGGGGAGACGCAGAGCAATGATTTTGTTCTGCAAAGAGAGTTTGGTAAATAAATCATTTTGCACCATGCTGCTGTTGCGGCTGGTCAAGCAAATGTTTGTGCTTTGTTTCTGTTTGATATAATTGTAAATATATCTATTAAAATACTGATATTCTGGCCTATAACTCTTCCCTGAACCTCCCGCTGCCCTTTATCTCGCTCTCTCATTGGCTGTCGGTCATCGCAGATGTAATTTTCAGTCAGAACACATTTCACACAGCAGGATTTTGAATCGCCGACAGGTCCAGATATTTAGCATGCCAAATATATCACGGGCGTGTCACGACTCGTCTGTGAGTCTCTCTGATCGCGTCTTTGCTCATTCACACTGCGTGATTTTCACTCACGTGCATGAGCGCCAATTTGCCTATGATTTTGGGCGATTTCGCAAAACCTGTCGCAGAGTCAAAATCAGGCAGTGTGAACTCGACATAAGCGAGTCTCTTCCTAGTGCAAGGCCAGACAAAGACCTAAGGTGAGCTGTGTGAATGAGTGTGCTGCTGATGAGGTGATTGATGACAGGTGCGGGTGATCAGAACTCAGTGATTGTGATCGCTGTGTGGTGGAAGTTAGAGAGCCTGACTGATTTGTGACACTAATAAAGATTGTACAGGTACAATAACTACATATAGTGTTAGTTAAACATTACATTTTGTAATTATTTCACTGTTTACAGTACTGACAGTGAAATGTTTTCACTGCTTTATTCTTGTTTTATAAGCATATCTATAATGTGTTTAATAATATTATTGTTATACTTTATTAATGATCAATTTATCATTTCTAAATTAAGTATTAATTTTTTCTGAACCAGTTATTTAGGAGTTGTCAGTGGTTCATAAGGTAATTTAGAAAGTGCAAGTAAATGATTAATAAACTATTTAAATGTTATTCATCTTTATTATTTAGACATAGAAATAGTCAGTGTGTTGATTAAATGCTTTATAAACATGTATCCCTACTGTAATTCATGATTAATTCAGGTAGTTATAAAACATTTAGTAGTTGTCAGTTAACTGTTTTTGTGAGCTCATCTACAGTTAGGAATATTTATGCCTCGTAAAGCTTTTTACAAATGAGATTTAAAGGCTCAGTTATCTTCTAAACAGAAAAAGGAACGAGTGATACAGAACATAGAAATGATTTATTTCAAGATCGAAAAAATGAAACCGTATATACAGTATAATTTAAGATATTCCAAAACAATGGTGGAACGGACTTATAATCAATCATCGTTTGACTGCATAATTCTATATCATGTCTACAACCTATATATGTGACTTTTGCCTAGATCACACATAATTTATGCAATTGTTATAACTATTGAATGGTTGACTGGATGTGTTTCTTGTTTCCTACCAGTTTGATCATCTGTTCATAACTCAGATGACGACTTGAATGAAATCTGTGTAAAAAAATGTATTGTATAGAAACCATGTCTAAATTGTACTTTGCTAGAGCGGGAAAGTGTGACTCATAGTGACTCAAGCCATCTATCTCTCACCTCACTTACTTCACTTTATTTTACTTAGTTTCTTTTCTTTTCTGTTGAAAGCCTTGTGTAACAAGTTTTGCCACAAGGTTAGTCAACTCTTCTACAGTCTTTGCTTGCTTCAAAACTTCAGCCACGATTCATCTGCCAGCACACCTGGACATGAACATGAGTGGCCTCCCATGAATCTCATTCCAGACACGACGAAACTGCCAACCAATCAACGAATCTGGCAAAGGACGCAACTAAGGGAATCCCCAAAGGAACGTAGGGAACATAAACGCAAGTAGCCCTCTGGAATCTTAGCTGAACTGGTGCATTGATACAAAATGTAATAACCCCGCCTAAGAAATGACAGAAGGGTTGAATTAATGATTGATGGTTCGTCCAAGTCAGGTTTTATGCATATATTGCTAGAAACTTGGATTTTATCGTTTCACTCTCTTAAAACTCATTCTTCGAGGCATGGACTCCACTAGACCACTGAAGGTGTGTTGTTGTATCTGGCACCAAGATGTTAGCAGCAGATCCTTTAAGTCCTGTAGGTTGCCATGGATCGGACTTGTTTGTTCAGCACATCCCACAGATGCTCGATTGGATTGAGATCTGGGGGATTTGGAGGCCAAGTCAACACCTCAAACTCGTTGTGCTCCTCAAACCATTCCTGAACCATTTTCTTTTTGTGGCAGGAGCATTATCCTCCTGAAAGAGCCACAGCCACCAGGGAATACCGTTTCCATGATTCCGTGACCAATGCTTAGGTAGGTGGTACGTGTCAAAGTAACATCCACATGGATGGCAGGACCCAAGGTTTCCCAGCAGAACATTGCCTGAAGCATCACACTGCCTCCGCCGGCTTGCCGCCTTCCCATAGTGCATCCTGGTGCCATGTGTTCCCCAGGTAAGCGACGCACACGCACCCGGCCATCCATGAGATTTATCTTCTTGAGCAATTTGAGCTACAGTAGTGTCCACGTGCGTCAATGAGCCTTGGCCGCCCATGACCCTTCTAACACATCAACTTTGAGGACAAAATGTTCACTTGCTGCCTAATATATCCCACCCACTAACAGGTGCCGTTATGAAGAGATAATCAGTCATAATGTAATGCCTGATCGGTGTATATCTGCTGCAGAGCTGATAGTTATGGCCCTTTCAAATTAACAAAAGTCATTGCTTGGCTGTAAAATAAGTGATTCCTTCAAAATGCCCTATAAATGAATTAATAATTCCCTTTGAGCTTAATTTCCCTTATATATCTTACATTACTGTATGATTTATTTGATCTGTAATGTTGTGAATCACCGTGATTCATTGCTTATAACGCTTTAACAAAATATTTTTTAAAATCCCTATAGGAAAAATGAATGGAAAAAATACAAAATACTTCCAGAACCAACGCCAGCGAAAAAGTGTGTGGAAACGAATGCGCTCTGTTGGAAATGACTAGATTTTTTTTTTGTGAGCAACAGTAAATGTGACCACATCTTAAAACACAAGACGGATGGGAAATGCAGTCACACATACTGCGAGAAGTGGATGGCCTGCTGTCCCGCTATGCTGAAGTAGAAGCTGGTGGTATGTTTCATCTCATCTGTGTGGCCCGTCTCCTCGATCCAGTGACCAATCGGGTGGCAGTATACTCCGTCCACCATGTTACTGTCGTCATACACACACTGCCGGTCATGATGTGGCCCATTGCCTAGCGATAGACACAAGTCAAACACAACACTTCTCAATTACATTTGCACACTAATGGGTCAAAGACAAACTTGGATAAATGAGATGACGAAAAAGAAAAGATTGTAAAAGTTTTTAGATGTCCTAAGGTCTTACCATTTTAACAAACATTTTAATTAAAATTGATATCACAAATATCACATGAATATAATTTGAAATAGTTTCCGTGTTATAAAAAAACTATTAATATTTAATATTTGTCAAATATTAAAATCTTTTTATCAAAGAGATATTCTTCAGTATGATCTCAGGATGGTTATAGTTATCACCTTGACATTTTAACTGTAAGCCCCACAAATACTCAAAACGTTTATGATAAAAGAGATTGAGTGATCATTCAATTTCATTATGAGTGCCATTTTAATGTATTTTGAGGACACGCATGCATGAATTAATGAATGAATAATCGACCCAAACACATTTCAAAATCTAATATGAGTCAATTCATTATTTTACTTAATCCTTTACACTAATGTCAAGTGCATTAAACGGCCTCGTTTCATCTTAATTATACTGCAGTAGAATATGAATAAGTTCCCTTTCAGTCGGTCACGTTCGACGTACGTCGGACGTCACCGACGAATTGGGATCACTTCAGGGAGCCCCTATCAGCTTCGAGATTTAGAGAACAGGCCAATGAGAATTGGCGTGCGAGATTTGCATCTCGCGCTCCGCCCCGCAGTGCGGGTATAAACGGAAGCGAAATGCAGCGCACCTTTGTCATTCACTTCGGAGCCGAACACGGTGTTGATGAAGAAGACTGTTCCTGCTTCAGCAGAGAGAAAGAGAGAAAGAGAGAACGACAGAAGAAGCTTCTTTGAGTGCTGAGTGGGATGGCACGATCAGCGGCGGCCGCGAGCTCCCTGATACAGTGATAAACTGCTGTTTTCACAGCACTGTTTGGTCTGTTGGTTCGGTGAGGGCGTTCCCAATGGTGAGTGCATACACAGGCTGCACTACTCTCCTGTGTTTTGCCGCGGTCGTTCCCTGGGTGCTTCAGCACATTTAAAAGAGCACATTTTCTTCTAAAAGAGCAGCGCGGGTGTGACACTGCGTCTTTTTCAAGACGCCATTCCACCCGTGCGTTTCTGGGTGCGGTTGTTTCCTGTCCTTATTGACGGCCACGAGCCCTCTCGCATAACTATGTTGAGATTGCGTTCGTGGGTGGTCCATGTACTCTCAGGAGAACGGGATCACGTCATCGCTGTTCGTCTCGCCTTCCCGTGAGAGCTGCCGCTGACAGCGCGGGTTGTCACGGCAACCCAGCAGCGTCACGGCAACCCAGCAGCTAGATGCGCGGTCGATGCGCGGTCGAGACTATGAAACCTCAAGCGGGTCGAGTCCCTTCGCTTATACCCGATCTAGTGTCTTTTCTGGTGCACCAGAAAAGGGGCTACTTTGGCTGATAAGCCTGGGTGATCTGAGGATTACAGTGGGGCTTCCCTGCCGAGCACATCTCCGTGGGCCCCCCACTCCTCTAGCGCATCGCAGCATGCTGAGACTGTGTTCGTGGGTGGTTCATGTTCTCTCATGAGAGCATGACCACGTCGGCGCGTTGTTCATTTTACCCTTTTCATAAGTGTTTTAGTGTTCAGCGCGCCGTGTGCCGTCTCACGGCCACGCTCACTATCTTGCATGCCTGCTGGTAGCTTACAAATGGGATTGCTGGTCCAAAAAAAAAAAAAAAAATTTTTTTAAATAAAATAAATAAAAAATAAATAAAGGGACCTAGCGTCTCATTTGGGGCTCTAGCAGAGGACAGATGTCAATCGCTGCATCGGAGAGAGGACTGTTATGTGTTGAAAATGAAGATTGGGCTGAGATTCCCACTATAATAGTGGATGTTTCATGCTGAATCAGATTCATACTTGACAGTCATGCTTCCCCGGGTGGCTGGGGCATAGCGCAACGCATAAATCGCCTTGCCCGCCCCCTTGCCTTTTCCCGGATGTGCATTGGAAGGCTTTAGCAGTGTGGAACCGCTTGGCACCAGAAAATGGAACGCCAAAGGGGCCATAGCCTGTATAAAGTTTTCCTCTCTCTCACTACCCTCATCAGGTGGGGTGGCAGTGCCACTGGCAGGCTGCCTCTGCCCAGCACTCTTCGTGCATAAGGGTAGTTCTGAGCTGAGGTTGAGCTGCGCACAGTGGCTTTTATATTTAAAGTCACAGCGCTGGCCCTCGGCCAGGCGATGTCCAGAAACACCATCGGCGACCCCTCAGTCTGCTCGTCGCCATGGGCACCCGGATTTGGTTAAGAGCTGCTCTTCCCCGGAGGAGGGCCGGGAGGAGATTCATTGGTAAATTCTGTTCCGCCACTGTCAAATACAACCAGTGGTACCCAAATTCTAAAGAGCAGTTCCAATACCCCTGGGTGCCAGGAGAGTGTGCTCGGCGGTGTTTGACGCTTCCATGCCTCGTCACCCTCAGGCGCCTCTCCTATCGCCAGCAGGGGTGCCGGCTGTGTCTGGGGCGCACACAAGTGGCCTCCCACACTCGTGCACCCCTCAGCGGAAGCAGGTAAGTGTTGCACAGCACACTCAGACCCCACCTTGGGCGCTCCCATGTCGTCCGTGTTGGGTCCCTGCATGCCGCTGCGCTGCCCGCTGCGGGCACGTCTGTGGTGCGGTGGTCCCGCTTGCACGGTTCTTGGGAGCCTGCCTAGCGCTCCAGCCCCGTCTTGCTGATTCATCCGTACCATCAGACTCGGCTATGCGATTCGGTTCGCCCGGCGTCCCCAAGTTCAGGGGCATCCACTTCGCCTCCGTGTCGAAGGAGAATGCCCCTGTGCTTCAGGCGGAGATCGCGGTCCTACTGGCGAAGGATGCGATAGAGCCGGTCCCTCCAGCCGATATGAAGAACGGCTTCTACAGCCCGTACTTCATTGTGCCCAAGAAGAAGCGGCGGGTTACGGCCGATCTTGGTTCTGTGACTTCTGTACCAGTCCCCAGGCTGCTGTTCAGGATGTTAACGCAGAAATGCATCTTCAGGTGCGTCCGTCCCCAAGATTGGTTTGCAGCGATCGACCTGAAGGACGTGTACTTTCATGTCTCGATTCTCCCTCGACACAGACCGTTCCTACGCTTTGCATTCGACGGACGAGCATATCAGTACAAGGTCCTACCGCCGGGCTGGCCCTGTCGCCCCGTGTCTTCACGAAAGTCGCGGAGGCGGCCATTGCTCCCATGAGAGGCGTGGTGTTCGCATTCTCAACTACCTCAACGACTGGCTGATCCTTGCCCAGTCGCGAGAGCAGTTGTGCGAACACAGGGACTTGGTGCTCCGTCACCTTTGCCGGTTGGGGCTTCAGGTCAACTGGGAGAAGAGCAAACTCTGCCCCTCGCAGAGGATCTCTTTTCTCGGGATGGAGATAGACTCGGTCGCCCGGACGGCACGCCTCACCGAGGAGCGCGTCCAGTCAGTGTTGAACTGCGTGAACTCGTTCGAACGCAGGATAGCGGTACCACTGAAACATTTTCAGAGGCTCCTGGGGCATATGGCGTCCGCAGCCGCAGTAACGCCGCTGGGATTGCTTCATATGAGACCGCTTCAACGCTGGCTCCACGACCGGGTCCCGAGATGGGCGTGGCGCAGCGGAACTCTCCGTGTCCAAGTGACGCCGAGATGCCGCCAAACCTTCAGCCCGTGGTCGGACCCTTCATTTCTACAGGCAGGCGTGCCTCTAGAACAAGTGTCCAGGCATGCTGTTGTCTCCACGGATGCCTCATCCACCGGCTGGGGTGCCACGCATACAGCGGGCTTGCAGTGTCGGGTCTGTGGACGGGGCCCCAACTGCAATGGCATATCAATTGCCTGGAGTTGTTAGCAGTTCGTCTTGCACTCAGCCGCTTCAAAACGCCGCTCAGAGGCAAGCACGTTCTGGTCCGTACGGACAGCACTGCGGCCGTTGCGTACATCAACAAACAGGGTGGTCTACGCTCCCGTCGCATTTCACAACTCGCCCGCCATCTCCTCCTATGGAGTCAGAAGCATCTGAGGTCGCTTCGTGCCATTCATATTCCGGGCCTGCTCAATCGTGCGGCCGACGAGCTCTCACGTCAGCCAGTGCTCCCGGGAGAGTGGAGACTCCATCCCCAGGTGGTCCAGCTGATCTGGAGTCGCTTCGGGGCCGCGCAGGTAGATCTGTTTGCCGCCCCGGACTCCACCCACTGCCAGCTGTTCTATTCCCTGACTGAGGGGACCCTCGGTTCGGATGCGCTGGCACACAGCTGGCCCCGGGGCCTACGCAAATATGCGTTTCCCCCAGTGAGCCTTCTTGCACAAACACTGTGCAAGGTCAGGGAGGACGAGGAGCAGGTCCTGTTGGTCGCTCCGTACTGGCCCAACAGGACTTGGTTTTCGGAACTAGTGCTCCTCGCGACAGCACCTCCTTGGCCCATTCCTCTGAGGAAGGACCTCCTGACTCAGAGACAGGGCACCCTCTGGCACCCGCGTCCGGACCTCTGGAAACTCCATGTCTGGTCCCTGGACGGGACGCGGAGGTTCTAGGCGGTCTGCCACAAGCTGTGGTAGACACCATTACTTCCGCTAGAACGCCCTCTACAGGGCACCTCTACGCGTTGAAGTGGAACCTGTTCGTCGAATGGTGCTCTTCTCGCCGAGAAGACCCCCGAAGGTGTTCGGTCAGTTCTTTGCTTTCCTTCCTACAAGATGGGTTGGAGCGAAGGCTGTCTCCCTCCACCCTCAAAGTTTATGTGGCCGCCAATCATGACTACGTAGGTGGAAAGTCCTTAGGGAAGCACGATCTGATCGTCAGGTTCCTGAGGGGGGCGAGGAGACTGAATCCGCCTCGCCCTCCCTCTATACCCTCTTGGGTCCTGTCTCTGGTGCTGACCGCACTGCAGAGGCCTCCCTTTGAGCCTTTGCAGTCAGCTGAGTTAAAAATTCTGTCTCTGAAGACAGTACTCCTGACTGCATTGGTCTCCATCAAGAGGGTAGGGGACCTGCAGGCATTTTCGGTCGACGAATCGTGCCTGGAATTCGGGCCTGGTAACTCTCACATAATCCTGAGACCCCGGCCTGGATATGTGCCCAAGGTTCCCACCACTCCCTTCCGGGACCAGGTGGTGAGCCTGCAAGCGCTGCCTTTGGAGGAGGCAGACCCAGCCCTAGCTTTTCTCTGTCCCATCCGCGCTGCGGACTTACGTGGACAGAGCGCAAAGCTTCAGGACCTCAGAACAGCTCTTCGTCTGTTATGGAGGACAGCAGAAGGGAAAGGCTGTCTCCAAGCAGAGGATGGCCCACTGGATAGTGGATGCCATCGTCTTGGCGTATGAAACCCAAGGCGTGCCCTGCCCGCTCTGGTTAAGAGCCCACTCCACCAGTGGTGTAGCTTCTTCCTGGGCGCTGGCTCGTGGCGCCTCGCTGGCAGACAATTGTAGAGTTGTGGGCTGGGCGACACCCAACACGTTCGCTAGGTTCTATAGCCCTACGTGTAGAGCCGGTATCTTCCTGTGTGCTCACTTCCCATAGTCAGTAACACCGAAGTGCCCGTTCTCTAAAGTGTCGGCTTGCTGCGCCACTCCCTTCCCCATGGAACGGATACGCGGCGCTTATATGCTCCAGTCGAGTTCCCCAGTATGGCGAACCCTGTCGAGTCCTCCGCAACCCTCGGCAGTCGGACGTGGCGGAGCGTTCGACGCCAGGCTTAACGCTCGTATGCATTGGTGGAACTTGTGTTAGGCTGGGTTCCATATGTTGTGACCCCCACGGCGGTCCCACATGTGTATTCTCCACGGTAAGTCTCCCTTGGCGAGCTCGTGTCTTTCCCTCTCTGCCGTCTCAGTGTGGTGTGGACCCCGCCTAAAATTGGCGGAGCCCCCTGGGACTTCCGTATGTAGCACTGCCCACGGCCAGTCCATACGTGTATTCTCCACATGGTAACTCCCTCCGGGCATGATGTGGCTTCCGCAGCGGCCCCCCGGGGCACGCTTTCCCAGCGTTATCCAATAGTTGGCTGTGTGGGTCTTGCGGAACAGCAGCTGACTCTCCCTGCGTGAATTTCCCGCCCGGAACAGCCGGGGTCTGAGGGGCTTTCCCAGGGCGCTGGAAGTGGTAGCAACTGTGGCGTGTTCCAAAGGGATCCCAATTCGTCGGTGACGTCCCTTGTTCCCTGAAGGAGGGAACGGAGACGTACGTCCCGTCGCCACAATTGCTGTACCATCACTGCAGGCCGAGTCAATAGTTCGGCTCCTCAGTGAAAAACAAAGGTGCGCTGCATTTCGCTTCCGTTTATACCGCACTGCGGGCGGAGCGCGAGATGCAAATCTCAATGAAACACGCCAATTCTCATTAGCCTGTTCTCTAAATCTCGAAGCTGATAGAGGGCTCTCTGTTCACATTTAAAAGTGATCTTCCTGTAATGGTTGTAATTCGTCGGTGATTCATAATATAATAAACATTCAAATGAGTCCTTGCGTTGAAAACTATAGCAGAGCGTCAGTCCTCCTTCCAGATTCAAGATTCAAGAGTTTTATTTGTCACATACACAGTTATATACAGAATATACAACCGGCAGTGAAATGTAAACAGGTCCGAGTGCAAATTTTGACAATGGAAACACATTTGTTTTTAATGCTTCATATAAAGTTTCAAGGCCTCTTGAAAAAGTTTTTAAAATTCACATTATTGTCCCTTGTATGTGCTTTTGATGTTAAGTGACTGAGTTCAGGAAGCCTTTCATTTCTGAGGGGGAAGGTCAATAGCCAATTAAATTACAGAGTGTTGTTCAGACTCTGGAGGTCACCTGTTCCTGAACCTCTGAGAGTTCACATTTAAAAGTCGTTAAATCAGACACTTCCTGTAATGGTTGTAATTCTGCATAATTTTGATGGTCAAGTCATAAGCTTGATTCATAATATAATAGCTTCAAATGAGTCTTGCGTCATTGTTGTTGGAAATGAGGCCCAGGACAACAGAAAACAAATTTGATGATATAGCTGTGTGTGGCAGTCATGCAGTCTTTGCCTGGTAGAGAGAGTCAGTCAGGACTAGCCCATGTAATGCACTTGTAATGAGGGAGAGCATATGGGTTCCTGAACTAGTATTCATCCCAAACTCACATTCATCCTGAAAGTACGTGGGGGTTTGTTATTTGCCATCATTTATCATCACACCCCACTGCTGTCGCCCTTTCAACTGCTGGGCTGATGAGAGTCTCACAGCTGCAGCCCACACAGCAAACAAGCTCTTCACGCTGACTCATTTAGCATGAACAAAACCTATGCAATTATCATTCTCATGGTTACAGTCTCAGCTTAAGCCACAAACTTATATTACACACTGTAAGCATACACAGTATGTAGATGGGGGTGTTTAAATTGGTTTGGCGGGCTTGAGTTCAGAGGCCTTAAAGTAACATTGCCCTACAAAGCCAAAATGCTAACAATTTGTTAATCAGATTTCTTATTAGTTAATAGTAGTTACTAGAAAGTTAAACCTTATTCTAAAGTCTTACCATGTGTTTTATATTATTGGTATGATGCATGAAAGTGAGTAAATAATTTTAAATAGGAACTATTCCTTTACAATGTAACAATGTAGACATATTCATGCATTATGCTTTCAGCCAAGCAGCAGCCAGTCCTTTCTGAACTAAAAGTGGTTCACTCTCTATCATGTAACATTTCTTCTTACGCTTCACATATAGGTCAAATACAGGAAAAAAAATTTGCAGAATTAGAACCTACTGAAGTGAATAGGCCAATATGTCCTATAAACCAAGTCTGTCCCTGTCTGGACACTGCCAGTACATACACCCCACTGATCAGAGTACTTTTATCTCAACTGGAGGACTATCAATTCATGGCTGCTTACCTGAGGCACACTCATAGCCAATTCACCTGCTATGGCGTGCAATCAGCAAGCACCATTTCAATCAGCAAAACACATTCTGACAAACAATCAAAATCTTAGCTGCTTTCATATGAGACGGAGTGAATAGACAAGATACCAGCAAACAATGGCTCAATCAAAACCTTAGTCAACAGACGGCGCGAGCACTGGAGCAGATCCGTCGATTTGTCATACATAGGCCTATTGATTCAAATGAGAAACATGACAGGATGAGAAAACTGCCACTGAGTCATGTAAGGACGACAGCTTGGGTTCTCTGACAAAGCAGGCCATGTTCAGGTTTCAATGTTCCTTCATTCTTCATCACTTTGAAATTTCTCTTGCAAATGTTTGTTTCCCTGATTAACTTTGCGTTCTCTTGCAAAATGTTTGCGTTGCCTCAAAAACTTTGCGGTCTCTTGGAAATTTTTTGTGACACCCCAAAAACGTTGTGTTCTCTTGCAAATTGTTTGCGTCGCCCCAAAAACGTTGTGTTCTCTTGCAAATTGTTTGCGTCACCCCAAAAACATTGTGGTCTTTGCAAATTGTTTGTGTCGCCCCAAAAACATTTTATGTTCTCTTGCAAAATGTTTGTGTCGCCCCAAGAAACTTTGCGTTCTCTTGCAAATTGTTTGCGTCACCCCAAAAACTTTGCATTCGCTTGCAAATTGTTTGCGTCACCCCAAGAAACTTTGCGTTCTCTTGCAAATGGTTTGCGTTGCCCCAAGAAACTTTGCGTTCGCTTGCAAATTGTTTGCGTCACCCCAAAAACTTTGCGTTCTCTTGCAAATTGTTTGCGTCGCCCAAAGAAATTTTGCATTCTCTTGCAAATTGTTTGCATCGCCCAAAGAAATTTTGCATTCTCTTGCAAATTGTTTGCGTCGCCCCAAAAACTTTGCGTCCGCTTGCAAATTGTTTGCGTCACCCCAAGAAACTTTGCATTCTCTTGCAAATTGTTTGTGTCGCCCCAAAAACTTCTCTAGCTAAATGTTTGCGTTGCCCCAAAAACTTTGCGTTCTCTTGCAAATTGTTTGTATTGCCCCAAGAAACTTTGTGTTCTCTTGCGACTTGTTTGTGTCACCCCAAAAACGTTGTGGCCTCTTGCAAATTGTTTGTGTCGCCCCAAAAACATTTTATGTTCTCCTGCAAAATGTTTGTGTCGCCCCAAGAAACTTTGCGTTCTCTTGCAAAATGTTTGTGTCGCCCCAAGAAACTTTGCGTTCTCTTGCAAAATGTTTTTTTGTTTGTGTTCTCTTGCAAAATGTTTGTGTTCTCTGTTCTCTTGCAAAATGTTTGCGTCGCCCCAAGAAACTTTGTGTTCTCTTGCAAATTGTTTGCGTCACCCCAAAAACTTTGCATCGCCCAAAGAAATGTTGCATTCTCTTGCAATTGTTTGCGTCGCCCCAAAAAACTTTATGTTCGCTTGCAAATTGTTTGCGTCGCCCCAAAAACTTTGCGTTCGCTTGCAAATTGTTTGCGTCACCCCAAGAAACATTGCATTCTCTTGCAAATTGTTTGTGTCGCCCCAAAAACTTCTCTAGCTAAATGTTTGCGTCGCCCCAAAAACTTTGTGTTCTCTTGCAAAATGTTTGCGTCGCCCCAAGAAACTTTGTGTTCTCTTGCAAATTGTTTGCGTCACCCCAAAAACTTTGCATCGCCCAAAGAAATTTTGCATTCTCTTGCAATTGTTTGCGTCGCCCCAAAAACTTTGCGTTCGCTTGCAAATTGTTTGCGTCGCCCCAAAAACTTTGCGTTCGCTTGCAAATTGTTTGCGTCACCCCAAGAAACATTGCATTCTCTTGCAAAATGTTTGTGTCGCCCCAAAAACTTCTCTAGCTAAATGTTTTCGTCGCCCCAAAAACTTTGCGTTCTCTTGCAAAATGTTTGCGTCGCCCCAAAAACTTTGTGTTCTCTTGCAAATTGTTTGTATTGCCCCAAAAACATTTTATGTTCTCCTGCAAAATGTTTGTGTCGCCCCAAGAAACTTTGCGTTCTCTTGCAAAATGTTTGCGTCACCCCAAAAACTTTGTGTTCTCTTGCGAAATGTTTGCGTCGCCCCAAGAAACTTTGCATTCTCTTGCGAAATGTTTGCGTCGCCCCAAGAAACTTTGCATTCTCTTGCAAATTGTTTGCGACACCCAAGAAACCTTGCGTTCACTTGCAAAATGTTTGTAACAACGCAAAACCATTGACATAATTTTATCCCATCTCATATTTTTTTTTCCACCACTGTCTCCTTAGAGGGTCCATACAATTGTGACTTTATATCACGAAATTGAGAGAAAAAAGGTCAGAATTGTGAGATATTCCGTGGCAGAAATAAGCTTCCATAGAATGTTGATCATACAACAATGTTTTCAATACTTTTAACAATATTCCTAAACTCTTAACACAGTTAGCACAACATCTGTCTGTGTAGGCTATACTATTAACACATTTCTTGTTGATTTTACACAAAATGCATACAGTTAACACAAATTTAAAATGCTTGAACTTCTTTTACACACAAGCTCAACCAAGACCAAAACAATGGATTTTTACTGCCAAATTTACCAATGCTTTAACACTGTATGTCAGAACAGATAACATGTTCTAAACCTAACCTTATATGCTAAAGTTAAAGTGAACAGCTGTTCATATTGTGAACTGAAACCCAAATATATCCCCTGTATTTTATTCCATTGCTACTGAGAAACAGCCAATTGAAGTTGTGCAAATATATACAAACAAAGTTTATTCCAAAAAAGTTGGGACACTGTAGAAATTGTGAATAAAAAAGGAACACAATAATTTACAAATCTCATAAACTTATATTTTATTCACAATAGAATATAGATAACATATCAAATGTTGAAAGTGAGACATTTTGAAATGTCATGCCAAATATTGGCTCATTTTGGATTTCATGAGAGCTACACATTCCAAAAAAGTTGGGACAGGTAGCAATAAGAGGCCGGAAAAGTTAAATGTACATATAAGGAACAGCTGGAGGACCAATTTGTAACTTATTAGGTCAACTGGCAACATGATTGGGTATAAAAAGAGCCTCTCAGAGTGGCAGTGTCTATCAGAAGTCAAGATGGGCAGAGGATCACCAATTCCCCCAATGCTGCGGCCAAACATACTGGAGCAATATCAGAAAGGAGTTTCTCAGAAGTTCTCATCATCTACAGTGCATAATATCATCCAAAGATTCAGAGAATCTGGAACAGTCTCTGTGCGTAAGGGTCAAGGCCGGAAAACCATACTGGATGCCCGTGATCTTCGGCCCTTAGACGGCACTGCATCACATGCAGGAATGCTACTGTAATGGAAATCACAACATGGGCTCAGGAATACTTCCAGAAAACATTGTCGGTGAACACAATCCACCGTGCCATTCGCCGTTGCCGGCTAAAACTCTATAGGTCAAAAAAGAAGCCATATCTAAACATGATCCAGAAGCGCAGGCGTTTTCTCTGGGCCAAGGCTCATTTAAAATGGACTGTGGCAAAGTGGAAAACTGTTCTGTGGTCAGACCAATCAAAATCTGATTCTTATTTGAATCTGAACTTATTTTTCTCTTAAAATGATACATTTTCTCAGTTTAAACATGTGATATGTCATCTATGTTGTATTCTGAATAAAATATTGAAATTTGAAACTTCCACATCATTGCATTCTGTTTTTATTCACAATTTGTAGTGTCCCAACTTTTTTGGAATCGGGTTTGTAAAGTAATAATAGTAAATTATGCATAAAAGCCTGCATGATGGAGAGGAAGAGGAGTACCAGGACAAGGGAGAGAAGTGGGACAAGGGCAAGGGAGAGGAATGCCTGGACGAGGACAAGGTAAAGGTTGAGGAGTTAGAATGTGTGGTGGCGCTCAAAGAAGGGCCAGAATTAGGGGAACTGATGAAATAAGAGCTACTATCATAGACCATGTCATACAGAGAGGCTGGTGAACGAGTACAGCCAAATCTCAGCCGGGACACAGTGGCATCCATTATCCAGAATATTCGAGAAACCAACAGGTAGGACATTGTATAAGGGCTTCTCCTACTGCAAAGTGTAAATACGTGTACCATGTATTACAGTGACTCCATGCCCCTGGTCTCTAATATGTAACTGTATTTTGTCTATCTAAGGATTCAACATCTGCCTCCCTCAGGAAAGCTCCTGAATGAAGAA
>CM031965.1:137500-262500 GCA_018749465.1 Paracanthobrama guichenoti | reverse complement strand
GCTCTCTTACTCTGCAACCCAATATAGCGCCAAGCCCTTGAATTCTTAAGCATGACAGCTGTTCCCGGATCAGTGGGTGACATGAGCCTGTCTGCAATGTCAGCATAAAACAGAGCACTTTTCTTGTATCACAGACGATCCAAGAAAGTGTCCTTTTTTTTCAAACAGTCACAATATATTAACCAAACCATGCAAATATATCCTATAGTGTGGATTAGTGTTGTCAAAAGAACCTAATTCGGTACCAAAATTTTAAAAAATGTGACGCTTTGAGCGTTGTTGAGCAAAATCGTAAACACTTCTGATTGGCCATTGTGTTCATGCGCTCATTAGATATGTCTGTGATTGGCTACAATGATCAATGCACAGGAGTGTGCTGATAGCGGGAGCGTTTGAAAGCACAAACAGGCGTCTATCAGCGGACTTTTCAAACACTCCTGTTTGTGTCTGTGCAAGCACTCAGTGAAGAGCGTCAATTATACACATTTACAACATGTTTTTGAATCGCTGTTCATTGTAGCTAATCACAGACATATTTGATGAGCGTGTGAGCACAATGGCCAATCAGACGTGTTTACAATTCTGGTTAAAGTGGCACATTTTTTTAAATTTCAGCACAGACTTCTGTACTTTAGACAACACTAGTGTGGATATGTATTGACAGGAACCAGAAGTCATTATCTGATAATCTTTACAAAGATTACAGAGATTACCTTGCTGTGTCAAGACAAATAAATCAAGTGCTATTCGACAGGTTGAGGCTCATATAATCCCACTGAATTAAGCCTTGTTTCACCAATGGCCCTTAAACCAGTCCTCTCTCAGCATTGGTCTTGATACACAAGCATGGGTGTGTGTCCGAGGAGTAGATGATTTTAGTAGATGAACCATTACATCACACACCATCATCTTCGATATATTAATACAAAAATAATCTTAACATCAAAAAAAAAAAAAAAAAAATACTTTGTTTCCTTTTATTTACACAGTGATAGTATATTGTAGATTGAAGAGGTTAGATAGTGTAGTGTTTTAGTTATGTGTTTGCAACCTAAGATTCTGTATTGTTATGATACTGGCTTGAGAACAGATCGAAGTGATCTGCCGTCTCGCGTTAGCTCTCTGGTCGTGCACATGCAGGGCAGTGGAACCGCCTCCACTTGTCGGAGGACTTCATTGTATGGGCAACGTTTCAGGTGGTCTGCCATGCTAGTGATGTCTGCAAACTCCCAGCTGTTAACCGGGCTAAAGGCTGTGCTGAAACGCCAAACCTGCAGGGAAACAAAACAGTTACTTGCATAACCAACAACAATTTTACGGTAAAACTTGTTACCTGCTCAGACTGTTTCTTCCACTGAGTTTGGAAAAGGAGTACAGTCAGAAGTACAAGTACAAGCTGTTTCACATGACATAGTTAGCATGTGGCCACTGTTCAGACATACTGTACCTTGTCTTTTATCTGCCAGGTTCGTCTCCCATCCAAATATTGCTTCTTTTCCCACTGAACCACCACCATGCCACGGCTCTGTAGCAGACTGGCACAAACATCCCTCATTGTACGAGACACCATTGACAGCTGACACAGGCTAAAGCCATCCAGAAATCGGGCTACATGTTGAAGTACTTCAAACGGCAATCCACTAAGGTGATCACACTTAGGTTCTATTACAGGTTCTGAGATGGGTTTCACCCCAAATGACCTGAGGTGGCGGTCATGAACAACCGTCGACCGCTGAGTGGATGGACAGAATCTGCGTTGAGAGTACGTGCAACCATAATACGCTAACGGGCAACGGTGCTCCATCCAGCCATTGAGTCCAGAGTGGATATCTCCATGAACATTACGGAAATGCGAGAGGAACTCTTCTCGACGGAAGAGCTGGCCGCACTCAAAGGTAAACATGGAGCCCTCTCGTGGAGCCCAACTGGGGCGAGGCACAAGCTGCTCCAGCGTCAGGTCAAGCCGCAGAGTGCAAAACGGACTTGGCTGCGAAAGGCGAGGTGCGGCTCGATCGCAAGCGGAAGCGGACGCGACCTCTCCAACCATCGTACTTGTTGCCAAGATGGCAGCAGGGAAACTAAACGTCTGCGTGCCGAAGTCAACACGTGTACCTCCAAACGCATAGACCGTGTCGGATATCCTCCGAGCTCGTGGCGACTCCTCCAGGCAGAACAGGAGAGCTGCTGCCGTGAAGTCAATTTCGCCAAGTCCCATGGGGTCGTCCAATGGCTCCTGATCTAAATCTGACGTGTCCACAGCTTTGTCCTCCATTTTGCAACGTGGATTTCTATGGGGAAACACTTCGGTAAACGACCCCTTCCGTCCATTAAGTGCAAGTGGCATAAAATTGCGCAGCAATTGAATGTTTTGGAGTTTCCTCTCAAAAGCCCTATCTTCAAAGTCTAATGCCATCATAGGTAGAGCGCTGTCTCTCTGGACGGTCAAAGTCTGAGCATGTATAGGCTGCTGGAGCAATGGGGCTTGTGATTCAGAGGCCTCCTGGATCAAGAAAGCTTGTTGGTCATGTCTGATCTCTGGTCTATGGGGAACTAAAGGACCCATAAGCTCCCAAGAGCCTCTGGACTCTGGGTTTTGATGGTGTTCTGTGGTCGATTCTATTATGTCTTCTACAATACTATGAGATCCATTACAGAAACCTTGCCTATCTATGTCCCCTAACATGGCTGGGCAACACTCACCTGCTGCCTCATGAGCTAGACCATCTAAAGTGGTTTCATCAAATCCCCCAACAGCCCCAGGCTCACCATCAACCTCCAATGTAACGTCCTTCATATCAACATCTGGAGACTCCAACGTTTCTGATTGCTTACCGTTCTCATTAACTATTGAGCCACTAATTGGCTCAGTGCCTTTGACGACATCTCCTAATGCACCGAGGGCAGAGGCCAAGCTCCTGCCAAGTTCCATGAGTTTTTGGTGCTGTTGAGGCTGTAGATCCTCCTTCAGGCCATTGACTCCGCTGGCTATTTTATCACAGCTGAACCCGGCATCTTCTCTCATCCTCAACTTTTCATGCAGTTCCCCATTGCGTTCTGGAAGTGCAGCTGAAGCATTAGTGGTTGTACAGTCTGTTTCAGAAGAATTGAGGTGGATCAGGACGTTAAGAGCTGCGGCCAGGCTTTTGGTTGTCTCTACCGTGGTTTGGTAGAGCTCCCCGTAATGCTCTTCTTTTAGACCATTAATCCCATTGGAAATCTTGTCTTTTGAACAACCAGCTGTAGGCTCCATCTCAATGTTCTCCACCTGCATGCATGGAGCCTGAGCAACTGAGACTAGACCAGGCTTTTCACTTTGTCCTGCTGCCGGAGTCCTTTTCTCTGGGCCACTAGTTGGAGACAGAGAGACGAGTTTAAGTGATGCTAACATGGTGCGCTGGTCCTGAAGGGCGAGCGCCATGTCAAGCTGCTCCACCTCATCCGCTTCTTGACTTAGCCGCTCATATGAACGATAATCCTCGTCGTTCACTGGCCACCTATTCCACTCCATAGTGCAGCACACCACTCCTGCAGGACACACCTCAAGGTGCTCTGCCATCTGGCCACGGGCCAGGGTAAAAGGGCATCCAATGCTGTGGTTAAGACATGGCACCCTTTCAAGTGGGCACAGCAGCTTGTGTTCAATAGCCTTGCAGCTGTGGAAGATGGCACCGCATACAAGAGGGCAGGTGATGAGGTCACAGGAAGTGCCGGGTTCAGGTTTGACCATGCATCGCCTGCTTATGCAGGACATGCAGTGAACATGGGGCTCCTCCATTATTTAGGATGACCAGCAGCAAGATGGAAAAAAAGCAGTCTCAACCACTGCAAAACAAGTAGAGAAAAACAGAGATTAGATTCATCAACATGCAGGATGCATAATAAAAACGGTAGCAGCAACTTAAAGTAATATTTTAAATCTTAACTCTTTATTGTCATATTAGGAAAATTCTTGTGGCAAACAGAGAGCACTTTACCAGAGATGTGCAAAACTACATATTATCAAAATTGACTAGTAGGCGTGCAGTTTGAACAGCTGGTAGAATAGTCTGCCATTAATATAATGTCCTGTAGACACCAACAGGAACAGAGATAGCACAGGAATCTTAAGACACGTTGGTCAATGACATGAAGTGCACATCGTTGTGTTCCAAGTGCATTATTTCCTTTTAAAACAATTTGATAAATTCATGACATGGATCATTTTGTTCTATAAAACCTATTTAGTTTTGATTAATTTCCAGTACCAAATAATAGATATTATTTTATGTTTTGGTATCTTAAACCCCCACAATGTCAGGTGGCGCAACTGTCCGCACAAATGTACAGAATAAGAAAACTATTTAAAATGATGTTTTAATAATAAAAAATTCATGTTTGAAACCTTTCATATAACCCAATTGTTTAAACAATCAGTAGTTTTAAAGCTGGTGAGATACTGGTTAAAAAACTTTTGTCCGTGAATTTGTATGTTTTCAATGTTCAATTCTCAACTGCAAACATGGGTCTTTTATTACGAACAGTACGCATTATAATGCATCATCCAGAGGAGCCCAACTGATCCTTGTGGCAGAGTGAAAAAGTTTGTAGATCTCTCTCAAATACTGATAACAACAGCTGCTTTCAAATATGGGTAGGTTGGTACACTTTCCATGTCAGGTGGTACAACCAATATAAAACTAGCAAAATGCTATTTTTAAATTTCCCCGGCTTCACAGACAAGGCTTAAGCTAGTCCCAGAATAAAATGCATGTTTGAGCTGCTTTAACTGAAAGCAACTTGCACTGGGATATATTAAAATATGCCATTGTTTTGTCTCAAGATGGCACATTAATAAAGGCTACTTAAATGCCTAATCCTGACTTAATCTAAGCCCTGTCTGTGAAACCTTAATGTATGAACTTGCTAGCATAGGCAAAAGCTAATTTAGGCATCCAGGTAGAAGCTAGTTCAATATAAAAGTAGTTGCACAACCAGGATGTCAGCTGGTTCAACTGCAGTGAAGGTCCCTAATATGACATTTTAAAGAAAACTATTTAAGCTAAATAAAAAATACATGTAAGCTAAGTTTGTCTATTATTATTTTTAACTATTTTTCTAAAATGCTAGTTAAGTTAAATATGTTTTACACGTTCAGTTATTTTTATAATAATTTTTAAATGGCACTATTGTATCAAGTAAAGTAAAATCTATCACACTTTATATGAGATGTCTTTACTATGTACTTATAAAAATAAAAATAAAAGTTAGGTATGATCTATTTGTCCATGTGCTTTTGCAAAACACTTGTGCCGCTAATGGGACACGGGTAAGGTTGGGACAGGTTTGGTGGTATGGGTCGGTTTAAGGGGTTGAGGTGTAAGGGAAGGGTCAACACTACAGGGTAATTACAGATGTCATTACAGAAATTAAATACAGCTGTAATATGCAGGCAGTACAATAAGTACAATCTACAATGTAAAACATGCATGTACAACATAAGTGCATTGTATTAAATGATTAAATTTAAATCTTGGTACATAGCAGTTAAAGACACCTAATATAAACTGTGACCGAGTCATTAAAAATGATCCGGCTGCAAGAGAAGCATCCTAAAAAAAAGGATTTATTAGGTATTATGTAGTGTTTCATTAAAGCTGCATTTAATGTGCATTTTTGACAACTGACTAAATCAACGAATGATTATTTTTGTATCAATATAAAACATGACTGTTGTTATTCAAACACAATCGATGAACCAACAAATACTAGGTCAAAGTGAACAAATATCACACGTGAGTAGTTATTGTATTAAATGCATTTACTTGTAATGCTAAAGATACTCACAAGGCCACTAGGATGCAATAATTACAAAATAATATGAATACAAAATAATAGCGTGTTAGGTACTGCAAGGGTTACTTTGCAAAGATACATTTGGTTGTACCACATGACAAATAAAAATGAATTTAAACACTTATTGAAACGTGTTTAAATACAAATTAAGAAATAATAATTTAAAAAATTGTGTGTGTGTGTGTGTGTGTGTGTATATATATATATATATATATATATATATATATATATATATTATTTATCATTGACCCATGTGCGAATAGACCAACAATTAAATAATTTAGGGGTTCAACATTACTTGTCTTTAAATTTATCATAGGCTGTGAGCATTTAATTTTTTTAAAGGAGTGCTTAGATCAGGGACATTTTTTACTGTCATTTCAAAATCAATAGCCCAAATTTATCTGAATGTATCCTATGACAACTTATGAAAGTTGGGATATCCGTCTTTAAATCTTACAATGAGATCCATAGCTGTGGTTGCCATTTCTCACATTGCTTTTGCTGAACTGCAGTGCACCCTGACACAAGCATTAATTCACTAATACAAACCTCCCTTGAGTTCCTGGCAGACTTCCTCCAGCTTTATTGCCGTCTTGATTTTATTCAACAGTCTTCCTAGTTAGCATAAACAAAACTGGCCCTCTTAACCCATGTGTGGCTGCTGTCCCACAAGTCTTTTTTAGCAGTGTCACCACATAGATACAGACAATCTGTGATTAAACTCCCTCTTACAGTTTCTCTACACACACTGGTTGTAATGTTTACAAAACAGTAAGTTGGAAAACAGACATTTGACAGAACTGTAAACCTTAAACAACCACGAAATCTTAATGGCACCACGGAATGAAGTTAAGAAGTGTCCTCGTGATCGTAGTAGTGATATTTTGATCTTTATTTTCTTGATGTTTGACTTTGTTTCACTTTATTATTTTCTGCTGAGGTTAGCCTATTAGCTAGCACAACTTTCTGCCTTCAGTCAACATAAACAAACTACTCACCTTCCCACAGACTCTGCCAACTAACTCCCCGCGTTACTCACTCACGCCCCTCGCGTGTTTGCTCACTTGTCCGGTTTTACGGTGAAACGGGACACTTTAGCACACTGCTGTATGATATTGTACACAATCATCACCGTTTGTCCTGTCCAAAAATACTCAATCCGGCTGGGACGCGCGTCGATGACGCCATGACGCAAAAACTCGGGCGTCATGACGTCGGGGTTTATTTTGGCCTATGGGTGTAACCTGCAGGCTACTGAAAATGTTTGCATTGGATATTTCTGTGATTTTTGTTAATTCTTCTTTTTTTTTTTCATTGTGTAATACGCCTACTATACAATTGTTGGGGGTTGATATGAAACATTTTAGACTGAACAATGATATTCGGTTGAATGAATTTTGGAATTTGGCATAAACTGGAAAAAATAAATAAATAAATGCTTATAGGGTAGATTATAATAGCTTTGAATTTGTATTGTGTCTCTTTAATTACTTTAACTAATTTATCAAATTAAGTGTTTAAATTGCCACAATTTTGCCATATTTCCATATTTTGCCAAATGTCTGAATAAATGTATTAATTTCAAGTTCTTTCCCAAAAAACAAACAAACAAAAACAAAATTCTTACCGACCCCAAACTTTTTAATGGTAGTACAATGTTACAAAAGTTTTCTATTTCAGATAAATACTGTTCTTTTAAACGTTCTATTCATCAAAGAATCCTAAAAAAAAAAAAAAAATAAAAAATCAGATCAATGAAACTGTTTTCATCATTGATAATAATCATGAATTCTTGATCATAAAATCCTTATACCAGAACTTATACCAGACTTTTTCAAAAATAATCAAAATAGTACAGTTCCCAAACTTTTGACTGGTAGTGTATATATATATATATATATATATATATATATATATATATATATATATATATATATATATATATATATATATATATACACACACACATACATACACTCACCTAAAGGATTATTAGGAACACCATACTAATACTGTGTTTGACCCTTTCGCGCCTTCAGAACTGCCTTAATTTCTACGTGGCATTGATTCAACAAGGTGCTGAAAGCATTCTTTAGAAATGTTGGCCCATATTGATAGGATAGCATCTTGCAGTTGATGGAGATTTGTGGGATGCACATCCAGGGCACAGCTCCGTTCCACCACATCCCAAAGATGCTCTATTGGGTTGAGATCTGGTGACTGTGGGGGCCATTTTAGTACAGTGAACTCATTGTCATGTTCAAGAAACCAATTTGAAATGATTCGAGCTTTGTGACATGGTGCATTATCCTGCTGGAAGTAGCCATCAGAGAATGGGTACATGGTGGTCATAAAGGGATGGACATGGTCAGAAACAATGCTCTGGTAGGCCATGGCATTTAAACAATGCCCAATTGGCACTAAGGGGCCTAAAGTGTGCCAAGAAAACATCCCCCACACCATTACACCACCACCACCAGCCTGCACAGTGGTAACAAGGCATGATGGGTCCATGTTCTCATTCTGTTTACACCAAATTCTGACTCTACCATCTGAACGTCTCAACAGAAATCGAGACTCATCAGACCAGGCAACATTTTTCCAGTCTTCATCTGTCCAATTTTGGTGAGCTTGTGCAAATTGTAGCCTCTTTTTCCTATTTGTAGTGGAGATGAGTGGTACCCGGTGGGGTTTTCTGCTGTTGTAGCCCATCCGCCTCAAGGTTGTGCGTGTTGTGGCTTCACAAATGCTTTGCTGCATACCTCAGTTGTAACGAGTGGTTATTTCAGTCAAAGTTGCTCTTCTATCAGCTTGAATCAGTCGGCCCATTCTCCTCTGACCTCTAGCATCAACAAGGCATTTTCGCCCACAGGACTGCCGCATACTGGATGTTTTTCCCTTTTCACACCATTCTTTGTAAACCCTAGAAATGGTTGTGCATGAAAATCCCAGTAACTGAGCAAATTGTGAAATACTCAGACTGGCCCGTCTGGCACCAACAACCATGCCACGCTCAAAATTGCTTAAAACACCTTTGGAGTTCAGGAGATTGTCTTGACCAGGACCACACCCCTAAATGCATTGAAGCAACTGCCATGTGATTGGATGATTAGATAATTGCTTTAATGAGAAATTGAACAGGTGTTCCTAGTATTCCTTTAGGTGTGTGTGTGTGTGTGTGTGTGTGTGTGTGTGTGTGTGTGTGTGTGTGTGTGTGTGTGTGTGTTTTTAAAATTGTGCCAAACAATTCCACCGTGTTGAGGCCTTGTTATAAAGCAAATACAAACAGTATTACTTTAATTTAACACAAATAGTTAGTATGTTACTACCTTGAAAACGATAACAATGTTTGTTTTGATATTTGAAATCAGTTACATTCTTTGTGAAGTAGCACCAAGTAGAATGACCGCGTGTAGCTCACAGCGCCATCTGTTGGTGAAAACAATCACCACACACGATTGCTCATATAAACAGCAGCTGCTTTATGTAGGTCGGGCTTTTTTTTGCAAACTTTGAAACTTAGCCAAAATATCAATGACATTTAAATGAGCCTACTGAACACTTGAGACTGAATGACAGGGCCATATTTGCCATGAGTGAAGGAGGAGTTCAACTATTCACAGGTAAGATAGGCTATCTCAAATGGTGCTATCCATTCATGTAGCCAGTGTTGTCAGAATCTGAAAAAAGTTCTTCCCTCGGAACTGCTCCCTTTGCTCACTCATGTGTTCAGAGATGGCCAGCTCTAAGGCAGGAATACACAACGTTTGCCCTGATTTACAGTGTCTTAAAGGGGTGGTTGATTATGATTTTTAACTTTAGTTGGTGTGTAATTTTGCTGTTTGAGCATAAACAACATCTGCAAAGTTACAATGCTCAAAGTTCAAAGAAAAGGGAGCTATTTTCTTTTAAAGAAATCACTTTTTAAGGACTACAACAACCGGCAGGTAGGGACTACAATGAGCTTCTCATGGGTTAGTGACATCACTAACCTTAAAATTTACATAAATCCCTTCCCCGGGAACATGCAACAAAGGCCATGTTGAGAAGAGGAAGAGTTAAGCCGCGTTTCCACCGCAGGAACTTTCCCCAGGAACTAGGGACTTTGGGGTGGTACTCAGTGCGTTTCAACCGCAGGGTCTAAATTAACTTCCGGGTAAAGATTTTTAAAAGTTCAGGAACTTTCGGGGTGGGACTTGGAACTGTAAAGTCGATGCGTGCAGTCCTACGTCACTGGACTAATTTGCCTAATCTTCATGATACTTTAGACCGCATTGGAAACGCAGACAGCAGCATGTCTGGGGGAAAGAGTTCCTGGAACAAATTCAGTGGAAACTTTAGTTGTTGTTGCCACCATGCCGTCGAAACGCTGAACCTTCCTGAACATTATAATCCAAATATAGCTCTCTGTGCTGTACATTTTACGGAGGACAGCATTTCCCACTTTAACCCTCTGGAGTCTGAGCTGTTTTGGGGCCCTTTACAAGTTTTGACATTTGTGCTTTTTTCAGTTGCTTATAAACACATTAATGGCAAAAGTGTAATTACACTGTATTCAGCACAAACTGGGCTACCATAATATGAGAGCAACATGTATGTACATGCTTGTATTTTTGACAGAATAATGTTTATGCATGGTTTTTAAAAAAAAAAAAAATTTGTTTTAAAATGAAGGCCTCAAAACACACAATAGATATGCGTCCACAATACTTTAGACTAATGGATGATGTTGCCTAGAGTTTTTGCTTCAAACTGATGTGAGAATCATTGAGCCTGCTAATTCATATAAAACAATACATTGATTTAGCAGAAGCTGGTGTTTATGGGCCACAACCTGTAAGTTTTTGTTGATGTGTTTTCCATGAATAGTTTCTATCATTATTTTTATGCTGTAGAAAGAATGTAAACAAAGGCAAACGCTGTTTGGCTCCGCTAGCCAGTTACCTAATTGCTCATTTAAATTTATCCAACAAACACCTACAAACTTCTTTTTAATCCCACTAGCGAACTTCAAATGTTGGTGTTTAAGTGATCAGTGTAAATGCAGACATGCTAAACATGGTTCTGTGTTTGGTATGGCCACTGTAATAAATCCATGATTAGTCTTAGTAATGGTCTCTTAGTTCTGGCGACAGATATTTGGCTACACTTGTTGTATAAAGACAAAACTAACGGTGCTCTGCAGTCAGTAGCGATCACTATAGATCCGCAGTCTGTAATCAAATAATCCCTTCGAGAACTGTAGTGTCATATGTTAGAACGGTTATATGAAAAAAGGCTACAAGGCAATCATGTATTCTGCTGTACTAAAGCTTTAATAAGGCTAAAACGTTATATCAAATGCTAACATAAACAGTAATAGCATTTACAAATAACAGTAACCCTATGGTCATGAGCTGTGGGTCATGACCGAAAGGACAAGATCCCGGATACAGGCGGCCGAAATGAGCTTTCTCCGCAGGGTGGCTGGGCGCTCCCTTAGAGATAGGGTGAGAAGCTCAGTTACTCGGGAGGAGCTCAGAGTAGAGCCGTTGCTCCTCCACATCGAGAGGAGCCAGTTGAGGTGGCTCAGGCATCTATTTCGGATGCCTCCTGGACGCCTTCCCGGGGAGGTGTTCCGGGCATGTCCCACCAGGAGGAGGCCCCAGGGAAGACCTAGGACATGCTGGAGGGATTATGTCTCCCGGCTGGCCTGGGAACGCCTCGGGGTTCCCCCGGAAGTGGCTAGGGAGAGGGAAGTCTGGGCGTCTCTGCTTAGACTGTTGCCCCCGCGACCCGGCCCCGGATAAGTGGAAGATAATGGATGGATGGATGGACAAATAACAGCGTATCTACAAAGTATGAGACAACTACAAATAAAAAAAACATCCCTTTCTGAAACGTCCTGTAACAGCTGTTCTTGCGCAGGTTCTGCTCGATCCTCTTCACTAATATTCTCTGAGTGTGATTTTATCAAATTGATAAGGCAATATTGACGCCAATGTTACAATATGCAACTACCCGTAATGGTAAGGGCCGTGAGGTTTCCGGACAACGTGCACTAGGCGGTTAGCGAATCACAACTCACAGGGCCAGCTAACCAATCTGAGCCCATTGCGTATTTCTGAGGGAAGGGGTTCAAAGAACCAGGAACTCAACAGACCGTTTTTATGAGAAGGGACACGGCGGTGTAGAATAAAGGTAAATTATGTGAAAAATAATGTTTGTTTTTAAAAAAAACTAAGCATGAACACGTTACAATGCATGTTACAATGCACCCCATAAACACAGTCAAGCCTTAGAAAAGAGCTGACCAACCACCCCTTTAAGATTAGACGCTGCCAAAAGTCTGTGCGAGACTGCATTTTGGGCAGTTGGAGTTGACTGATTTTGGCAGAAAATCGCATATGATGGGATGGGATTTTGATATTTGAGTCCGTTTTAGAATATTGTTTTCATTTGTCATTCTCATAGCAATGAGCTACATGTCTCTGCGTTTGCCGCATGTGTGACTCTCAGTCGTTCAGTGTGTGATGACCAGTTCTTCTTCATATGGCTTCTTATGGCAGTTGGCAAACAAATTATATGCATTCCCGCTGTCTACTGGGCTGGATCATTGATGGAAGGGTAAGAAAAAGAGAGAGAGAGAGTAAACAGACCTACGTTTCTCAAGTATCTCATTAATGCATTGTATATTCAATCCATTATGCAGCAGTGTTTTAATTATAAGATTTCCTATCCCCCCAGTTTCTCTTAATTCTTCCAAAAGATATTGTATACCCTTTTATGTTCATAAGCAGTGCAATATATGACATGCTCTATAGTCTCTGCTGCTCCACATACAATTCCCAGACTCATGTTTGCCTTTTCTATATAGGGAATAATTTAGAGATGTGTGTCCAACGCCAAGTCTGGTAATGCTTGTGTCTTCTATTACCAAAATTCCCTCTTTCAACCCCTATTTGATTTTGAAAATGTTCTAATTTTAATTTGAAAATAAATAAGAACACATTTAAATGTATTTTCTGAATCTAATAAACATGTTATTATTATTTTTAACAGAACCTCTCACGCAATTTAACGTGACTAGCTTATTGACTGACAGGAGCTGCTTACTGATTGACATGAAGTAGGAATCATGCAGAATAAAAAAAAAAGTGTGCAGCTAAGCGCAAATATGATACATATTTGATACATATTGCACAGAACATTGCTATCTGAATGGGAGGGTTTATGTTTTTTTTTTTGTTGAACGAAATGGAAAACCATTTTGCTTGATATGCCAGACTTTATTGTCGCATTTTAAGGCTTCAAATCTTGAACGGCATTTCACATCACTCCATCCTACGGTGGCCCAGAATTTCCCAAAGGCAGTGAACTTCGCAAGCACAAGGTAAACACTTTGACACTTTCGGACAAGCAAAGTCAGCTTTTTCGGAAATTTACCAAGCATTGACATTAGCGTCATGTCAGCTTCCATGGAACATTGCTCGTGCTAAAAAAAACATAATGTGAAGGGGAGTTTGTTAAAAAGTGCCTTAGTGATGTTGCTATTCTTTGTCCCAAAAAAGAAAATTTGAAACGTTCAGTAAAGGATCTCCAGCTGTCATGGCACACCGTTGAAGAGAGAATATCGGACATTAACAACTCAGTTGAAACACATTTATATTCAGTATCTGCCGGCATTTCAGAAGTGCCGGCATTTCAACATTGCTTTGGATGAGTTTTGCGATGTTCAAGATAAGCCACAGTTGGCAATATTTGTACGATTTGTGTCGAAATACTGCACAATTAAGGAAAAGCTGTTTGACATTGTGCCACTGAAAGACAGAACCTGTGGCATCGATCTGAAAGAGACACTGATGGCTATTGTTGAGAAAGCAGATCTGCAGTTATCAAAACTAACAGCAATAACCACTGATGGAGCTCCAGCCATGTTGGGATCTGGGAAAGGCTGTTGTAGGGCTGTGTAAAGCTGATGACCGTTTTCCTGAATTTTGGATGTTTCACTGTATTATCCACCAAGAGCAGTTGGCGTCTAAAACGCTGAACTTGGATCACATAATGAAACCTGTGCTGGAAATTTTATACGCACACATGCTCTCAATCACAGGCAGTTCAGAAATCTCATTGCTGAGCTTGATGAAGATCATCCATCTGATCTGCTCCTTCACTGCACTGTGAGATGGCTTTCAAGAAGTAATGTGCTTTCTCTTTGTTTTTGTTTTTTTTGAGCTTTTAAATCCAGTGAAGCTGTTCCTCGCAGAGAAACATAAGGACTATCCTGAGCTAGATGATCCACAGTGGATTTCGGATTTGGCTTTTTTGGTTGATATACTGCGTTATCTGAATGGCCTGAAAGTGGATCTGCAAGGAAAGTCAAAGATGGTGCCTGACCTGGTGCAGAGTGTTTTGTCAACAAACTCAAGCTGTTCAAGACACACCTACAAAAGAGAGAGTTAATACATTTTCCATCCTTGTTGAAGGCAAGTGGCCAAGCAGCGGAGGTTGTAAAGGGTATGCAACACTGCTTGAAAATCTCAAACAGAGTTTTGAGGACATATTCTGCTGGAGGCACACCAACACTACACATTTTCCAACTTTTCCTAATCAAACACACCTGACTCAACTCATCAGCTCGTTAGTAGAGACTCCAAGCAAAGCCACTAGAAGGCAAGCCTGCAACCTTTAGCCCAAAAAGCATAACGCTAATGCTAACGCTGCAGCTGTGTCGGTATTCAGTATGGTACTGATTCATGATTGTCCTGATTGTTCACAGGTGAGATACACTGGTCCCTGGCAGAATACATAGATCATGCCCTGCTTTTAAGCGGTTCTTCATTTACTGTGGGAATTATGGATGAGGGGCTCTGTTATCCCACAATACCCACCATGCCGGAATATTTCCACACCATGTCAGGATTTTCACGCCATGGCCACTACACTAGAGTCTGTTCCTGTCATGCCTGCAAAGTCTGAGTTTGTTCACATTATGCTTACCAAGCCAGAGATTGTTCATGTCACACTGGCCAAGATGGCTGCTACGCTTGAGCCCTCAGCCAAGATGGTCGCCGAGCAAGAGCCTTCAGCCAAGATGGCCGCCAAGCCAGAACCTTCAGTCAGTCCTACCATGCCTGACTTAGCCATGGGGGCTCTTCAGTCAGGGGGGTATAACATCCCCGGCCACAGAGGCAGATCCCATGCCAACCGTGGCCCACACGGCAGTGCATCACGGCCCAGGTCCACCACTGCACCACGGTCCAGGTCCTCCAGTGCTTCATGGCCCAGGTCCACCACTGCACCACAGCCCTCTGCTCCATGACCCAGGTCTTCCAGTGCTTCACGCCCCCAGGTCCACAGCTACTCCACTGCCCAGGTCTGCCATTGCTTCATGACCCAGGTCCACCCGTGCACCATGACCCTCTGCTCCATGGTTTATGCCCGCCTCTGCTCCACGGCCCAGGCCTGCGTCTGCTCCCGCATTTGTGAGGTCAGGCACTGACGTTGGACGAGAAGGCCTGGCTTGCAGTCTCCACTCTAATTCATCCCAAAGGTGTTCTGTCGGGTTGAGGTCAGGACTGGTGTGCAGGCCAGTCAAGTTCTTCCACACCAAATTTGCTCATCCAATGTCTTTATGGACCTTGCTTTGTGCACTGGTGCGCAGTCATGTTGGAACAGGAAGGGGCCATCCCCAAACTGTTCCCACAAAGTTAGGAGCATGAAATGAAAATTTATTTCACTGGAACTACAGCCCAGGATACACTGCACAATTTTAGCAATCCTATGAGATTACAATTACAAATCACACTGTGCGACATGGATCTATTAAACTTGGTTATGACATGCATGTAGACTGTACGATGATGACACCTATTGATTCGTAGGCTATGATGTAAGTTTCTGTAGAAGAATAAAACGTCATCAGCATGTGCTAGTGGTAAATAAAAAGACCATGATGAATCACACTTTGGCAGTTGTAGATTTTATGTGTGCTGAAAAAAAGAGGAAGTGGCAAAAGAGGAAGTGGCAAAAGAGGAAGGAAAAAGAGCTTGAGGTAAGCAATTTTAAGTTTAAAATCTTGAGTGTCATGGCAAAGGCTGTGAATGCGTATGTACATGTGATTTTCTTTTTTTTTTTTTTTTATACATTTGCAAAGATTTCAAACAAACTTCTTTCACATTGTCATTATGGGGTATTGTTTGTAGAACTTTGAGGAAAATAATGAACAATCCATTTTGGAATAAGGATGTAACCTAACAAAATGTGGAAAAAGTGAAGTGCTGTGAATACTTCCCGGATGCACTAATGTTACCATTGTATCTTTTCTAGCTTTGTTCCCTGCACCGATGATCCCCGATGTCCATGGTCCAGTTTGTTTTATATTCATGCTCAAGCCTTGTCTTTGTTTTGTATCGGTTCACACTGGGATTTAAATAAACCTGCAGTGGATACATTACAGTTATATTGTATGATGTAAATAAAAAATGAAATGTTCTTTCTATTGCTGCCAGGTTAGACTTGTATTGTAATGATTTGTGTGTGCCTAATGACGATATAACACTTTTTAATAAATTAAGTTAAAAAAATTAAATAATAAAACATATAATTTTAATGAATTAAATATGTATTAAATTACAATTAAGTTTTTAGCGTACTTTTAAGTGTAGTTGTATGTGCCTTGCAGTGACTAGTAGTTTGCAGCTAATAGAGATATTCACTCTTTTTTTTTTCTTACTGCAGTAAAGCACGTTCCACAAACATTGCAGTCCTTTACTAGCAATGTAAAACTAAATATAGAACATTATTCACAAGACCAATGCACTAATCCACAAGAAACTGATTAACGTAAACTAGCTGTTACGCTTTTTCCAATGGTAAGAGATACAGTATCTCTTACCTCCTTATTATAAGGAGGTAAGAGATACCTCTCATCTCCTTATAATAAGACAATATCTGCTCCAAGACCAGAAATATATGGGTCAGAGACCAAAATGTGTACTGTTGGTGTGCCTCCAGGAACGGGGTTGGGAAACACTGGGTATATTATGGCCTTAAACCAACAACTCACTGAATATTGCTTATATTGGGGAAAAAAATATATAGGCTAGCAAACACTGTGACAAAAGTGTCTCAATTTAGTTGCGGCAACACTGTGCCATTCCTCTGGCTGCTCAGATTTTTTTTTTTTTCTGGGGAAAAGCTGCGATACAATTTTGGTCATGACCAACTAGATAATGATGGTAACATCATGCGTTTGTGTGTTTTCCCCCACATATAATTATTTATAATTATTTTTTTATCATAAGATCAAAATAAATGCTCTGATGTATTTTTAAATGTTTTTTTTTGTTGTTTTTTTTAAGTTAATTTCAAATGTATCACAATCCTGTGCACTCATATGGCTTTGTAAAAAAAGAAAGGCCAAAGAAAAATATCTTGATTTCAAATTAAAGTCCCAGTGAACCGGAAGTAACAAGTGAGTTTTCTTCAGTGCTGTGACGTGTTTCCAAGTGAAAGGGAATATTGAATAGAGGGCAGGGTTTAACTTCAGCGCTCCTCCTCTCCATCCCTCGCTCATAGCAGACTAACGGTTGGAGGGGAGTGGTGACGCATTGTCAAACCTAAGCCGTCAAACTGACATCATCTGAGAAGGAACGCCGTTTCCAGACCGGAAGTTACTTTTCAGATTTTGATTAAAGATTACCGCGACAAACTATTTTTTTCTGTGTATTAACTTGCACGGATTAATTCACCCTAAGACCTTTAACATGTGCTAACAAATATAAATAGGGTCGATATTGATTTCATGAGGACTTTAAAGCAAAATCACGCAACAGGATTTTTAGGGGAAATAAAGCAGCATGTTGCTTTATAATGGGGGTTATAAGAAAAGATGAAGATGCAAGTACATCGCTTGGCTCTTCATTTGAACCAAAATGTTTGAAGTTTTCATTCACAGACTTTAATTTTTTTTTATATATATGTAAGTTGTATACATCAGATAGAAAATACAATGTACAGTTTAAAAATAATGCTTGATAAATTAACCATTTATTTGATCTAACTACATAAAGATTGAATCATTTTATGATCTGGTTACAGAAAATTACTTTTTAAGATAAATGCAAAACTTTCTTTAAAAGCTAGGAGTTACAATACATTTCTATGGTCAATCAATGTATTCTTCACATCTACTCTTCATTTCAAGTGACCTTGTCTTTGCTTTTCAATCAACAGATACGATTATATATTAGATATTACATCACAGAAATGTGTTTTATAATGATTGGGTTCATTAGAAAGGATTAGTTAAGGAGACATAATCAGCCAAGGATTTTAAATTATATTTGTTTGATTTTCTGATTTAGTTGTCTTTCATAGTGATCATGGAACATAAGGAGAAGATGCTAGTTCAGAGAACTGAACGCCGCTTCTGTTGGTTTGGTATCTACATCCCTGTACAGTCCACCCAGCAGGAAGCCAGTTTACTCAGTGGTGACACACACAGGCCGGGAATAGACGCTCTGGATGCTGTCGTGTTTGGCAGACACGATGACACAGTAACGCGTTGCAGGTTTTAGGTCAGTAATTGTAGCGATCTCAGTCGTGTACACGAACAGGGCCCCCTTCGCAGGCAGAGACAGGGTGTCCTCTGTTAGGATCAGAGTGTAGGAATCCACCCCTGTCACCCGAAACCACTCGACCTGCAGTGACTGTCCTGTCACGTGAGCAACCTTCACCTCAGGGACGGACAGCTCCTCTGTAGAAGCAACAGCATCGGTTAAATATTTGACTTTGTTTGCTATATAATGCTTTAAGAACATGTCTGGGGAATATTTGAACACAATAATATTATATTTCATGGTTGTATTTGTTGTACTGCCTTTTATGGTGATATATATATATATATATATATATATATATATATATATATATATATATATATATATATATATATATATATATATTAGACATTTAGGTAACAAGTCCATGCTTATAATGAATTATAGCTCCATTTATACTTATTTATAAGTAAGTATTACTATTATATAAATATACTTATAAAGACTCATTAAGACCTATACTGCATTATAAGAACAGTTATAGTTACATTTATATTAATTTTATAATTACTAATTACTAAAGTCATCCATTTGCTTCTTAATTATAAATCCATTATACACTGATTTATAATTATGATTTATTAATTAGTTGTATGAGTCCAATGTATTTTATAAAGATGCAACCTGCATTGCTATAATGTTATTATATTATAGTTACAATTACTTTTAGTAATTCAGATTTATTATATTTTTAATAATATTAATATTGTAATAATATTTCTCAAATAAGTGATTATTGTTATTAACAGCCATGTTGTGTTCTTATAAATACTTACTGTGAGTAATAATACAGTTACTAACCTCTATAAATACGTCACTGATGGCTTTAAAGGGACAGTTCACCCAAAAATTAAAATGACCCCATGATTTACTCCCCCTCAAGCCATCCTAGGTGAATATGACATTCTTCTTTAAGACGAACACAATCAGAGTTATATCAAAATGTCCAAGCTTTATAATGGTAGTGAATGGCAGCCCAAAATTTGAAGCTCATAAAAGTGCATCCATCCATTATAAACATAATCCACACGTCTCCACAGGGTTAATAAAGGCCTTCTGAAGCGAATCATTGGGTTTGTGTAAAAAAACCCCTAATATAATAACGTCTAAAACGCCTTCCATATTCAACTTATGAATGGCGTAACTGCTGCAACGTATGATGCCTGATGTAGCGTAAGTGTTTTGAACAGCAAGAGGCGTTACACTTTCTTTGTAAGTTATTATTTTTTTTTTTTGGAGATATAGATTTTAACACATCAAAATTACCATTCATGATCACTAATGCAAACATTAACATTAAATACATAATTGATAACTGATTGGTACAGCAAACAAGTGTCTCTGGAACTATTTTGATCATTTAAATCAGTGTATAAAGGGTTATGAGCATGTGCATTGAAAAAGCAAATCCATGACTGTAACTATAACTGTTCTTATAATGCAGTATAGGTCTTAATGATTCTTTATAAGTATATTTATAGAATAGTAATACTTACTTATAAATAAGTATAAATGGGGCTATAATTCATTATAAGCATGGACTTCATAGAAAGTGTTACCGACATTTTCTTTATGCAAAATATGTTGTTGTTTTTGTTTTTGCCATGAATATGTTTTTCGTGAGAGTCACCCACCTTAAACTTTATGACCAATTGTCCTCAAAGAATGTTTAAAATATATATATATATATATATATATATATATATATATATATATATATATATATATTTGGTTACACTTTATTTTAAGGTGTCTTTGTTACAGTGTAATTATACATTTAAGTCCTGAGTAATAGTAATTAACAACGTGTAGGAATAGGGTTTAGTTTAGGGTTAGTTTCATGGAATTATGCATAATTTACTGTTACTGCTATAGTATATGTAAAATTTACTACAAAGTGGCCTACATGTAACATGGACACTGTAAAATAAAGTGTTACCATATATAATAATTTTTCATATATTGCTCCGTGTATCCAGACGGCTCTTAATTATTGTGCTGTAAGCTGTGAACGCGTGTCTGTGGTTCATCTCACCTGGAGTCAGTTCTGCATTCAACCTCGCATATTTCAGATTTCTCTTCCGACGGTTCACGGTTTGGCCTGTAAAAGATTTGTGTTAATATTTCATTTCATTTTGCGTAAGCAAGACTAAATAAAGATGTACCTTCCAAATATGCACTTACTTAAAGTAATATGTATGGTTTAAATAACAGTTAAGGTCAACTTCCACAGAAAATACACTGTAAAAAAATCCTAATTTTTACAGTATTTTTTTTTTTTTTTTTGTTTTTACAAACAATATCTGTAAATTAACATCTTGACTTATTTCAAGGGTTATATCATTAATGACAAATTAGAGTAATTCTCATTTTGTATACAGGGACATTACTGTATTATTAATACAGTATTTTTTCTGTTTTTTTAAATTACAGCATTATGTAGCCCAGGGGCATCTGGTTATCTCAAGGCGCCAATGGCAATAAGTAAGGAATAATTAACTCCGGTCCATTGAATTATTAGAAAATAATGTGGCCATTACACCTCAGATGTGCATTATTTTTTTATAATTCAATGGAATGGAGTCAATTATTCCACTTATACTATGGTTACCACACCTTAAGACATTGTTCAGGTTTTTGTCCTTAAAATGCTCTTATATGCAGGACTAATTTCATACGCATCTCCGTTGCTAATTCCAAAACGTCATTTTAGAGCTAGTAACAGAGGCTTGAGCAGAGTTGATAGCAGAGCAATGCAGTGCTTAATACAGTTATGAGAGAGAGAGAGAGAGAGAGAGAGAGAGAGAGAGAGAGAGAATAGGCCAGATTTATAGACACGCAGTGATAAATTAGCACTGAAAAGGCGTGGACAGGGTCATTTTTGTGGCTGACCTTATAGGATATGCACTTGTACGAGTTTCCCTTTCAGGTGCAAAATTTATGGGAGGAGAGTATTTAAATGAACCATGTAAGGGGATTAGAGTTCTTTGCCTCCACGACGTGCATTAAAGGGTCATGAAACCCTAAACCAAATTTTCTGAGATTTTAACAGAAGTATGTGTGTTGAACATCATGGAAGACAATGTTACCATCTGTTAGTTTTGAATGTGGGAGAAAACTAGTTTATTTTAAACATTTTTGCTCTATTTTCAACTTCCTGGTTTAAATTCATCTTCATGTCATCGTCATAGGTTGTGACGCTTTCTCGTACTATAGTACGGCGATGACTCATCTGTGTCTCATAATTAATTATTCATGACGGCATGCGTTGATAGGCATTTTCCTCTGACTGGCAAGTGAGAGATGCATTAATGGACCAAAATGAGTTTTCATATATTCATATATTTTCAATGCAGAGAACAATTTGCCAATGGCTGTGCATTTAATTGTGATTTGATTTATAGCTGTCACAGGATATATGCATTTGTGTAACGGTGAGCTTACAAATCCATGTGTATATTGTGTTAAGTGTAACTTATTGGTCATTTACAGCGTGCATTTGTGGGAAGCTTTGATGCTTTTAATCAGCGCGAAATAAAATTGTCTGAATCAGAAGCCGTTGATGTGCAGTCAGTCTCCCCTCGTACCCCTCCACTCTGCTGCTAAACCATGCACACTTTTATAGCATTTTTCAAAACTGTGGTGAGGTGTGGTTTCAGGGTGTCATGGAGAGGTGAAGTGTCTAAGTCACATCATCTAGCTACTAGAGTTCCCCAGGGCTCAGTGCTTGGACCACTTCTCTTCTCCATCTACATGTCTTCACTGGGATCTGTCATCCAGAAACATGGCTTTTCCTATCACTGCTATGCTGATGACACTCAACTCTACTTCTCATTTCAATCAGATGATCCCACAGTTGGTGTTCGTATCGCTGCCTGCCTGACAGATCTTTCTGCCTGGATGAAGGAACAACACCTTCAACTCATCTGGCAAAGACAGAACTGCTTGTGGTCTCAGCCAACCCAACACTTCACCATACTCTCTCCATTCAGCTCGTTCATCATCCATAACTCCGTCCAGGACAGCCAGGAACCTTGGAGTTGTAATTGATGATCAGCTAAAATTCACTGACCACATCACTGTAACAACCCGGTCCTTTCGATTTGCCTTATACAACATTAGGAAGATTAGACCCTTCCTATCAGACCAGGCCACACAACTCCTGGTACAAGCTCTTGTTCTCTCCAGACTGGACTACTGTAATGCTCTTCTAGCGGGCCTTCCAGCATGCACTATCAAACCCTTGCAACTGATCCAGAATGCAGCGGTGAGAGTGGTCTTTAATGAGCCGAAGAGAGCGCACATCACGCCTCTCTTCATCAGTCTGCACTGGCTGCCAATAGCCACTCGAATCAAATTCAAGGCACTGGTGCTCACCTACAAGGCAACCACTGGCTCTGCACCAACATACCTAAACTCGCTTGTTCAGACTTACACACCCTCCAGAAGCTTGTGTTCTGCAAGTGAACGGCCATCCCAAAGAGGCATGAAATCCCTCACAAGGACCTTTTCCTGGACCGTTCCCACCTGGTGGAATGACCTGCCTGTCTCAATTCGAGCAGCCGAGTCGGTAGCCATATTCAAAAAATATCTTAAAATGCATCTTTTCCAGCAGCACCTGACCAATAAAGAATAGCACTTATCACTCTGTTCGTTTTCTGTTTGTCTATATTAAAAAATTGTTCTGTGCTAGATCAACTGAGACTTGCACTTGCATATTGTTGCCCTTGACTCTTTTTAGTTGTTTCTATTGCTCTCATTTGTAAGGTCGCTTTGGATAAAAGCATCTCCTAAATGACTAAATGTAAATGTAAATAAATATATGTCAGTGCATTTTCAAGCTATATTATATAACACTGTTGGAGGTTTCTTGTATGAAATGAACCAAATTTAAAAATCTGAATCATCCAAAATCAGTGCAAAAAAGCACCAAAAATAAGTATGATTATGTCTGGACTTAGTTATGAACCACATGTCCTTCTTTCTTCTTACCAGTAATTCTAGAGTCAAGACTCTCTCCGGCAATGTTCCAGGCGGTCACAGCTACATTAGAGGCCAGCAGGCCAGAGACCTGACAGCTGAGGTTTGAGGTGGCACAGACAAGCACCCGGCCGTCAGAGCGCAGCTGGTAAACCCTGTATTCTGTGGTAAGAACTGATGACTCCCAGGCCACTGTGGCGGAGGAATTATCACCTGTGAAGGTGATGTTCATCGGCGGACAGGGCACTGAAGGAGAAAACGGAGTAGATCAGGTAAGGGAATATTATCTACAAGTAGTTATCTTGAAATGCTGCATGTTATTTGACAGTGAAGGTCTGTTTTGATATTTAGTATATCTAGATGTTTCAGAAACACTGTCTTTAGTATCTTGGCTTGACACTGTATCATTTCTTCTGAAATCTGTCTGCCTTAAATTTTTAGATGTGTTTAAACTTTTTTTTTTTTTTTACAAATATAGAAAAAACTGGTACCTGTAACATTAGTAACCATCTGAGATGGTTTGCTGATCCCAGCTGGGTTTTGTGCAAGGACTGTCACATTGTAAGGGGTGCTACAGGGCACAGGTAATTCAAAGTAGCTGCCGTTTGTCCAATAGGATGACGCGTTCATATTGGACTGTGGGTTGTCTTGGATATGGCCGGTCACTTGCACCAGGTACGTGGTTTTAGAACAGTCCACAAAGCTCCAGTAGACCCTGATTAGAGTGTCACTGCCCATCAGATGGGTTCTCACCCTCACAGAGCCAGGAGGACATGGGACTGCAGGAGAGTTCAACAGTAATAACAGTGTTGTTATTGTTAGCTAAAAGTAAAACTATTAAATTAAAATAAAGCTGAACTATAAATAATAGATGAAAAACTAAAACTAGAAATGTTGTCAATTTAACTTGAAGTACTAAAATGATTAAAACTGAGAAAAAAAGAAAATGACAAAAGCATGCAACAAAATCATTATTGGTGAGAAAAATAATATTGTTTCTGATTGAAATCTTGTTTCTGTCCCAAACAGAAACAAGATTATTTTTCTTACCCCATTGGCAGATCATTTTGCTTGTTTTAAGCAAAAACTCACTTAATTTAGATTTCCTTCCCCCCAGAAAACAAGAAAAAATATCTTATGTCATTATTACACATGATAGAGACACAAGATATAATTTGGCCATTCAACACAGCCATCTAACAGGCAGTCATTGCTGTGTTTTAATAAAAGATCACAATCTCTACGATTCTCTTGAAAAGTAGATCGTGGAAGTCTTCAAGATCGATCGCGATATAAAATTGTCACATCGGCCACCCCTAATTCTCAGACATATCTGGTTGTATACCTGCTCCCCTCTTGATTGGCACAGTGATGGAGCTGTTACAGGTTCCATCTGAAGCCTGTGCAGTGAAGTTGTACAATGACCCACAAGTCAGTCCACTGATGCTGCATGAAGTGCCTGTGGTGTTGCAGTGAAGTGTGCTCCCATCCATGGTTTGAGCCCATGTGGAGTACTTCAGCGAACCTTGGCTCTCCACCCAGGAGATTGTGGCAGTCTTGGTGTCACACTGAACTTCTACACTCATGTTCTGTGGCTCACAGGGCACTATGTAGACCAGAAGGAATACAGCATGTCAGATTTCAAGCCAAAATGTAATGCTTTTCAATTAAAGCCAATGTGTGGACTTACCAGTATGGAAGGTGACCTGCTGACTAGCCAAGCTGGTGCAATTTCCAGCCGAAGCAGTTATGCTAACGTCGTAAATCTGTCCACAGTGCAAGTGAAGCAGGGTGCAGTTGTTCGTGCTGCTTTTGCAGGTTCGCACATCTCCGTCTCTACCGCTGGCCGTGAGCGAGTATGACTCGGCAACCAGAGAGGGCGACCACGATGCCATCATGCCGTTTGAGTCACACACTGGATTCATTGTTACATTCTGAGGAACACACGGTGCTGTAAGAGAATTAAATAGAGAGGAAGTGGGTGTGAATTATGCAGATTTAATGTAGCTCTCAAATCTCACACATATGCAATGCGTCTTCATGCGACAAGTTGTGTACCTGTGTTCATCTTAATAGGAGGACTCCGCAAGCTGCTGCATTTGTCGGAGGATGCGGAGATTATAATGGTGTACTGCATTCCACACTTTGCTCCGACGAGGTCACAGGACGTGCTTGTGCTGTTGCAAATCAAAATGCTTTGGTCTTGATCTTCCGCTGTGGCCACATAGAAGGAGGATCCTTCATTCACCTGCCAGCTAATTGTTATATGGCTGCTGTAACAGTCCGTATGTGCAGTGATGGAGGCGAGGGCACATGGAGCTGCAGACAAAAATGACAGAGATCATCGACTGACAGACAGACTACACAAACCTGAACAGTTGGTGGACGTAGCTTGAAAGCTCTGGGAGTTTACAGACTAGGATGTTTGAGTGTGTCTGCACCTGTCTGAATCTGGAAGGCATTGCCGGGTGCGCTGCTGCAGAATGAATTCACAGCAGTGATGTGGAAGGTGTACGAGGCTCCACACAGCAGGTCGGGAACATTGCAGTGCAGATCTGTAGCTGAGCAGCTGGAGTTAGTGCCGCCCCTTTCCACTGCCAGTACAGAGTAAGACTCTGCGCCCATTGCTTGCAACCACGTCACCCAGGCTGAGTTGGAAACGCAGTCCAGGATTCCTACCTCTCCTTGCGGAACACAAGGAGCTAAAAACATTCAAATACAATCTGTTAGCTTATTGCTAGGATCAGCATTTCCACAACACAGCCTTTCTGTGACAACACAGTACATATGGTACTAACCCTGTAGGGACATGGTGGTGGAAAAAGATACGCTATTGCGTTCTCTCATAAAAGTTTTGCGTTCCCCTGAGAAAGTTTTGCGAGAGTGTGGACATAATGGATATTTTTTCCTCTGTTCTCATCTTTTTTTCCACCACCATGTCCCTGTAGGGGCTCCGTAAATACATGTACATGTAAGGAGGAATTAATCAGTTGGCATTCGGCCTCGCAACATCAGCTGATAACTGTGTGTACTGTGTGCTGTCATTAAATCATTGAATATATATATATAAATATATCTCTGCTAGAGATGTGCAGATCAGCTCTAACGTCACCCGAATCCGATGTTAAAAATAAATCATCTACCCACCATCCACCCGAACCTATGATTTTCTCTGATTTAGAAATCTGCACCTGGTCGTCACATTGCGATTGTTCTAATTCTGAGTGTTAAGAGTGATTATATGGTAACATAGGCCTAATACACCGAAGTAGGCTGCTTTTAAATAAACATTTATCTAAAGTAAAAGATCTTCTTTGGCAAATGTACGTATTCTTAATAGCTTAAATACAGGATTTACTCCCTTCAAACTTAAATTGGAATGTCTCTGTTTCCGTCACTGTAACTTCCTGAACACACAGACACAAGAAATTAAATATGTCCAGCCCAAGCAAAGGCTGGATATAGGCTAATTTATCAGTTTATTGTTGTACATACAGCCGTATATAACACTTTTTCTTTAACTTTACTTAATCTGTGTGTAACTTAATTGCAAAGATACACATACTATAGTCACATACTATACCTTGTTTACTAAGAAAACCCAAGTTAAGATTAATTGATTGGTTTGAGTGCCATTTTGTCAAGCAAAAAAAAAAAAAAAACCCTCACCATTATGGTGTTCCCTTTGGTTGGGTACTTGGAACATTTATATTAATTCTCTGGTTAATTGTAATTATCTTCCTGTTGATGCAGTGATGCAACAAGCAATCACAGTTATTTGGTTTCAAAGGAAGAGAAGTAATAAATAGGTTGCTTTTAAAAGTTGACTTAGCTTCTGACTGAATAATTAAATACAGTTAATGATTTAGTCTAGACTGGGTAAACCCAGCCTGATCTGCCGGCGATTTGATTCCGCCCTGCAGCTCAGAGTGGAAACCTGTACATTCATTTCTACTGCTTCTGTTACACTTTTGCGGGAACCAATCACAGACGGGCTTATCCACCTGGCGCGCTATTGGCGGGTTTAACACGACGGATAGCGAAGGATGGATCGATGCCTGTTGATCACGCCTCTTGTGGTCTGATTGGTTGAAGGACTATCCAATTGCGTAAAGAGTCATTTGAATTATGCCCATTTATCATGCCTCTTGCGCAGTAGAAAATACAGAGCAGACTCCCCAGACCAATGTTCAATCTTAAATTGAGCTTGGTCTGGTGATAGCCAGACAAGATTTAGTCAGAAATTAGGTCACCTTTTAAAAAGGCACCTATGTAATTCATGTCGTATAATGATTGTTTACAATTGTGTTGCTAACATTTGTGTCATAAACACTAATTGGTTGATATAATCCCTCTATATTTGTGACAATATCTTGCAATTCATCATGCTTGAGTCACACACAGACTTCAACATTCAGCATGCAAAACAACAATGGTAGCAACAATGGAGCTATGCTAAGTCAAGAGTAAATCTAAAGAAAATTATCAAGTACTCTCTACAGTTCTTTTTAGTTACTAGAACTCTCATGTAAGTGAACTATACTAACTAAGCATTTGTCAGCAAAACATACTATTTCTATTTTACTTATTGTTTTTTTAAGGCAATCGGTTTGCATGTTTTTTTGTTTTTTTTTAAGTCTAACTAATTAGATTTTACAGTGTACATAGGCTATCATATACCCAACACTTGATTTGTCATGGTTATCTAGTTACTTCATTAAAACACACCCACATGGCACTTTTCTTTCCTTTTTTTGTTTTGCTTTTAATTCTAAAAACACCTCTAGGATCTGTTTAGCCTCCATTGATGCTTAAAGTGACCCCGCAACTGCATAGCTTGATGAGAGTCTGCAAATTAGTGCCTTATGAAAAATTATGCTTTAAAGACGTTAATATCTCTATCATTAATGATTTATCTCATCCACCCGCAAACATTTTTTTATTATCTGGCCTGCCCGACCTGTGGATTATACGCAGTGTCCGTGGATATAACCGCGCATCACTAATATCTGCATCCTACCCTTTGTGGTTTTATGGTCATTTTGTGTTGTTGTGAAAGTTACCTGAAGCAACATTGACAGCAGTGCTGGGCTGGCTCTCACAGCCACTCCTGACAGATGTCACAGTGATAGAATATGACTGTCCGCATGACAAGCCAGTGATTGAACAGCTGGTGCTAGTGGAATTACATGACAGTAAAGCTCCTCCACTGGTCGCTGCTCTCACATGGAAAGATTCTGCATCTGGATTGGCTACCCATGTTGCAGTCAAGAAGCCAGCAGAGCAGTTTACCTGCACATCAACGGCGTGAGGAGGACAGGGCGCTAAAAAAGAAAGGTACTTTTAATACAACTGTTCTCAGTGGTGGCTGCCAGGATGCATTGCTAAGTGGAGGTTGCTAAAGTGGTCTGAAGTGGCTGCTTTGAAAGTTCCACAATGTTTACACTAGGAGTTTCAAACCCTGCTCCTGGAGGGGGACCTTCCTGCAGAATTCAATCCCAACCCTGCTCTGACACACCTGCCTGTAATGTCCAAGTAACCCCAAACACAATTATTAGCTGGTTCAGGTGTGTTTGATTGAGGTTGGTGCTAAACTCTACAGGACTGTAGCTTTCCAGCAACAGGGCACTCTTCAAAAAGTCAACCTTCAAATGGCTTACTTATAAAACACACACACACACACACACACACACACACACACACACACACACACACACACACACACACACACACACTCCTTAAATAAGTAACATAAAGTGTGCATTTTAACAGTCTGAGTGTGCGACTCACCAGTATCCACTTGTGTGAACAAACTCTCTTCGCTACTGCATGCGTGGTTCACGGACAGCACAGACACATTATATGTCTGTCCGCAGAGCAGATGCTCCAGGTTACAATGAGTCACGCTGTTGTTGCAGTAGGCCATATGGGTGCCATCTACAGTGATGCCCTGAGCCTGGTAGGACAGCGCCCCACCGTCACTTTGCCATGTCACAGCCGCAGAGTTAGACAGGCAAACCAGAGATGCTTGCACATTGGAAGGTGTACATGGAACTGAGGAAGAGGAGCAAGACGAGGCATTAATGCATAGTAAAGTTCATTTAGGTATTTCAATAAATACATCTGACATACAGCCGATTACATCAGAAAAGCTAGGCTGTGTTCAAAATACCCTTATACTCCCCCTATACCCTTAAATAGGACACTATTTGAGGGGGCAGCCATTTGTAGTGGTGTCCAAAACCATAGTGGACTTGAGTGCACTCATTCAATCCCGTGATAAAGTGTACAACCTATGTACGCTCAGCGGCTAGAGAATACCAATAAGGCACAGTGAGGTTCGTGCCGGATGAATTCCTACATCTGACCAGAAGATGGCACCGCAGCTCAATCATCCATCCATCCATTTTCCAAACTGCTTGTCCAATGTGGGTACAGTGGATTATTTAACGGCAAGCACAAACTATGCAAAAACGCCAGCCCTTCCGGTGCACTGTCCGAATTCACTCACTCGTTTTCATTTTCTCCTTCAAGTAGACTATATTAGTGGAGTAATGTAGGGAATAGTGAATGAGGGTATAGGGGGGCAATTTTGAAAACAACCCTACTGTCTGTAGATCTGATGGTGGTCATTGAATAACCATTGAACAGCAGTACAGGAAAGATATGTCATATTCTGCATTCCTGTTTGTGTGATTTGCATTTTGATGAAAGAGTAGTGTATTATGGGAAAATTCCTAACCTGAGTGTAATGTTGAATAGGCATGTTGGCTGTCACAGTGGCTGTCCTGGGCAGTGATTGTTAGGTTGTAGGCTTGGCCACAATGCAGGCTGTCTAATTTGCAGCTGGAGGTGGGACTGCTACAAAGTGTTTGGTGCCCATCTGGACTGGATGCATAGACCAGGTAGGAGGCAACGTGCTCTCCTTGTTCCCATGACACTACACCTGTGTGGCTGTCACACTCCATTTGAGTGACGATTCCCTGTGGCTTACATGGAACTGTTCAATTGCAAAGAAGAAGATTATAAATATGATAAGAACGGACAAGGAACATTTAGTTCTAAGTAACTGTGAATTATGTGTGTACAGTCGTCTTACCTGTGTTCAGGTCTACACTATGACTCTGTGCGCTGGTACACGTGTGGTCGGAGGCAGTCACGCTGATGCTGTATGTGAGTCCACACAGTAGATTATTGAACTCACATGTAGTGTTGGTGCTGTTGCATGATGACGCAAAGCCCCCGCTGCCCTGAGCGACAGCGGTGTATGAGAAAGCTCCTTGGCTAGGCTTCCAGGACACATCAACCACACCAGATTGACAGCTCAGGTTTGCCTGAATTTGGTTCGGAATGCATGGCACTGGGGACAAAATGGGAATTGAAGTTGGGGTCATTCTCATAAGGAAAAAGTTAAACTGCATTGTGTGCTTTATTAGCTATCGCTTACCTGAATGCATTGTTGTGATCGCACTCTTGGACACATTACAGTTGTGGCCAATGGCAAGCACACTGATGTTGTAAATGGAACCGCATACAAGGTTAGGCACAACACAGGAAGTATTTGTGGTGTTGCATCCTGTCATCTGGCCACCTGTGCTAATGGCATGAACCTCATATGATTCTGCCCCCGTGCCGGGATTCCACTGCACATGGGCAGAGTTTGAAGAGCAGAGCAAATTTGACTCCACTTGCTGAGGTGGACAGGGTACTGGTCATATGAGAGAGAGAGAGAGAGAGAGAGAGAGAGAGAGAGAGAGAGAGAGAGAGAGAGCAAAAAGTCAGAAAGAGATAAGTTAAAAGCAATGTCTCCAAAACTACAGAAATCAGTAAAAAAAAAAAGGTCATAGGTCACAGCTAAACTTTAGTTAAAAAAGAACAGTTGAAGAATTTAACCCTGAATTGGGGTCTTTATCGACCCGGATCTATATCTAACACGGATGGATCTCTACCTGTCACGATAATATAAAACTCTCCTGATATTAGAGTAACAATTATAGAAGAATGGCATAAAGCATATTTTGTGACCTTTTGGAGCTTGGAAGGGTTCAGTTTGAGCAGATGTTTTATACCATCATCACTGTCCTCATCAGAGCTCATTTCAGTTCATTCAGCATCTGCCTCATATTCACCATCTCAAACATATTCTCAAAACTATCATTTTCAGCATCTTCAAAGTCAATATTTTGATCTCTGACAGCTTCTTCACCAGATCTGCCATCAGTGACAGTGACAGTAATATTTGACTGCGTTCAGTTCTTGCTCTGCACTAAATCTCTGAGCCATTTCAAGTTTTGCTGATGATTCTTCCTGTTCTTTTGTTTTCTGTCTGTGGTAACTGAAACGTCACTTCATCATTGTGTATCAGATATTGCTACCTTGTTGAATAAAGGTGAATTACACCTATTCAAAGATTCAATTATTGTTGTGCAGAAAAATATATACTTGCACTGTTACACACCTCGGGTCGTTAGTGACCCTTTACAAGTTTTACAAAAAAATTATGAGGAAAGAAGGCATTCTTTCATAATATTATTATTATTTTCTTGGTATATTGTTTATAATTAATTGACTGAGGATACTAAGGTTGATGTCTAACGTTCAAAAATGAATGAGGAGGAGGGTAGTGAATGATTTCCCGGGTCACTAAATACCTGAGGTAAGCATTTAAGGGTTAAAAGTTAAAAGTATATATATATATATATATATATATATATATATATATATATATATATATATATATATATATATATATATATATATATATATATATATATATATATATATATAGACATCCCTGAGAATGACCCTACTTTTGAAACAATTACTACTTTGCTACATGTTGCATTTTATTTAATTTCCTCTTTCATACCAGATGCAACTGACATGGGTGTGCCAGGTTGGCTGTGGCAATGTCCATCATATGATACCATGGTAACATTGTATGTTTGTCCACAAGCTAGTCCCTTCAGTTCACAGTTAGTGGAGTTGCTGGAGCAGGTGGAGGTCAGCCCTCCAGGTGTTTTGGCATTAGCGGTGTAGGAGATAGACCCATTGATAGGAGTCCACTGCACCCTTACAGAGTCAGTGTAGCAATCCAGGTGTGTAGCAGTAACTTCTGGAGCACAGGGAACTACAGGATACAAAATATAACATTACACATAAGAGATAAATAATATAATATTTAAAAAAAATAAATAAAAAAAAATAAAAAGACAGAATGGATTTCTTTCAGCTAGAACAACAAAACCAAAACTAGATAAACATAACTGTACCTGTGGGGAAGTGTTCTGACTGACTGGGCAAACTGGAGCATTCATCTCCGACAGCAATCACCTGAATAGTGTAATCATCTCCACAGATGAGATCACTAAAACTGCAATGTGTGACAGGCCCAGCGCTATCACAGGATATGAAATGGAATACACTGCTCCAGGCGTAAGCAGTGTAGTACAGCGCCCCCATGCTCGCGTTCCAAGACACATGTGCCTCAGCAGTGGCACAGTCCAGCACCACAGAAACACCTGTAGGAACACAGGGCACTGCAAAAGAGAGAGAGAGTCAGCCTTATTCACCAAAGCCAGGAGCATATTAAAAATCCTTATTTGTTGACAGCACAACTTCGAGCACAGCTGAAATGCATATTAAAGGTCCACTGAAAGGGGTTTAATAAGTATGCCAAAGTTCCTTAATAACGTGTAGCATTATTCAATGTGTTGACATATCGAACAGCTCATTCCCCTTTTTAAAATAGTCATTAGTGTTTAGTTTATACCAAAGCTTGGCCAGAGTTAACTTTCCAGAACATTGTTTTTAGAAATTATTCAGAATCTCTGTGTGAAAGAGGCTTTAGAGTACAATACCTCTGCTGATGTTTGCGTATTTGTGTCTAATATTTATGCTGTGCTAGGTTTGTTTGCACACATTACCTGTGTTAATAGCACTCAGTGCACTGGGTGTTGAGTTACATTGGCGACTGGAGGCTATTACGCTAACATTGTAAGTTTCGCCGCAGGACAGTTTGGGCATGCCGCAGCTCGCTGACCAGGACATGCATGTTCCTAAAGGCCCATCTGGGCCTTGTACTGTTGCTGTGTAGTATTCTGCACCATCAGCTGGCTCCCAGGATATTGTAGCAATATTGGAGATGCAGTCATTAAAGCCAATAATGGATGTGGGAGTGCAGGGCTCTGGAAAAAGACAGAATGACATAATCCAAGTCATTCAACAAGTGCGACATTGTTATGCCAATAGCCAAGACTGTGTTGTCCTTTTGAAAGTAAAAGAGTTGCATACTTCTTTTGGCACCATGTATTTGGGTACATGTAAGAAGGTCCTAACCTGTCTGCAGTACTGAAGCATTGCTGGGGGGGCTCCTACATACTTGTCCCACAACTTGCACAGTCAAGTAGTATGGCTGACCACAGTTGAACTCTGAGAACTGTGCACTTGTGTTACTGGTGGAGAGTTCCACACGGTGACCATTGATAGATTCTGCAGACACCAGGTACATCTGAGCATTTTCATTTGCTTCCCAGGTGAGGGAACCCACTTTCATGTCACAGTCGAAAGATGACACCAGTTTCTGAGGGATGCATGGAGCTACAAACAATATAAGCGATCTTGGTTAGCCAAACAGTCATTTAATTTAATGTTGTCCTTCATATAATTATACCTTTAATTTTATCAGCAACTTACCCATGTTGATGATTGTGCTTTTACTGGGATTACTGCTGCAGTTTTGTGAGTTGGCAACGACATGGACAATGTAAATTTCTCCACAATGCAGATCCTCCCAGATACAGAAAGTTGTGTTTGTTATGCAAATGTGCGTGTGGTCATCCTGTCCTTTGGCAATTGCAGTGTAAATATCTGCGCCATCACTGCCAGCCCAGCTTACAGCGCCCAGGTTAACCTCACACTCTGCAAAGGTTTCAATGTGGTACGGCACACATGGGGCTATAATAATAATAAAAAAAGCACTGATTGATACACAACCAAATGACACAGCTCAAATGTGGTATAAATGTCAGAAGTATGGCAATTTTGTCACTTGTGAGTTCGGCCTTTCATGACGGCCTTTATGAGTGTTGGGTCATACCAGTCGTAAAATAGGCAGGAGTGCTTGGTATGCTGCCACAGACATCATTTTCCCCCACCGTTGTGAATGTGTAGGTCTGTCCGCAGAGAAGCTCGACTGTTAGCATCATTTCAGATGTCTGGGATGAGTTGGCATATCCTAGGTTGCTTGTGATAAGCACTGTGTAACTCAATGCACCTCTGCTGTGATTCCAGTTCAAGAGAACTATGTCGTTATCACATGATCCTGAAACTGTCAGTTGGGTTGGCTGACAAGGTTCTGAAGGAACAGACAATACAAAGGTTTTATTGTGATGTTAAACATTTTGTCATTAAATGAAAACAGCAACTGATTTTGTTTCTCCCACTTTCCACTGTTTTGCCCTCTTCCTCTCTTGCTGATCTTTTTCTTTTTGAAGATACAATCAGTTGGCCAGATTTCCAAAAAATCTGAAATGTATCATAGGCCCTGTTTACACCTGGTATTAAGATGCGTTTTGGTTGGCCAGATCACAAGTAGACGAGAGTTTTAATTTTTGTCCATTTTCAACCACTTCTGTCCTGATTTCTTCAAGGGCAGGGTCTATGGGTGGATAAATGTATGGGCTTTTCTAACGAACTAATGGACAAAATAAGCTCACACAATTCACATATGAACATGTCCAGAGATGATGGAAAAACATACGGAGAGCAGCAGCTTTCGTTTCTGCTCTAAATAGCTCTGAACGCAGTGAGTTTGTGTTAGAAATCAGGAATGGTGAGAGATAATTGTGCTTGGTACTTTTTTTTTGTCTTCAAACCAAACTCATCAGCCGACAAAGTTTAAATCCCATCTGGCTAGCCCATAATTTTTACGCATTAGGTCAGTTGGCGGAGAGTAGATGGTCTTTTGTGGCTGTTTGAACACATTCGACCACACAAGCATCTACACTACGAAAGCAATCCAGTCAAACGTGTTTTCAATTACCTCTGGAAGTGGTCGAAAGTGGACAAGCACAAAACGTTTTAGACCCTGTTTACACCTGTATTTAGCATTGTCCACTTGTGATCTGATTGACCAAAACACATCTTAATACCAGGTGTGAACAGGGCCAGAATGCTTTTCTAAGAAATATGACAAGTTTCTGCAGTATGCTAGGCTGTAGTGCATGGATGGGCCAACATCAGTCCTGGAGTGCTGCTGTCCTGCAGAGTTTAGCTCCAATGCTAATCAAACACACTTGAACAAGCTAATCAATGTCTTCAGGATTACTAATGCCTGCGATTTTGGCAATCCTATAAGATCATTGCAAATCACACTGTACGACATGGATCTAATAAACCTGGTTACATGTATGTAGACTGTATGATACTGACACCTATTGAATCATAGGCATCATCGTACAATGTGTACCGGGCATAAGGCTACAGGCAGGTACGTTTTTTTTATTTATTTTTTTATCAGGGTTAGAGCAAATCTCTATCCCTGCTGTAGTGTGAGATCAATCACCAATACAGACATGTTGGATTCCTCTATATCAGGGGTAGCCAATCCTTTGTCTTGCGTAGCCAGACCTTCAGACTGACGGAAGAAGGTATGGACTCTATCACAGCTTTCATTGGTCAAGGAACACCCAAGAGGACGTTTGACTGACATGTAAAGCAACCAATTAAAGTTAGTTTTATTCCGCGTCATGTTTAGGGGCATGAAAATGAAAAGTCGATGTCCCTACAATAACAGACCAGCGTACATATAAATTCTACATTCAAGCATGTTGTTCAAGTTTACTGCAACAGCGTTTTGACTTTGATATACTTTTGAAAATCCAGCATTTAGTTGATCCTGTTAAGTTGTAAACACAACAGACTTTCTTCTTTTGTGAGAGGGTTTGGCGACAACTTTGTAAGAAACGCAACACACACGTCGCCTGGAAATCCTGTAGAATTCAGCTAATCAGATGACGACTTGAAATCCTGAAATGTTTCTAATTTTGTGTGCCATATGCATCAGACTTTCAGCCAACGTTCAGTGGGCATGACGTCTGAGGCTGAGACTAGCCAACCCTGCTCCTGGAGGGCTACCTTCCCGCAGACTTCAGTTATTAACACACCTACCTGTTTTCTGAAGAAATCCTGAACACCTCATTTATCTTATTCAGGTGTGTTTGCTAAGGGTTGGATCTAAAATCTGCAGGATGGTAAGCCTCTAGTTGCTTGTTGGCTGTGACCAAAGATATCTAACCCGGTTCAGATCAAATTCAGTAGGCTCACATCTCTCGCTATAAACATATCTCTGTCAACTCAGGGTTGGGTCTCTCAGGGTTATTTCAAGGGACCAGCAATGCTAGATTTTTCAGCAGGGAAGCTGGACAGTTTCATCTCTAAAATGCTTTCACTGAGAACCACTTTGGTGCAAGAAATACAGGGGGAAGGATTTTATTGAGATGTGTCATTTTGTGCTCACAACTGATTGGTCCAGTTTATATTGGCATTCTTTTACCCATAAAAAAAGAAAGTTACACTGTAAAAGTGATCAGTTGACTTAACTTAAAAAAGTGAGGAAATCCTTTGCCTTAAAATTATTAAGTAAAGAAAAATAAGGGTGAAGATGTCCTAGGCCACTACTATATAAAAAACTGAATTTTGAATGATAGAATGCTCTACCTGTTTGAACGTATACAGTGCTGCTGGCGTCACTGTGGCAATCTCTACTGTAGGCTGTGACAGTGAAGGCGTACTCCAATCCACACTCCAACCCACTAAATTCACAGCTGTCAGTTGTAGAGTTACAAACTGTAGCCACTTCTCCTGTGCTGAGTGTGGCACTAGCAAGGTAGTGTAGCACATCATCCCTTTGCTCCCAGGTCAGTACGGCTGTTTTAGACTGGCACTGAAAGTCTACGTTTACATGCAAAGGAGCACAGGGGCCTAGAGTTCAAAGGACAAAATAGGTCAATTTGATAGTCCAGTTAACAGCTATGTTCATTTTCTACAGTTACATTGCAAGTGATTTGTCCCTTTTGCAAATAAAAATATGGTGACTCACGTGTTTGGAAGGTCATTTCCGTCTCCTCTGTAACCTGACATCCATCATTGATTGCTGAGAGCCTGACGTTGTAAGTCTGTCCGCAGGCTAGCTCAGTGATATTACAATAATTCTCTTGAGAGCTGCAGGTGGCGATGTAGCCATTGTTACTGGTAGCAGTGATCTCATAGGATGCAGCTCCGCTACTCCAGGCCCAGTTGAACAATGCCGTTGCATTATCGCAGCTCGCGTTGACAGTGACTGTACTGGAAACTGGTGGACAGGGGGCTAGACACAAAGACACAGCGGCGAATCACAAGCCTGCTCAGTTGCAATGGACATTATACCAGTAGACATTTTAAAATGTATGGTATATCTGCTGTATATATACAAGCAGCTGTTAGTAGGCAGCACAGCACTCTTTAATTTACACATGCAAGCAACAAATTCATATTTTTATACCAAAGAATGTGCCATGTCTATTTTTGTTTTGTTCATGTTTTCTTGTTGCAGTGCCCCAGTGTTGCAGTGCCCCGGTGTCTTTTTATTTAAAATTTATTTTCACCCATGAATCAAAGGGGAACAAATGACATGAACTCCTGTTCATGTCATGTGTTCCCCTTTGTTTCATGGGTGCATCTCAAAACTCAATTATTGATGCTTTCTCGTTTCCTCGCTCCTCCGTCCTCCAGTCCGTGACCCGGAAACCGATCAAACTCACCCATCTTGAAGGACATCTCAGTTCTCTAACTGCACTGTGAGGAGCGAGGAAGCTTCCTGAGGAGTCACGAACAAGGATACACAGGTGTAGGAAATCAAGCACAGCATTAGTTCTGGCAGGTCACATTAGTCAAGCTCGCGTCAGCTGACTGTCAGCTGATCACGTCTACCTATAGGAATACGACGTCTATCACAGCATACATATATAAGCTCCTTCAGTACTATCAGTAGCTATCGCGTTCTCCAGAGCTCATTTACCCTCCTCCATCCCCAGCTTCTCTTCTTGTCCAGTCAGGATTTGGTATTCTGATTCCCCTTGAATCAGACTAAATTCCCATATTATTTTGTACATTTAATATCGACATTAATGTAATACATTTATGTTTGTTCTGTTCTGTTTACCCTAAGGGGGGTTATTGTTTGTCTCCCTGCTGTTATCCATGCTAGGCTGCATGGATGTGCTGGGAGTTCTTGCCCAGAATAGAACCATACCGCCAATCCAAACTGTATGCTAATCGTCAATCAATCATCTTTGACGTTCATGTGGACTTTTGGCCTTGTGGACTCACAATGGCTGCCACGTGCACATGTTCGTTAAGTCCATGAGACCGTAGGGTGTCCCATCTGTCATTATAGGATTCATAAGGGTGCTCACGAGCACCAGCACTGCAGCCAATATGTACCCTCAATGCACTGTTTTGCCGAGCTCTGCAAAAGACTTCTTCCCATTATGTCATGAAAGTGCGGACTTGTATGAAGATCGCAAGTGTTTAGGGTGCCATTTGGGACAGGGCCTAAGGAATGAGAAGCACCCCATATGTTATGTTTTCATCGATTGTTCTAGTTATGTGGTTCTCTGTTCGGTTTTGTCATTGGTTCATTGTTCATTGATTTCAGGTGTGTCTTGTTAGATCATTAGTCTTTGAGTATACAAACCCGATTCCAAAAAAGTTGGGACACCGTACAAATTGTGAATACAAACAGAATGCAATGATGTGGAAGTTTCAAATTTCAATATTTTATTCAGAATACAACATAGATGAAATAGCAAATGTTTAAACTGAGGAAATGTATAATTTTAAGGGAAAAATAAGTTGATTTTACATTTCATGGCATCAACACATCTCAAAAAAGTTGGGACAAGGCCATGTTTCCCACTGTGTGGCATCCCCTCTTCTTTTTATAACAGTCTGCAAACGTCTGGAGACTGAGGAGACAAGTTGCTCAAGTTTAGGAATAGGAATGTTGTCCCATTCTTGTCTAATACAGGCTTCTAGTTGCTCAACTGTCTTAGGTCTTCTTTGTCGCATCTTCCTCTTTATGATGCGCCAAATGTTTTCTATGGGTGAAAGATCTGGACTGCAGGCTGGCCATTTCAGTACCCGGATCCTTCTTCTACGCAGCCATGATGTTGTAATTGATGCAGTATGTGGTCTGGCATTGTCATGTTGGAAAATGCAAGGTCTTCCCTGAAAGAGACGACATCTGGATGGGAGCATATGTTGTTCTAGAACTAAACCTTTCAGCATTGATGGTGCCTTTCCAGATGTGTAAGCTGCCCATGCCACACGCACTCATGCAATCCCATCCCATCAGACTGAGCGCTGAGAACAACCTGGGTTGTCCTTGTCCTCTTTAGTCCGGATGACATGGCATCCCAGTTTTCCAAAAAGAACTTCAAATTTTGATTGGTCTGACCACAGAACAGTTTTCCACTTTGCCACAGTCCATTTTAAATGAGCCTTGGCCCAGAGAAAACGCCTGCGCTTCTGGATCATGTTTAGATATGGCTTCTTTTTTGACCTATAGAGTTTTAGCCATTCCTGTATATGATGCAGTGCCGTCTAAGGGCCCGAAGATCACGGGGGTCCAGTATGGTTTTCCGGCCTTGACTCTTACGCACAGAGATTGTTTCAGATTCTCTGAATCTCTGTATGATATTATGCAGTGTAGATGATGATAACTTCAAACTCTTTGCAATTTTTCTCTGAGAAACTCCTTTCTGATATTGCTCCAGTATTTTTGGTCACAGCATTGGGGGAATTGGTGATCCTCTGCCCATCTTGACTTCTGAGAGACACTGCCACTCTGAGAGGCTCTTTTTATACCCAATCATGTTGCCAATTGACCTAATAAGTTGCAAATTGGTCCTCCAGCTGTTCCTTATGTGTACATTTAACTTTTCCCGGCCTCTTATTGCTGCCTGTCCCAACTTTTTTGGAATGTGTAGCTCTCATGAAATCCAAAATGAGCCAATATTTGGCATGACATTTCAAAATGTCTCACTTTCCACATTTGATATGTTATCTATATTCTATTGTGAATAAAATATAAGTTTATGAGATTTGTAAATTATTGCATTTCTTTTTTATTCACAATTTGTACAGCGTCCCAACTTTTTTGGAATCGGGTTTGTATTGTACTTTTGCAGAACTGGTTTTATTCTGTTGATACTTTTGAAAAGGTTTTTAACCAAGTAAATCCAGATATAGGGCCAGATTTACTAACAGCTTGCTCCAGCGCAAACCCTCTTTTGGTGGGAAAAATCTGTCAGGATTTATAAAGACACGTCTTTATAACTGTCATCTCCCATCTGCACTTTTATGGAATTGCGCTCTCACGCTAGTTTGCCCTGTTTAGTAAATCTGACCTATAGTCTTCTTGTTTTTAGAATTCAAAAACAAAAACAAAAAAAACTAAACTTGGCTCTCGCCATGAATATAGCCATAGAAGCATTTAAAAAGGAAAGAAAGACGCCTTACCTGATGTGAGAAGAACTGTCTCGCTGTCTGTGCTGTTGTAAGATTCTCCAATGGCTCGTACATAGGTGTTATAAACAGTGCCACAGATCAACCCCGTCACACTGCAGCTGGAGCTTGTTGTGTAGCAGGAGAGGCTTTGACCATTATGACCCTCCAAGAAAGCCATGTATGCTACTGCCCCGAAACTCTCTTCCCAAGACACAGTCCCTATATCACTTGAGCAATCCACATGGATTTGCACGTTCTGGGGTGGGCAGGGTTCTGGCGAAACACACATAGTCAGTTATTGGATGCTTGAGGAGAACGCACCAAAATCATTGGGATAATGGAAAATTCAATGCACCTGTGTTTAGAGTAGTTGATGCAGATACAGCAGCTCCTTTGCAGACGTTGCTGTTTGCGGTCACAGTGATGTCATATGTCTGACTGCAGGACACATTGTAGAGGACACAGGAGGTGTCACTGGTTGAGCAGGACAGCACTGATCCCAGATCAGTAGCGGCCTGTGCGGTGTATCTAGTAGCACCTCTGCTCCTGTCCCAGGACAGCTGGCCAATAGACAGGCCGTAATGCACTTCAACATGCTGAGGTACACAGGGACCTGAGTTCATAGGGAAGAGAAAGAAATTCATTATCCTAGTACCAAATACAGTATAGTGGTGGCAATTGTGGGTGGTTGCCAGAATGTTATGTGTAGCTTACATGTCATTCCTTAAACGGCTGATAAGGTTTGAAGCATGCTGTTGTGCATTTGTTAGGATGTCGAGAGTGGTGGCTAGGATGTTGCTAGCCTGCAATTTTTGAGTGGCTTTTAGAGCACTTTTATGCTGTTGCAATGTTCTGGGTGATTGATAAGGCCCTGTTTACATCTGGTATTAAGATGTGTTCTGGTCAATCAGATCACGAGTAGACGAGGGAGACACGCCCGTTTACATGTGGGGCCTCATTTATAAAATTTTCCGTAGATTTCATCCTGAAAGTGTGCATACACACAAAAACTAGATTTTCGCCAGAACCTGTGCAAAATTCCCTTTATAAAACCCAGTCAGCGAAATATTGTGCATACACCCTGTCTCTTCCCTGAAATAATAACAGTACGAGAGACAAAAAACAAAATGGCGCCGCCGTGTTCGGTCGCCATTCAGGTCGCTCCATAAAGACTGTGCTTTTATTTACTATTTTACTCTCTTTTACTCTCAATTTTTACAAACTTATCAACTGCATTGATCTGCTATGACAGCAAAACTCTTTTGGACATTGGTTACCTCTACTGTTTCAGGACACTTTTGCCGATCCTCTGTGGCCATCTGAGAATCAAGAAACACCGTGGGAAACGCGCAGGGATCCGTAACAGACTGAGGAAAAGGGCATTCAGCCCTCCCCTCCCGGGCATTCTGCTAGCAAATGTTCAATCCTTGGAGAATAAGATGGACGATCTTAGAGCCAGGATAAGTTTTCAACGGGACATGAGAGACTGTAACATCTTTTGTTTGTCCGAAACATGGCTCACGCCCGCGGTCCTGGACACAGCTGTGACGCTGTCGGAGAACTTCTCTGTTTTTCGGATAGACAGAACAGCCGAGGCCGGTAAATCCAAAGGCAGTGGAGTATGCTTCATGATCAACAAGAAATGGTGCGACCCCAGGAACATCACCATTCTCTTGTAATCCTGCTCGCCTCATCTGGAACATTTAACAATCATTTGCCGCCCATTCTATCTGCCGAGGGAGTTTTCTGCGGTCGTCGCGACTGCTGTTTACATTCCATCACAGGCAGACACAGGGCTGGCTTTATCTGGCCTTCATGATGTTGCCAGCGGCATCATAAACAAACACCCCGACGCGGCGTTCATCGTCGCGGGCGATTTCAACAAAGCAAACCTAAAGAAAGTCTTGCCAAACTTTCACCAGCACGTCTCCTGTCCTACACGAGGAGCAAACACGCTGGATCATTGCTACTCTCCGTTTAAGAATGCCTATAAAGCGTGGTCACTTCCAGCTTTCGGCAAATCGGATCATGCCGCCATTTTCCTCACACCTGAATACAAACAAAGGCTCGTTCAGGAACCCCCGGTGAGGCGAGAAGTTAAGCGCTGGTCCCCCGATTCAGAGACCGCGCTACAGGCAGCTCTTGATGATGTTGACTGGGTTATGTTCCGAGCGAGTTCAGCTGATGTCAGCGAGTTCACAGATGTGGCGCTTTGCTTCATCAACACGCTTACAGAGCAAGCCACACAAACAATAACAATAGCGTCCTTCTCAAATCAGAAACCGTGGGTGGACAATTCAATCCGCGCTGCAGTGAACACATGCACTGCCGCTTACAACGCCAGTCTCCTAACGGGGAATATGACTGAATACAGATCGTCCTGCTATGCTCTGCGGCGGGCAGTTGAAGCCGGAAACTCTTAAAAAACTTATAAAGACCGAGTGGAGTCTCATTTCCAACTCAACGACTCCCGGCGCATGTGGCAGGGTCTGAGGTCCATCTGCTCTTTTGGATCTAATTCCTCTGCAGAGGTGAGCGCTGATCCGTCGCTTGTGAATGAGTTAAACTCTTTCTACGCTCGCTTTGACTGTAACCGCGGCAACGCGACTCCGCCAAGTGGCGCGTCAGAGGGAATTACTCAGAGCAGCAACAATCACGTGATCTCTGTCTCGGAGGATGAAGTTCGGAGGGCACTCAAGCGTGTGGACGTCAGGAAAGCTGCTGGGCGGATGGTATTTCAGGTCGTGTTCTGCGGTCCTGTGCTGATCAGCTCGCCGGGTTGTTTACATCTATCTTTAATGAGTCCCTCGCTACATCTGTGGTCCCCACCTCCTTCAAAAAATCCACCATCATCCCTGTCCCTAAGAACAATAAACCCTCTTGCCTAAATGACTATCGTCCAGTGGCTCTCACATCTAAGGCTGATATTTATTGACTATAGCTCAGCCTTTAACACCATAGTTCCCATCAAGCTAACCTCCAAACTCCTGGATCTCGGCCTGAATCCTTCTCTCTGCCACTGGATTGAGGACTTCCTCACTGGCAGGCCTCAGGTGGTGAGAATAGGCCAGTTCACCTCCACCTCCATCACCCTGAGTGTGGGAGCTCCACAGGGCTGTGTCCTGAGTCCCCTGCTCTACGCTCTCTACACGCATGACTGTTTGTCCACACACAGCTCCACCTCTATCATCAAATTTGCTGATGATACTGTTGTCCTGGGCCTCATTTCCAACAACAAGACGGCATACTTGGACGAGGTGGAGCATCTAACATCATGGTGCCAGGACAACTGTCTCTCTCTGAATGTTGGCAAGACCAAAGAAATGATTGTGGACTTCAGGAAGAGACAGCAACGGACATACTCCCCCCTCATGATCGGCGGGTCACCAGTAGAGAGAGTGAGCAGCTTCAAGTACCTGGGTGTAAACATCTCTGAGGACCTGACCTGGACTGCTCACATTCAGACACAGGTGAAAAAAGCCAGGCAAAGACTGTACCACCTGCGCCAGCTGAGGAAATTCAGGGTTTCACCAGCTATCCTGAAAACTTTCTATTTAGGGGCGATAGAAAGTGTATTAACTCAGTGCATCACAGCGTGGTATGGGAACAGCACCAGTCATGAACGCAAAGCCCTGCAAAGAGTCGTGCGCTTATCCGAGCGTATCTCAGGGTCAGCTCTCCCGTCTCTGCAGGACGTCTAAACCAAACGCTGCAAAGGTAGAGCTACTAAAATCATCAAGGACTCTAATCACCCTGCAAACCCTCATTTCATGCTGCTGCCATCTGGTAAGCTCTTCCGAAGCCTGATGGCCAAAACTGAGAGACTCAGGAGGAGTTTCTTCCCCCAGGCCATCAGACTCCTGAACTCAGTCACTTAACATCACGTGACTTCACTTCTGGATAAACATACTGAAACATTCTCGACATACTGACATTTTCTGTTCTCGTTGTTACTGTGTAACAACCTGTTTTAAACCTGTTTGCACATTATACTCTTTATACATTTGTTAACCACATATTTATAAGTCTACAGTTTACTCACTGCACAGTTTACTTCACTTATTTTATTCCACTTCTTTATTCTTATTTTTTTACTTTTTCTTCTACTTGACTTGATTATTTATAATTCTACATATATATATATATATATATATATACATAGTACTTTTTCATCCTATTTCTATTATAATTTCCTCCTTGTGTTTTTAACTGTGAATTTGCACTGTCCATGGAGCGGACCTGTTTACATTTCACTGCCGGTTGTATATTCTGTATATAACTGTGTATGTGACAAATAAAACTCTTGAATCTTGAATCTTGAGTGTTGAGAAGGGTCTGCTGGCATTATATAGCATGAGAGCGCCCTCTAGAGGCCAAATAACAACTTGTGTTGTTTATATTGACACGTGAGGCTGCACTAACATGAATGACAAATATTAATACATGCTGTAAAATGTATATTGCATAATGCATATCGTTCATGTAAGCTAGCTAAATAAGCTAATACATCCTTGTTAACAAATGGGACTTGCAGTCTGTTACCTATGACATTTACATACATGTTTCTACGTTATAGCTAAAGAAATATTTATTTATAATCTTTTAATGTTTAAATTATTTTATGTAGAATTTTTACTCATTTTAACATTCATATTTGCATATGCAATTTAGCACATTTTCATTGTTCAGTACTGTTTTTTAAATTTCTTGTAAAAAGGTTCAACACTGTTTTACTTAGTGTTATGTTTTTTAATTTATTTTTTTTTAATACAGTATCCATTTTAAACACTATCGGGCGATTAATCAGTTATCGGCAAGTGCGGTCCAACTTTATCGGCATCGGTGTTCTGTGTGTTTTTAGCATGCTGCTATGGGGTTGCTAGACTGTTCTGGGGGTTTGATTGAGTATTAGGAGGTGTTCTGAGTAGTTTTGCTCACCTGTCATCAGGTATCCACTCATGGTTGCAGCACTGCTGCAGGTCTGTCCTTCTGCTAACACAGTGATGTTGTAGCTCTCTCCACAGGCCAGTCCTGTCAGCTCACAGTTGGTAGCATTGCTCTCACAGCTGAGTGTATGACCGGAGTCACTCACTGCTGTAGTCATGTACTGCAGTGCCCCGGTGCCTGGCTGCCATGACAATTCAGCCGTACCAAATTGACAGTCTATTAGTGCCTGAATATTACGAGGCCTACAAGGAGCTGAAATACAGACAAATGTCATGCTACATTAAAAACACGGTACCAAAAAGCAGGGTCCAGATTGACCCACCATGGAATCACTTTATATTAGGTGGCCTTAACTACTATGTACTAACATTTAAATGTACTAACACCCTTAAACTTACCCATACCACCACACCTGTCCTGTCCCTAACTTTACCCTTAAACTTACCCACACCACCACACCTGTCTCTAACTTTCCCATTAAACTTACCCATACCCCCACACCTGTCCCTAACTTTACCCTTAAACTTACCCACACCACCACACCTGTCTCTAACTTTCCCATTAAACTTACCCATACCACCACACCTGTCCCTAACCCTACCCTTAAACTTACCCATACCCCCACACCTGTCCCTCACTTTACCCTTAAACTTACCCATACCCCCACACCTGTCCCTAACTTTACCCTTAAACTTACCCATACCCCCACACCTGTCCCTAACTTTACCCTTAAACTTATCCATACCACCACACCTGTCCCTAACCCTACCCTTAAACGTACGCACACCACCACACCTGTCCTGTCCCTAACTTTACCCTTAAACTTACCCATACCACCACACCTGTCCCTAACTTTACCGTTAAACTTACCCATACCCCCACACCTGTCCCTAACTTTACCCTTAAACTTACCCATATCACCACACCTGTCCCTAACTTTACCCTTAAACTTACTCATACCCCCACACCTGTCCCTAACCCTACCCTTAAACTTACCCATACCACCACACCTGTCCCCTAACCTTACCCTTAAACTTACCCATACCACCACACCTGTCCCTAACTTTACCCTTAAACTTACCCATACCACCACACTGTCCCTAACTTTACCCTTAAACTTACTCATACCCCCACACCTGTCCCTAACCCTACCCTTAAACTTACCCATACCACCACACCTGTCCCTAACCTTACCCTTAAACTTACCCATACCACCACACCTGTCCCTAACTTTACCCTTAAACTTACCCATACCCCCACACCTGTCCCTAACTTTACCCTTAAACTTACCCACACCACCACACCTGTCCTGTCCCTAACTTTACCATTAAACTTACCCATACCACCACACCTGTCCCTAACTTTACCCTTAAACTTACCCATACCACCACACCTGTCACTAACTTTACCCTTAAACTTACCCATACCACCACACCTGTCACTAACTTTACCCTTAAACTTACTCATACCACCACACCTGTCCCTAACTTTACCCTTAAACTTACCCATACCACCACACTGTCCCTAACTTTACCCTTAAACTTACTCATACCCCCACACCTGTCCCTAACTTTACCCTTAAACTTACCCATACCCCCACACCTGTCCCTAACTTTACAATTAAACTTACCCACACCACCACACCTGTCCTATCCCTAACTTTACCATTAAACTTACCCATACCACCACACCTGTCCCTAACTTTACCCTTAAACTTACCCATACCACCACACCTGTCACTAACTTTACCCTTAAACTTACCCACACCACCACACCAGTCCCTAACTTTACCCTTAAACTTACCCACACCACCACACCTGTCCTGTCCCTAACTTTACCATTAAACTTACCCATACCACCACACCTGTCCCTAACCCTACCCTTAAACTTACCCATACCACCACACCTGTCCCTAACTTTACCCTTAAACTTACCCATACCAACACACCTGTCCCTAACCCTACCCTTAAACTTACCCATACCACCATGCCTGTCCCTAACCCTACCCTTAAACTTACCCATACCACCACACCTGTCCCTAACTTTACCCTTAAACTTACCCATGCCCCCACACCTGTCCCTAACTTTACCCTTAAACTTACCCATACCCCCACACCTGTCCCTAATTTTACCCTTAAACTTACCCACACCACCACACCTGTCCTGTCCTGTCCCTAACTTTACCATTAAACTTACCCACACCACCACACCTGTCCTGTCCTGTCCCTAACTTTACCCTTAAACTTACTCATACCCCCACACCTGTCCCTTACTTTACTCTTAAACTTACCCATACCCCCACACCTGTCCCTAACTTTACCCTTAAACTTACCCATACCACCACACCTGTCCCTAACTTTACCATTAAACTTACCCATACCCCCACACCTGTCCCTAACTTTACCCTTAAACTTACCCATACCCCCACACCTGTCCCTAACTTTACCATTAAACTTACCCATACCACCACACCTGTCCCTAACTTTACCCTTAAACTTACCCATACCACCACACCTGTCACTAACTTTACCCTTAAACTTACTCATACCACCACACCTGTCCCTAACTTTACCCTTAAACTTACCCACACCACCACACCAGTCCCTAACGTTACCCTTAAACTTACCCACACCACCACACCTGTCCTGTCCCTAACTTTACCATTAAACTTACCCACACCACCACACCTGTCCTGTCCCTAACTTTACCATTAAACTTACCCATACCACCACACCTGTCCCTAACCCTACCCTTAAACTTACCCATACCAACACACCTGTCCCTAACCCTACCCTTAAACTTACCCATACCACCACGCCTGTCCCTAACCCTACCCTTAAACTTACCCATACCCCCACGCCTGTCTCTAACCCTACCCTTAAACTTGCCCATACCACCACACCTGTCCCTAACTTTACCCTTAAACTTACCCATACCACCACACCTGTCCCTAACTTTACCCTTAAACTTACCCATACCCCCACACCTGTCCCTAACCCTACACTTAAACTTACCCATACCACCACACCTGCCCCTAACCCTACCCTTAAACTTACCCATACCCCCACACCTGTCCCTAACTTTACCCTTAGACTTACCCACACCACCACACCTGTCCCTAACCCTACCCTTAAACTTACCCATACCACCACACCACACCAAGTGTGTTGCAATACAATATGAACACAATACATATAAGTACAATAAGTACATTGCACTTATTTTTTGATGTAAGTACACAGTAGTTAAGGCCACCTAACATAACGTGGGACCACAATCATTCATATATTAATGGTTCATAGTATGCCACATTGCATTTTTCATTGTTTTTGCAAGAAAAGAGAGTGTGAAGGAGAAAAATGTATGCATCTAATGGCACTTTTTTCCACAGAAGCAACTGATGATATAAGAACAGTTCGTATAATCAGTCATGAATTATTTAGCAATTCAAATAAATTTTACTGGTCTATAAAAGTTTTTTTTTAATCTGCCATGGCACCATAAGTATTACCGTAACTTTTTGACATGTTTACCAGCACACGGCATTCAGAACTTAATTACAAATTCATTCAAAATTTTAAAAGAATTACCAAATTTTAAACTAAATTTAAATGGCTGAAATTCACAGAAGTGTAGTGTCTTTAATGTAACATGATACATAAATGTTTTATTGCAAAATGTGTTGAACTGTTCCTTGACTGACTGTGTTGAATATCTTGCAATTAAATTGCAATTCTTTCTGTTGTTCTGATTCAAATTCCAATTCAACATACTATGGGGAGTGTGACCCAGTGAGAAATTAAATCACTTACAACAGAAACTTTTAAGGGAATTTGACTGGTGTGTGTCTGTGTAAATCTGTTCGCATTGCTTTCTACCTGAATCTACGTCAATGACGGCACTAGGCGGGCTGTCACAGTATCCATCTGATGCCATCACGCTGACATGGTAGGTCTCTCCGCAGGGCAGTGTGTTAACTGTACAGGTGGTGTCGTTAATGCTCTGACAGTTGGTCCGATGGCCGTAACTGTCCTCTAGCATAGCCGTGTAAGAGTCTGCTCCTGCGCTCTCCTGCCAGAACATGGACAGGCTGTTCCCTTGGCAGATCACATTAGCGGTCACAAAATCCGGCACACAGGGCACTGAACATGAGAGAAGTGACTGTCAGTAAAACTGAGTGATTAGGAACAAGAAAAGCTGTTTGCACACCATCTGGTTCATCAGCATTTACAATGCACATCGCAGTAAAAAATCACACAAACCTGTCCTGATCGGAGCAGTTTGACTGGGTGGACTGGTGCAGATGCTGTCTTGTGCTATTACTGTGGCAGTGTATGGCACGCCACACTTCAACATTGAAAGATCACATGTCTGACCAAACCCGGAGCAGTTGTCAGAGTGAAACCCGTCATCGCTGATGGCACTGACTGTGTAGAGCACACCAATTTCATTGCTCTCCCATGACATGGTGGCTACATTATCACTGCAGCCCGTGTTGGACACCAGATTCTCCGGAATACAGGGAACTGTGGGTTGAAATACACGTTGATGACTGAAAGAGCATCCCCAGGGTATATAGCATTTTTCACAGAGAGGAAACAAAATGGGGTTTGAAACTCTTTAAAAAGGAGTACGATTTCTTGAGTAAGTGGAAAGAGGTGCCTAGCATTGAGAAAATTATCACATTTTATTTTCTATTCTATTCTACAGTCATACATATATAAGAACAGCGCTATATATATTCTTCATTCATTCATTCATTCATTCATTCATTCATTCATTCATTCATTCATTCATTCATTCATTCATTCACTCTTTAGTTTTGCAACCCTGTTAGTAAAATTTGGGACATCAATTCAATTTACCAATAAAGATTTAATGAACATGCAAATTACAGTAACAGTTACAGTAAATAAAAATAAATCATATAACACATATATATCAAATTTAGATTAATATTTTGGTGACACCTTCTATGAAGTCCATGCTTAAAATTAATTATATCCCCATTTATACTTATCTATAAGTACTACTATTCAAAATATATACTTATAAAGACATATACTGTATTATAAGAACATTTATAGTTATATATAGTATGTATAATTACAGTCATGGATTTGCTTTTTCAATGCACATGCTTATAAACCTTTATACACTGATTTTCAAATTATCAAAAATAAAATAGTTCCAGAGACACCAGTTAGTTATCCATCCATCCATCCATCCATCCATCCATTATCTTCCGCTTATCCGGGGCCGGGTCACGGGGGCAACAGTCTAAGCAGAGACGCCCAGACTTCTCTCTCCCTAGCCACTTCCTCCAGCTCTTCCCGGGGGGAACCCCGAGGCGTTCCCAGGCCAGCCGGGAGACGTAATCCCTCCAGCGTGTCCTAGGTCTTCCCCGGGGCCTCCTCCCGGTGGGACATGCCGAAACACCTCCCCGGGAAGGCGTCCAGGAGGCATCCGAAATAGATGCCCGAGCCACCTCAACTGGCTCCTCTCGATGTGGAGGAGCAACGGCTCTACTCTGAGCTCCTCCCGAGTAACTGAGCTTCTCACCCTATCTCTAACGGAGCGCCCAGCAACCCTGTGGAGAAAGCTCATTTCGGCCGCCTGTATCCGGGATCTTGTCCTTTCGGTCATGACCCACAGCTCATGACCATAGGTGAGAGTAGGAACGTAGATTGACCGGTAAATCGAGAGCTTCGCCTTACAGCTCAGCTCCTTCTTCACCACGACAGACCGGTGCATCGACCGCATTACTGCAGAAGCTGCACCGATCCGTCTGTCAATCTCCCGTTCCATCCTTCCCTCACTCGTGAACAAGACCCCAAGATACCTGAACTCCTCCACCTGAGGCAGAAACTCTCCACCAACCTGAAGTGGGCAAGCCACCCTTTTCCGACTGAGAACCAGTTAGTTATCAATTATGTATTTAATGGCTAATGTTTACATGAATGGTAATTTTGATTTGTTAAAGGTGCAGTCCGTAGTTTTTCCTCTTTGTCGCCATCTCTGTTTGAAATCTGCAATTGCAGTTATTTGCGGAATTATCAACTTTACATGAGTTGTGCCTCGGCACGGCACAGCGCGGATGAATCCAATGTTTTGAGGAGAAAGTGCGGCTGTCAGTCACCGCGCCGGTGTGGATACTGAATCACAGATTCTACTGTTTGAAAGTATGACTGACATAAGAATGTCATCTGAACAAGTAAGTAGCTTACATCCACTTTTGTTCTGACCAACTAAGGGAAAAAGAGCTTTGCAATAAATCGTGATGATTAAATCTAGCGATCGCTTATCATATCAAACCGTGCAAATTATACTTTGTTTTCAAATTGTTAATGTTAACATCAGGATTGCCTGACTACATTTATTGTGTATTAGGGCTACCTGTAGTTCAGTTTCATTTCTGTGCAGTCTAATTTCTAATCGTCATATACCAACAAATTAATGTGGAGTAGAGGTGAACTGCTCCCTCTCATAGCTAGCAAAAAATTATTAATATTTACCATAATGCATAGCAATACGAGAAAGGCACAACAAAGAAAACTCTGTAACTGTATGAATATAAGCGTGTGCTACTGTTAGTTACAATTGAACCATTGAAATTGTCTTAGGCAGTTACCTGTCCAGCAGAAAAAAAGCCGTGTTTTGAAGGTTTTCACATCAGCCTGTTTGAAGTGTCTTTTTTTCTGTAGCCACTCCGAAAGTCGGAAGTCTTTTGCATTTTACAACGGGTGAATCTCCAATTGTCACTGGTGATTGTCGTTTGAACCTTTCTGGATCCGCCATCAAATTGAGAAGTTTAATTATGTCAAGTGCTGCTGTGAGAAAAGGCAATAAATCTCCACCTCCAACATCCTCACACGCAATATAGCCTGCTAGCCGGGACACCTTTGTTATGTGTACAGATGTGACGTAATGATGCAAAGATACGCTCGAATTTCCCGCTGGAAATCCACCAGTACCACGGGAATTAAAAACATCATTACAAGCTTGCCGTTGTGAATCGAGCTAAGGTAAGCAGATTTGTTTTGAACACTGGCTGGTTATGTACTTGCTAAAAAATTTATTTTGGATAATTTTTAATAAGTTACAGACTGCAGCTTTAAAATCTATATCTCCTTAGCCATATGCATGGTATTGCAAAAAATAGGGCACAATGTACTGTAATAATTTAACAGAATTTTCCATATTTATTTTTTACAGGTGTTTCACCTGTATTTAGGATTTTGAACTTCACTGCGTTCTATGTTAGGGTTAACGGAAATGTCCATAAATAGCTGGATAATGTCCAGATAATAAGCTGCCGTTACTTTTTCCATGATTTTTACAGATTACGACTGACTAATACTTATAAGTCATGCATTTGCTTTTCAATGCACATGCTCATAATCCATTATACACTGATTCATAAGTAATTATACAAATAATTTAAATGTAACTGTTCTTATAATGCAGTATAGTTCTTAATGAGTCTTTATGAACATATTGATAGAATAGTAATACTCATAAATAAGTATAAATGGAGCTATAATTGACTAAAAAGCCTGGACTTCATAGAAAGTGCTTTTAAGCAGCATTGGTAACAGGGTTGAATGGTCAGTGTGTATTACCTGACCGTATGATGACCTCAATGCTCTGAGAGCTGTTGCATATCCGTCCCTCAGCAGTGACCGTCAGGATGTACATCTGGCCGCAGGGAAGGGAAGTGACCTCACAGGAAGTGGAGTTTGCCGTGCAGCAAGTGGTCTCTCCATCTGTACGCTCCAAAGTGGCGGTGTAGCTCAATGCGCCAACACTCTCATCCCACAACACACTCACCGTACCCGTGTCACACCCCACAGACGTGACCACGTTCTGAGGTGGACAGGGGGCTAAAAGGGAAAAAGAGACAGGAAGTGTGAAATTATCTTATGATGTTACATTTGTAGACTGGAAAGCTTCTCGTCTCACTCTTTCACCTGTTTCAGATTCCACAGTGTTGCTCATGGGGCTGTCGCACTGACTGTTAGAAGCAGTGATGCTGAAGTTGTGGAATCGTCCACATTGTAGCTCTTCAACTGTGCACTGGTTTTCAGTTGAGTTACACTGGTATGTGTATCCATCACTGTCAGTTGCCATGGCGATGTAGAGCTCCGCCCCTGCTGACTCTTCCCATGTCAGCCAAGCCGAATCAGACAGGCAGTCCATCTCAACGTCCAACATGAGGGGGACGCAAGGAGCTGCATACACAAACACACATCCCAAAAGTGAAATTTGTGTCAGATAAAAATAATACGATGCATTAAAATTACATTAAACGTGACTAACCTGCCACAACATACTGGACTGGTGCATTTGCCCCAGTGCAGCCATCCCTTAATGGCACTACAGTCACATTATAATTCATGCCACAGGTCAAAGGGATGTCACAGCTGGTCCCTGTGGTGTTACACATGTAGTAATTGTGGTCGTTATTGGAATAAAAGGCCTTTGCAATGTAGAGGACACCATTTACACTAGAGTCCCATGACACAGACACAGTGTTTGATTCACAGTTCAAGACTGGAACGATATCATTTGGTGGGCAGGGGGCTGAAGAAACCAGAAAAGAGATGTTAGAGATATTACATTAAATACGAAATATTATACACCATATATTCTAATGTTCACAGGTACCTGAGGTGACGTGTTGCACAGAGCTTTGGGAACTGTTGCAGGTTTGACTATAGGCGACCACAGTCACACTGTAAGTCAGGCCGCAAAGAATGTGAGGTACTTGGCAGAAGGTTGCATTAGTGTCAAACCCCTGCACTTGTCCATCACTGCTTCTCACTGTGGTGTGGTAGTGATTGGCTTGACCTCTCTGTTGCCAGGTAATGTTGAGAACAGGAGATTGACATTCAATGATGGTCTGCACGTTCTGAGGCACGCAAGGGGCTGAAGAGGGGGGCGTTATTACTATTTCATACATTCTGACTTATTTACTTATTTGCAAATGGATGTGAAAAAGAGGCTTTAAGTCTCACCTGTTTCAAGAACGCGAACTTCACTCTTGGATCCAACACAGCCATTATCCACACCAGAAACATAAATTTGATAAGTCTGTCCACACTGCAGGCCGACAATATTGCAAGTCTGCTGGGTGGTTTCGCAAGTCGCCCCATGACCTTCGCTGCCCTCTGCAAAAGCCATGTAGGACACTGAGCCCTGAGAGGCTTCCCAGGAAACGGACACAGTGCTCGAGTTACAGGATGACTGGATGGATACATTAGTGGGTGGACATGGTGCTGGAGAAGCAAAAGAACACATGCTAATCAGTAATGCCAACATTTATAACAATTAAATATCCTTTCGACGTCTGATCATGCTAAACCAAAGTAAAAACAAAACAAAAAAACACAGGTCAGAAATTACCTGAAGCTAATACTATGTATGTGACCTGTGCTGGCAAAATGAGTTCCAATGAGCAAATTTTCAAAAATGAGTTATTGTTATTTAGGGGTGATTGGGGCACAAACTAACGCAGGTTTAGTTGTAACACGCATGGTGTAAAACTTTCCACACATGCCAGGATGACGAAACTTTGTGTATTTACTAGTTGCCATATCAAAACTATATATAGAAAAAATTGCACCAAAATTAAAAAATCTTTGGGAGATATCACTGAAAATGTATTTAACCATAGCAAAAGTAAACATTCTACTTAAGTTAATTTTTCATCTTTATTTTTGTGTTTATCTAAAATAAGACAAATCTGATATTATTGTAATCTTATATCTGTTATTTAACAGTTGAGATGGTTCTTTAATGCTGATCTAACAGCAGAAGACATGAGCCACGGTTTAAATCACAGTTGAGCAGGTGGCACAATGAGCCCCTATTAGAACTATGATATTATATTCTATACTTTTTAAACTCTTTTGAGAAACCATGAGAAAAAAGGTGAGTCAATGTTCAAAAATGATTAATTATCATTATGTTTTGAGTGTTTGTTGTCAAACTCAAATTTTTTTTTTTTTTTTTTTTAATTATTAAAAAAGGCCATTATTTTATTTGAAAAAGTTAATAATTGTATTTTATTGACAAAATATTTTAGATTGTCATGGATATTTTTTTGATTATATCAGGTAACATTTTAAGCGGTCATATGCTCATGTTAAAATGTGCCCCTCACATGTTACAGTGTACACCACCTATGGGGCATGTTGTCACATATCACCTCCGTTCTTTCGGGGGAAATCAAGAAAAAAGTACACACTGTATTAATGAAACAAAACCACATAAGTGTACTAGACGTGTAAAATGAATGTGGGGAAAAAACAAAAACTCTGAACCCCAAGTGGATTTACACACTGAGAAAGTCAAAAAGCGTTGTGCCCCGCTCTCCCCTACTATTAAAAAATAAATAAATTAGAAAATGTTATGAGCTAAACCTGTTAGAAGTCGATATAATTTTTGAAAAAAAGTTTTCTGAAGGTCCCAAAACAAAATCACTAGCAGCCATACCTTAAAATCCCTGGTAATAACACCAAATCTGACACACACCAAATCAAAACCAAATGTCTATAGGAAAATATATATTCAACTTTTTTTCCCATGATACCACAACTGTTTGATTAAATTAATGAGACAGACAGTCTATATATTAAGATCTACTGTACCGCACGGATCTAATATAATGTCACACATCAGATGTTTTTCCCCACAGTTAACCAAACGTTCACTTAAGACATAACAGATAATGTTTGTGTGAATACTGGCCAAGACAGATGTGATGAAGTGCTGTGATTCTGTGTATATGTGAATATCGCGCTGTCTGAGGCGTCTTTGTGCACACATGACGGATCTGTCAGTCAGAGCGAGTAATATCGTTTTGGTTACATCAGCATGAGTTTGAAAATCACATTTCATTGGTTCAGACTCATGCCATCGAAAATTCACTATGAATATTCACAAAGCTGGAATGCTGCGTTTTTGCTACCAAACGTGTGCTCGGAAAACGTACAAATAAAGATACTTTTAGATATTTAATTGCCATTTGGCTTAATTAACCAAATTCGCCCAACATTTACATTTTACATTTGTTTTGCCTGTAGCTCGAAATTAGCCCTTGCGCATTCTGACTCATTTTGCCAGCATGGATCACATATAAAGTATATAAATTCTAATGGGTAAAGTCAACATCAAAACTCAACAAAACCTACATTAGCCAACAGCCCACATGATGTCATCATAAGAAAAGTTATTTGAGAGGCAGAATACATTTTTAAATTTCTTCAGAACAGCACACACTGATGAACCATGCAGAAGAATATAAATTAATGGTTTGACTTACCTGACTTGAGAGCAATCCAGTTATATGACTGGCTGGGGCAGATGAGCCCTTCTCCGCTCAAGCTAACTTGGTAACGGCTGCTGCAGTACAGGTTGGTGATATTGCAAGCGGAGCCAGATGTTTGGCAGCTGACTTCGTGATCTACATCAAAGCCCTCGGCAGAAACGTTGTACTTCAGAGTGCCTTTACCGGGTGTCCATGAGATCAGAGCAGAGCCGGTGCTGCAGTCCAGAGTTGCTTGCAGATCGGAGTGTGGACATGGAACTAGTAAAAGGGGATACAAACAGGTTGTATTTTTTGTTAAAGCTGCTGGGTGTAGTTTCTCCACCACTAGAATATCAACAATGTAGCATACTACAGGGTTTCCGCGGGTCTTAAAAAGTCTTAATTTGACCTTCCACAATTTAAGGCCTTAAAAATTTCTTAAATTGAAAGTCAGAAAGTCTTAAATTCAATATCATGCCATCCGAAGATAAACGAAAGTCAGTCAAATTTTATTTAACCATTAAAGCAGAGTCCAGAAAAATAAAAACTGAATAAACTATAAAGCAAATAAAATAAAACAGATTTCATAGGGCCGAATTTTTGGGACTTTAGCTTATTCACCATATCCCCCAGAGTTAGATAAGCCCATTCTCATCTCTGTGCGTGCCATAACTCTGTCTGACGCACCCACCGCTAGCCTAGCTTAGCACAAAGACTGGAGGTAAATGGCTCCAGCTAGCCTACTGCTCAATAAGTGACTTTTTAATTTTCCTGTTTACATGTTGTGATGTGTATAGTTGTATAAGACCATTGTATTGTGTACTAAGACAGACGGAAATGGTTATATTGATGGAAGTTAGCCTGTTTTCAGGAGCTGCGTAATATCATTGCACCGCTGCATCCATGGTACGGCAGCAAAGTTCCTGGATTATTACGCAGGAATGAGAGTATAGTCCCTAGCCATATCAGTCTAGAAAATCACAACTTTTCATTTTCTGTCGGTCTTAGTCCACAATGTAACTATACACATCACAACATGTAAATAGGAAAATGTTGGTGTTATTTTGTCACTTATTGAGCAGTAGGCTAGATGGAGCCATTTACCTCCAGTCTTTGTGCTAAGCTAGGCTAGCGGTGGGTGTGTCAGACAGAGTTATGGCACGCATGGAGATGAGAATGGACTTATCTAACTCTGGGGGATACGGTGAATAAGTCCCAAAAAGTCAGGGTGTTCCTTTAAGTTGCATGCGCTGCAAAAAATAATGTTTTTCCTAAGGATTTTTGTTTTCCAGTACAAATTCCAGCACAATTTTCTGAGATATTTAACAAAATTAAGCGAGTTTATGCTTAAAACAAGAACAAATATCTGTCATTTGGTAAAAAAAAATTGACTGAACTAAATTGATTTTAAAATCACTTTCACAAGATCACATGATTTCTCATCTCAAACTTTAAGCTATTTTTTTTTTTTTTTGTAAAATGAATTAAAAAGTAAGGGAGACCTGTTGGAAATTGTACTTTCAAACTTTGAAGTGTCACTAATACAAGTCATTGTGTGCTTAGACATTTACATTTAGAGAACAATTACTTCAATTACTTTTTAAATTTTCTCTTAAATTTTTTCTTGGTCTTAAAAATGTCTTTAATGTACCTTCATAATCCCTGATACTAGTAAACACAGTAAAAGGCACTATTCCACAGTTTTTAAATGTGCACTCAGTTCTTGCTTGTTTAACTGTCTGTTTAACAATAGTTTATCCCACTGTACGTGTCTGTGACCAGTACCTGTTGTGACAGTGATGGGTGCACTGGTCAGGCTCACACAGTTGCCATCCTCAGCTGTGACTGTTATGGTGTAGTTTTGTCCACAGTCCAGGTCTGAGAAAGAGCAGTGGGTGTCTGCACTGCTACATGTGCTGTTGTACCCGCTGGCAGTCACGGCATGGACAGTGTAACTGCTGGCACCACGGGCAGAATCCCAGGTCACGGTGGTGATGGACGTCTCGCAGTCTGTTGTCGCCTCAACGTAAGTGGGCATACAGGGAGCTGAGAGAGACAGCAGTGTGTGTTAGCAAAGCCACGGATCCACAAACATGAGCAGAATTTTTTTTTTTTCTTGAATCAGTATAATTAATAGGTATATGGATGCTGTATGCATCCAATGGATTTTCAGGAATAAACCCAAGAATCCCATTTGGTGTCTTCATGAATATTGCTCTGTTCAACTGTTTAAATTGAAGTTTACTTTTTAAAGATGTGGTGTGCTGTCAATTATCACAGAAAGCAGTTTCAACAAAATAAAGGAAAAATGTGTCTATTGTAAGTGTTTAAAAGGAAAATAATGAAATAATTGTTTTTAATTATATATATATATATATATATATATATATATATATATATATATATATATATATATATATATATATATATATTCTATTTTTTATTCAACACAATGTAGGTAAGTTTCATAAAAAAAAAAAAAAAAACATTAAAAAAACATTAAATGTTTGTCAAAGGCTGTGTCTGAAATCGCCCCCTATACCCTTATTCACTGTTCCATACATTACTCCACTAATATTACTTGAAGGAGTGAATGAAAACAAGTGAGTCAATTCGGACACTTAATTCAATGCCACATAGTTTGTGTTTGCCGTTTAATAATTATTTGAAACTTAGCAAACTGGCAGCTCTAGTAGTAATGAAGAGATTTATCTGGAACATTGTCGTAGAAACTAGCATGTGTAAACCTTAATTAAACAATTTAATAATCAATTAAAAATAATTTATATCTGCGTGATATTACGATGTACCCACATTGGACCAGTGGTATGGAAAATGGATGGATGATTCAGCTGGGGGCGCCATCTTCTGGTCAGAGGCAGGAATTAATTTGGCACGCACCCCTCATAATGCATTATGGGTATTTTCTAGCCGTTTAGCATACATCAGTTGGGCCCTGTCCCAAATGTCACCCTAAACCCTCACGGTTTTCCTCTGAGTCTGCACTTTCACGACGTAATCAAATTAAATCAAATCAAATCACCTTTATTTATATAGCGCTTTTTACAAGTCCAGTTGTTTCAAAGCAGCTTCACATTGTTAACAGGAAAATAATGCAACAGAATTTGATTCGGCTGTACAGCCGCTCTGGTGAAACAGTGATGTTATCCAGCTAATTTCAATGATCATATAGTGTCAATGCGGGCAGATCGGTAATATAGTTGAAATTTAGGTGTCCCCAACTGAGCAAGCCAAAAGCCAGAGGCAACGGTGGCAAGGAACCAAAACTCCTTCAGGGCGAGAATGAAGAAACTAACCTTGGGAGAAACCAGACTCAGTCGGGGTGCCAGTTCTCCAACGTAATGTTGCTTTTACTGCCGGGTAGAAGTCCTCTGCGTAGCTCACGGTCTTGCGGGCTCAGCTGAAGTGCGCATTGAGGCGCATAGCAGCCACAAAAGGTGCGCTCACGAGCACCCTGCTTTAAGCTTAAATGATGAATGGGACACCATACGGTCTTGTGGACTTAACAGACACGTGCACACAGTGGCCATTGTAAGTCCACAAGACCAAAAGTGCACATGAAGTGTACCATTTGGGACAGGGCCTTGTACACTCGTTATTGTGGTGCACTTGATAACGTCCACTATGGTTTTGGACACCACTACAAATGGCTGTCCCCTCAAATAATGTCCTATTTAAGGTTATAGGATTTCAAACACAGCCAAAGACTTCTATCCACTCCTTCTGGTTTACACAGATCATTTTCACATGTTTTTGGATCAGGTGATGCTGTACTCTTTCAGAAGATGTATAACAGTGAAAACATGGAACGCCTGACAACTCAATGGCGGGGAAGCGTCATGCCACAAATGACGAAAATGATCATCAACGTCTTAATAATTCAAATATAGTGATCATTTCTTTGCAATTCGCAATTCTGACTTTATAACTCACAATTTTGACTTCTTTTTTCAGAATTCTCCAATTCTGAGGGGAAAAAAGCAATTACGTGTTATAAAGTCAGAATTGCTTGAGTCATTGCACTAGTACTGACTCAAGTATTACCAAATCCTTTAGAAGGAATTACTAATGATTTGGATCGGTATTCTAAAGTGAAAAACATGATAACTCTCTGGTAATGACTGAAGTCATTGTAAGCTTTTGAGGTTTTTGTAAGGTTTTGGATAGTAAGTTACCTTTTATTCTGTGGCGGAAACAAGATTCCATACTTCACATTTTTGGGGGAAGATTCTCGAAACTGCTTTATGATCAGTTAATTATCAGTCAGGCTAAAGTTTGAAAAGTAGCCTAACCTGTGTGCAGCTTTGTCTCACCTGTATCAAGACTGAAGTCCTCGCTGGGATTACTGGTGCAGTTTCCATGGAATCCAGTCACACTGGCTGAGTACGACTCTCCACAGTGTAGCTGTGTGAATTTGCAAGATCTATTTGTGCTGTTGCACACCACCGCATCACCGGTAAAGTTAAGTGCAGTCAACATGTCGAACTGATCCGCCCCATTATTGTCCCATGTTACTGTAGCAATGTTAGTGTGGCAATCCATTAGAACAAATGGGCTCTGTGGTTGGCAGGGGGCTGATGGGATACAAATGATAGTCAGCTTTTTTGGCTTGGGGTTGGTTAAGGATTGTTAGGATTAATTTAGTCAGTTTACCTGTCTCGATATGGTAGTCTGAACCCTCAATGATTCCACAGTTAATTTTGGATGTTGTCACAGCAATGCTATAGGTACGGCCACATCTCAGGTTCGTAATGGCACAGGAAGTAGAGCTTGTGTTACAGGAAAACCGAGTGCCATCTGTACCGATGGCCAGAGCTGTATAGGTGTCAGGGTTGCTTGCACTGGGGTCCCAATGTACAGCTACCGTGTTAGCATTACAATCCAACTGCGCCGTCACGTTATTTGGCAGGCACTGTGCTGTGACACACATGTGAAGGTAAAACAAAGAGGAACATTTTTACCAATTTTGGTCAAATGGTCTGTTTAAAAAAGCAATTACAGTTTGATTGTAGATGAATGATTTAAATTACCTGAGTCAAACTGGATGCTGTTGTTAGCGGTGCTGTTGCAGAGGCCAACCGTGGAAACCAAAGTGGCCGTATATCTAAGTCCACACTCAAGCTTCACAGAACAGGAAGTGGTGCTGGATGTGCAGGAAACCGTGTGTCCATTGTTGCCCACTACATTGGCAGTATAGGACTGTGCTCCTGCTCCAGTCTGCCAGCTGATGGTGCCCTTGTTTGTGCCACAGCTAGCAGTAGCTGCCAGGCTACTGGGTGGACAAGGAGCTGTGGATCAATGCATGAGACTCAGATCAATACACTTTTTCAGCGGCCTTGATAATGTGACTGTATCTTATATTCCATTCATTCTTTATAGGGATTCAGAAGATTCTTCAAGTTGTTGGTTTTCTGTGACCACAGCCATTGGTGGCATAATGTGGGCATATACATATTTAACATTTAACTTTTTGCTGCAACTTAGCAGTGAAACAATGTAGAAACTCCTGTTGTTCCAGGGAAGTCATTTCATACAAGCTGTGCTAGTTTCTTATCTCTCATATCACTTCACAGTTTCTTCATGGGTTCCTAACCCTAACCAAAGTCTCTTTCAAGTGCTGCGTCCCAATTCAGAGGCTGTATCCTTTAAAGGGCACATTCGAAGGCAGAATGCGCCACCGTGGTGAGGCGAAGTCTCCTCCAAATGCATCCTTTGTTTCCCATGAAATAAAGGAAACAATAGCTGGATCCTTTGCAGCCTTGCCTACCCCAGAATTCATTGCGTGCCAGTGACGAAAGGATTTTTTTAGAGAAATTGCCGAAATACACTTTTAAACCTAAGTATTGGGTTTCAGCTTACTCAAATATCTAATTATACAAATTTAAAAATAAAAATAAAAACTTTAAAATGGTTCAAATGTTGATCTTACTAAGATACGTTATATGTAGTTTATACTCTTATTATATACAGAAATGGACCATGCTGAACATATTTAGACAGTTTGTGAACGCTGTTTTGTTTTCCAAAAAAGTCCAGTACAAACGTTACTGTCACTCATTAACAGCAGGCGACAAGAACAGTCCTCGATAGGCTAGACCGTCCCACTTAACAAAGCTCGGTCTGACCTTCACTGCCTTTAAAGATTTCACATTTCACATTTTAATAACATATTTAAAATCAGCAATAGATTCTGACAGGAACTGACCCATAAATGTTGTTTCTTACACCCAAATAGCATTAAAATCTGTATATTTAGGTTTTTCCATCCTTATGCAGTCCTAATCATGAGACTCTCACTAACTGTGATGATCAATGGAAACCGGAGCTTAAAACAACAGCTGCGATGACATGATGGCTTTTCCAATTTGGTGACTGGCTCTTTTATTTAGAAAGCAGTACTCGTTTCGCCACGGTCCAGTGAACAGTCTTGGTATATACTAGGGGTGTAACGGTACATGTATTCGCATCGAAGCGTCACGGTTTAGTGCATACAGTCAGATGACGAATACAGTCAATCACAGGCAATCTACACTCCAATCCAGAAGTGGTATGTGGTAATGCAATGCCGTTTGCAAACTGCCACCACAGGAGAAAGAGCAGAAGAAGAAGGGATGCTCTACGCACCAACTCAAAACAAGAGTTGAGATAGCACGCAAGAGCTTGCTAGTAGCCTATACACTAAGTTTCGATTTATTTTTGTGACGCTCCACAAACTTCACAGAAAGGAAACCGGGACGGCAGAAAGTGGCATGCTGTTTGTTTTTATTGTTTACAGTTTTGAATGATGTCTAACTCTTATCTGTAACCATAAATGACATATGTCTATGTATGATATGTAGTATATTAAGTTGTTTCTGCTGTTATGTTACTTCAGTCCAGTGATGAAATATGCGCCTCAGGTGCCGCTTCCCTCGCTGTCTCCTCGTGGAAAGGTGAAGTAGACTCAGATGTAGATGGCACCTTTTTATCCTTCTCGTTCATCTTTTCGTGATTACTATTGAACTTTGTGCATCCGCCATTATCACTGCATATTAATGAACTCTCACGCGCAAAGAAAACTAATCCCTGCAAAAGTTTTACTTTTCATTATTCTATTTATTTTGTACTTTTATAACACAAGAGATAATAATTCAATAATTCAATTGTGTAGTTGATTGTGACCAAATATGCCCTATTTTGTGCCCTACAAAAATATATGAGCTATGCAAGAGTGCATTCTGTTTACTGCTTAATGCTTAATACACTAAAGGAGGCTGTACCAACTACCTAATTGGCCCTAGGTGGAACAAACTGTAATTTGCACTGCTGTCTGTTCAAAATAAATGAAAAGCAACCTAGCATTGGGGATTTGTTGCTTTTTCCTGCTGTAGCAAACTCGTAACGAACCGTGACCCCAAAATCGAGGTATGTACCGAACTGTGACTTCTGTACCATTACACCTCTAGTATATACACTTTTCTTTTTAACTTATTTGGTTCATAGCCATGTAAAAAACAGGATAATATACAATCAGATAGTCATTAGCACAAAGTAAACGTTATTCACAAGTTATTCATTATATATTTGATAATATACAGTAAATAGACCAATGGTGTGTGTACCTGTGTAGATCTGTGTTGGGTGTCCGTACGGACTGGTGCATGTGCTGTCCTGAGCAGCAACTTGTGCGATGAAGGTCATTCCACAGTGCAACCCTGTTAGAGCGTAGGATGTTTGCACTGTGCTGGTGGTGGAGTTCAGCCCATTCACCTGACGGACGAACAGGAAGTAAGTGACTCCAGACACTTCACTGGGGTCCCATGTAATGCTGATGTCATTAGTAGCGCAGTTGGTAAGACCGGCCAGATTGGAAGGTGGGCAGATAGCTAGAAGAATGAGAAGTTGGGTCAATATCAAACACAATATTAAACACGAGACTTTAAATTGATGAGACGGGTTTGCTTGTGTGGAATGCCAACAAGAAAAATACTATGTGTCCAGTTTCCTGACCTGATCTTAGCTTGACAGGTGTGCTGGGTTGACTCTGGCAGCCACGTTCCACCGTAGCCACAGTAACAGTGTAGTTCTCACTGCAGTGCAGTTCACTGAAGGTGCAGCTGGTGCCATTGGAGGTGCAAGTGTGGGTATGGCCATCAAAACCCTTTGCCGTGGCAATGTACGTTTCAGCATTCTTGGTGGCAGTCCATTGGACAAGTCCCACATTACCACTGCATTGTAGAGAAACGTCAACGCTACTGGGAGGACAAGAACCTGAAGGGGGTGTTGAGGGAAGAAAATGGTTTTCTTAGTCCCCAAAGTAACAAATTTATGGTTACTAAACTAAAGCCCCTTAGTACGTCCTTTGTAACAGGAACCTTTCACAGAAAGGGTACTCAACTCTTAAAAAGTCATTACTGGTTTTTCACAATGCTGTAAATCTAAATTATTTTACTTCCTGGATTTCACAAATATATATAATGTTCCATCTTTGTGATAGTTTGAAAATCATATGGTAACTTGCTTGCTTGGTGATTAAAATAGATAAATTATTTGATGTATTTAAAACTAGCTGCTTCTTAAGTTATGTTCATTTTATGTTACACAATAGTTTATCTAATAGAGTGACAGTGCCCACCCCCCTTTTTCAACGGCGTTGGTTCCGGAAGTATTTTTTTCATTCATTTTTCCCATAGGCATTTTACAATGGTATTCGTTAAAGAGTTATAAGCCACGAATCAAGTCAATCAGCTATGAGGTGAATCACAACACTACAAACTTTGATTTGAAGCAAAAAAAGTTTTTGAAAATCAGACAAAAGGATAAAGGTATAAGACTGTGTACTTAGCAGCTTTAGTGAGGGAAAGAACTACAATCCCATGAACCATTACGAACAGAATAATCTAAATTAAAAACAATGCCGAAATATAAAACTACTTGTGGCAAGGTTGACGAGTGAGAGACGTGGGGAGGAGCGAGTGAGACATATAAGTCTCGAGTCCTCTCACGAGGGAGCTCGGAGGCATATAAGGATGAGCGACACCAGTGAGAGGACTCGCTCGCTCTTCTCACGTCTCTTGCTCATCAACCTCGCCACACTGCTCATTTACAAATGTTGATTATATGTTTAAAAACAATATATTTTAAGTTTATTGCAAAATATGCATTTATATACAAACAAATCTACTTGGTTACATCATTTGCAGTCCTTCATGGGAGTGGGTGGAGCTAAAGAGATCTTTTGCCTGTCTGATTGGTGTAATTTTCTGTACAGTATCATGGGTGGTGTAGTTTTTGACCAGGAATTCTGTTGCTAAACACAAATTAAAAAAAATAAATAATCTGAAATAATGCGGGCTGACGACTTCAGCAGAAGCCAATACCATCGATTAACAACCTCGTAACTCACAGTAAGGCTGTCTTTAAAGGATTATAAATTATAACTCAAAATCAATTAATGGAGTTTTTACTTCCGGAACCCGACTGTTGGTATCATTTCAAAACCTGTTTCGGGGTTTGCGTAGTCAAGATTCAAGAGTTTTATTTGTCACATACACAGTTATATACAGAATATACAACCGGCAGTGAAATGTAAAATTTCTATTTTGGTTGAAAATGGTGTTGTGTAAGTGGCTTATTTACATAGATTATATAGATTATTTACAACGAAAATGAATCTATCAACTTTAGCTGGACAATAAATATTTTCTAGAGCTGATTTACAGCCAAAACATTCTCTCTTCAATTAATTTCATATTATCACTCTAAAGAAAAGCGCTAGGCTATATAAACGAAGGTGACTTGACTTGACTTTATAGTTTATAGTAGTGTTTAATAGTGTAATAGTATAATAGTGTTTGACAGGAATTTGTACCACATTTGTGGAAACTGCAAATACACACCTGCATTGAAAGTGTAGGGAGCACTTCGGAACCCAGCACACGTTTGAGAAAAGGGTATGATTACAATGTCATAGGTCTGAGAACAGTGCATGTTGGGTAGTTGACAGCTGGTGCCAGTGACCATACTGTATCTGACATCACCATCACGGCCAACAGCAGTGACGTTATAGCCCACGGCACCAAGACTTCCATCCCAGGACACAGAGGCAGTGTTGTTCAAACACTGTAGTCTTACAGTCACATTCTGTGGGGCACAAGGGGCTAAGAGATAGAGAAGCGAGAGAAGTGTCATTATTGTCTTCTAAAAAGTTTTTTTTTTTTTTTTTTTTTTTTTTTTTACAGCATTTACTGAAATTAATTGCATATGCAATAAGGGAACATTCAAAGAAATCTTAAATGTACAGCAGCAAAAAAAGGGTCATAAAGAGGGTGGAAGAAGGTTATGAAAAAAAAAATAGAGTTTTTGGTGCAAGTAACCTTGAAAAGCAAGTAAATTTGCAAATGTTTCTGCAGTGCAGTGGTGTGGTTATGCATGATCACCTGTCTGGAGTTGCGTGTGAGCTGCGTTGCTGCTGTTGCAGCGTCCAGAAACTGCTTCCACAGAGACATTATAAACACTTCCGCACCTCAGTGTATTGATGGAGCATTGGGTTTTGTTTGTGCTGCAGGAGTCTGAGTGGCCGCTTGTGTCCACGTGCACATAGAAACTGTCTCGGCCCAGACTCTCAGTCCAGCTCAGCAGAGCCGTACTGGTGCCGCAGCTGTAGTTGGCTCTCACTTCAGCAGGGGTGCAGGGGGCTGGCAAACAGCAACAGAATAGCAGTTTTATTCTGCTCTAAATGTTTATGTTGAGACTATAAAATAATAGTAAAGACTAATTGGCCTGGCTGATTTATAAGTCTGTCAATAATGCCGACTATGGAAACTTGTTTCCACCACGGAATAAAACAAAAAGATAATTGCAACTTTTTATGTCACAATTCTGACTTTTTTTCTCACAATTGCTAATTTATAGCTTGCAATTCAATTGCAAGAAAAAAGTCATAATTGTGAGTTATAGTCATAATTGCAAGATATAAACTCACAATTGCAAGAAAAAATATAAAGTCATAATTGCGAGAAAATAGAAACGTAAGTTATAATGTCATAATTGCGAGAAAAAAGTCAGAAATGTGAGTTATAATCATAATTGCAATATATACTTACAGATGCGAGAAAAAGTCATAATCGCGAGATATAAACTCGCAATTGCGAGACAAAAGTAAAAACCGTAAGTTATAAAGTCATAATTGCGAGAAAAATGTCAGAAACGTGAGTTATAAAGTCATAATGGCGAGATATAAACTCACAATTGCATAATATAAAGTCAGAATTGCGAGTTTAAATAAAAATCTTAACTTTATAGATATTAGGGATGCACCGATATGAACATTTTGGCCGATAACGTTAATTATTTATATTTGAAAGCTGCTAACCGATATATTGGCAATAAATCTAAAGCCATTTTTTAATACAGTTTTTGAGAGCCTGATTACAAAAACAAAAGTCCCATTAAAAGCCATTTCTCAAGCACACACTTATAATGACAGACTTGCACTGCACATGGCTGCTATATTGTGCATCCCTAATAGAAATGCAAAAGATTATGCTGAATTTAAAGGTTCTATATTTATTTGAGCTGTTTTGGTCATTTATGCCAGAATTAACCACCAATTGTACATGCAGAAACAAATCTGACTCATTTCAGACTCGTTTGGTGTACCTACCTGTGATAATACTGAATGGAGCACTAGGTGTGCTCTCACACTGAGGGCCCTGGGCCGTACCATACACACTGTATGTCTGACCACACAGTAAGGCACTCAGGGAGCAGTTGTCTGCAGATGAGCTGCAGGTGTCAGTGTGTCCCAGGGCAGAGGTGGCATTGACACGGACTCTCACAGCATCTGGGTCCACCACCCAAGACACCAGGGCCAAATTGGTTCTGCAGTTCAGTGAAGGAGACCTCACTGTCGGAGCACATGGCGCTGAGACAATACACAGGAAGAGAAAGGAAGGGAAATTAAGTCAGATTAGGCTAAATTAAAGTTAGGTAAACACTCTAAACTGCAACTCTTCATACCCGTCTCCAGTGTAGTCCTGGCCCGCGCTGAGCTGTTGCAGGTTCCATCATCAGCAAACACTGTGACATTAAAAACCTCCCCGCAGTGGAGCTGCGTGAGGTCACAGGAAGTGGCCGAGGTACGGCAGGAAGAGGAAGGAATGCTCTGATTCTGTGTTTGTGCCAGAACAGTGTAGATGCTGGCACCAGCGCCAGGACGCCATGACACATTTACCGTACGCGAGTCACAATTGAGCACTGCAGTCACGCTCTCAGGGCCGCAGGGAGCTGGAAAAGGTCAAAGGTTAGTCCAAAGCTCTATTCCAAGGCCCAGTTTCTGCCTACCTAGACATTTTATGCTGTATATGCATAATTATGTTGCCTAATCTATGCCTGACAGAGAAGACAACCCCAGAATGAAAAAGATCTACACCGCTAGAAAGTATCTGTAAAAATAAATCAATATAATGAAATTCTATTGCATCGTTAGCTTAGCACCATGCTGATGGCAAACTATCAACCTTAAGTTTTAAATCTGCATTTCAATTTGTTTATGTATTTTAATGCTTAATTATTAAAGGCCTGTTCACACCAAGATGAATATTCGGTGCGAAATTTTTATGCAATAAACAACTATATTTGAATGAATAGCTACATGTTCATTTGATTTTTTTACTGAGAGGTGTTCTTATCTCTTTACATGGCTCTGCAAAGAAACCTGGCCAACCAGTAACATTTGTGACCATGGAGCACAAAACCAGTCATGTGTGACATGGGTATATTTGTGGCAATAGCCAACAATACATTGTATTGGTCAAAATTATCCATTTTTCTTTTATACCAAAAATCATTAGGTATTAAGTAAAGATCATGTTCCATGAAGGTATCTTGTAAATTTCCTACCATAAATATTTCTCTGCGCCTCTCGCAGTTCAAAACGCTTACGCTACGTCCGACATCATCGGCACGGCAGTTACGCTTTTTCCGCAAATTGAATACGGAAGGTGGTCTGGCGGAAGCTAGATATTTTTTAGAATGTGTTAAATATGGATATTTTTCTTACACAAACCCATTGCTTCGCTTCAGAAGGCCTTTATTAACCCCCCTGGAGCCGTGTGGATTACTTTTATAACGGATGGATGTGCTTTTTTGAGCTTCAAATTTTGGGCTGCAATTCACTGCCATTATAAAGCTTGGAAGAGCCAGGGCTTTTTTAATATAACTGATTGTGTTCGTCTGAAAGAAGAATGTCCTATAAGCCTAGGTTTAAGGGTGAGTAAATCATTTTTGGGTGAACTATCCCTTTAAGGCCTTGCTATGCTTTATTTTCCACGCTCCGCTCTGTCTAATTTACAGTTGAATGTGCAAGCCATTCTATCGATTTTGAGCACGGATAGACTCTTTTGGCACAAATCAGTTGCACATACACTGTTGTCTGTGCACAAGTCTGCGCGGACACAAAAATCCAGCTGCATGTGAACTGTCTGCTCGCTGGAACAAAACACGGACATGGGAAGTTTACTTTTGTCTTTAGACTGTTGGATATTAGCTTAGCAATGTACTAATGCCAAACTATACCAGAATCAACTATGAACATCAAATCTCTTACTTGTGAGGTTAACTACTTAGAAGGCAACTGCCTATGTAGGCAATAGAGAGCAAGGCAGCTCACAGAGCTCAAGGTCAAACGGATTGTAATTCCTACCTGTTGTCACAGAGACGTTGGGACTGACTGAGCTGTTGCATTGGCTGTCTTGAGCGATAACATTTAGGGTGTAGGTCTGCGCACAGGTCAGGCCCCTGAAGGAGCAGGAGAGGTCAGAGGTCAAGCAGGATTCTCTGTAATAGCCTGGGCCGGTCAGAACACTGATGTAGGACAAAGCTCCAGCTGCTGGACCCCATGATGCTTTCACCGTGTTACTCGCACACTCCACGTTGGCGTGGACCGATGTGGGCATACACGGCACTGCAAGAAGACAAAGAGAGGGAGTATTTCTTATCTGTAATTTCTTTCTTTGATTTTATTTGGGTGGTACATGACTTGTAAATCTCTACTTTTAAATGCAGTCTTTCTGCTCTTCTGGCATGTCGTGATCTGATCTCACCTGTTTGGACAGGACGGGTTACCCTCTCTGGCCCTTGACACTCTCCATTGGTTGCCGTGACGACGGCGGTGTAGTTCTGACCACACGGCAGGCCAGTGATGATACAACTGGAGGTCATTGTGGTACAGCTGAGCACAGCGCCACCTGTAGTCCTGGCGAGGACGGTATAGTTTACAGCTTGGAGAGCAAGATCCCAGCTTACGTTCAGCCTGTTAGAGGCACAGTCCAGGAATCTGGCCACATTCTGTGGGGCACATGGTGCTGGAAAACAACGCATGAGGGGAGAGAGAGAGAGAGAGAGAGAGAGAGAGAGAGAGAGAGAGAGAGAGAGAGAGAGAGAGAGAGAGAGAGAGAGAGAGAGAGAGAGAGAGAGAGAGAGAGAGAGAGAGAGAGAGAGAGACTCTATGTAATGTTCTGGTTGCAAAACAATGCTGGTGATTGCCACAGAAAATGTATTTACTTACAGTACAATGTAAATCTGTGGGACAACTTAGCTTTTCTTTAACCAGGACTCAGATTATTTTGTCTTATCTCATTGAATCACTACTTTTCAACTGCTTACAATTTACCCTTGTGATAAAGAAGTACGCTTTAGCATTAAAAATAGCATTACACAAATAATATACTTTAAAAGAATATACTTATGTGTGAACTGAATGTAATGTTTTTGGACACTTAATTGTATGTTATTTACAATTAAATGATATGTATTAATGTTTACATTTATATTAACCAATTAGTTGAACTTGCTTAATAACATCCTTGTATGTAATATCATAATTAATTTGAAATATGGTACTATTGCATACATGCATGGTCGCAAGCACCATGTTGTGCTTTGAAAGGGAGGGGTGAGCGGTGGACAGTTGTAATTTGTAACCTTGCTGCTAGATGCCACTAAAATTTACACAGTGCACCATTAAAAGTTCACTTATGTGTTAAGAAACAGCCATGAAAGTATACTCTAAGTACACGCAAAGGTACACTATGTAACTTTTGGCCCTCTAGCGGTTAAACAAACAAAACTGCATTTTGCGGAAGAACATTGTTTTGGTTGTGCTTCGTCTCTGCGTGACTCTGCGGATGAATATGGTTATCCTAGTGCTCATAAAACATTCACTTCTAGGCTTAAGAGATATAACCAGTTTAGACTTTACTGTAGCTTTACCCATTAATAGACACCATACTTCCTTGAAAATAAATTCCAGCAAAGTCTATTCCTTCATAATAGATAATGCTTTACAATGAACTCTGTTAGAGAGCTACATATGGCAATTTATCTGTTCAATAAGATACCTTACTCACCTGTTGAGTAATTAAAACAGCACCTCCGTGTCACTTTTACAACATTTCAAATCCCTCAGTTCTCACCATCTCCGAAAAGCCAAGCCAATGTTGATTCTTGTTTTATTACGAGCCTCTGTTCTGCGTCTGTTTTAAACTTTAAAGCAGGGATTCCCCAGAGGTTTGCGATTTAGCTGCTCCATCTCAACCTTTCTCACTCGCTGTGACAACTAACCCATGCCACTCCTAAACCAGACACGCGTCAAAGGAGCGGGAACAACTTTTCTATATTTACAGATATGAAAAGACACGCACGGGTGAGTGACGCATTTATGCAGTTTTGCGTGAAATCCATCCCGCTCTGTCTAAACTATAAACAATTATAATAGGCTTATAATAGACAAAAACACACTTTGAAAGAAGGATTGGTTGACTTGTTATTTAAATTGGTTGACTTACTAGTGCACATTTAATAATACATTTAAGTGCACTTCTTTTTCACAAGGGTAACTCAAATAAGAGAAAGAAAAAGACTATCAGAGTTTGTTTTTTTAAATGTGATACCTGTCTCATGTCTGTACTCCACGCTGTTTGGACTTTCACAGCTACCGTCAGAAGCAGTTACGACAAACACATACTCCTGTCCACAGTGCAGGGCGTTCAGCTGGCACCCTGGAGTTGTGCTATCACACGTCACATTGTGGCCATCTCTGCCTAATGCCCTGCCTCTGTAAGACACGGCGTTAAGACTGGCAGTCCAGGACAGGGTGGCGGAGTTGGTGCTACAGTTCACAGTGCTTTTCACAGTTGGTGTGCAGGGTAACTCAGGAGAGAAGAAAAAGAAAAAAAAGAATATCAGAGTTTGTTTTTTTAAATGTGATACAAACCTGATTTGTGTTCTACATGTCATTTGTACTCCACGCTGTTTGGACTTTCACAGCATTTACAAAGAAAAAAAGAATTCACATGTGAAGCTTTGGAGTACATAGACATTCAAACACATATTCTGAGTAAACATTTTATTGGCCCTATTTTAACCTGTCCACAGTGCAGGTGGTGTCTTTTGCTAGTTTTCAGCTGGCACCCTGGAGTTGTGCTATCACCAATCGTCTCACATTCCCTTTAAAAGCCAGTTGTGGCCTATCTCTGCCTTTTAATATTTAAAAATGCCCTGCCTCTGTAAGACACGGCGTTTTAAGACTGGCAGTCCAGGACAGGGTTTTAGGCGCTGGGTTGTTTTTTAACCCAGCTTGGGTTTTTTAGAGAGTTGTGTGCTATTTAAACAGTTGGACTGTGCTCTGGGCGTCAGTTGGTGTGCAGGGAACTATTGAACAGAAATTGACATGTCCTGTGGTGTGAGAGAAAAATAAAAGTATGTTTTGTAAATGAATCAATTTGAGTGAGTCAGATGCACCTTTTCATCAATGGTTTTTTGTGGAATCTTTCCATTATATTATGGAAAAGGGTTCTTGAGATTATTAAAAAAGCCAGAAAAAAAAAAAAATATTTTGATTTGTGTTCTTCTTTGTACATATACTAAGACATTTTGACATTTGTATTAAACCATCAGCTACATTTTAACGTTTAAAAACATTTAAAACTCAAAAAAGTCATTTTAAAAATACTATTATGGTATTTAAGCTCAAAAAAGAATTCACACTCTCAGAGAAAGATTATACTTTGGAGTACATAGACATTCAATTACATATACAAATCTACTGCAGAGCAGTACATTTACAGACATCTCTGTGAGCATGTAAGACATAAGATATATATATATATATATATATATATATATATATATATATATATATATATATATATATATATATATATATATATTAGGTGAGTGTATATATATATATTCAAACCAAAAATGATTCAGACACCAGCTATATTTTTTACTAGTGGGTGCAGGACACTATAGTTCATTTATGTAAGTGAGGATAGGAAAACAAATATTCTTCACACAGTGACTACCAGTAAAATTTATAAAAATTTGGGACCAAAATTATTCAGACACTTTGACCTGACCATGTTTTGCTTTTTGACACCACAGACTGAACAAAATGAAGCATTGCTTGGTCATTGGTCGACTTAAATTGGTATTATCTAATTGTGTACTTAAATTTAACAGCTGATTGGTTGATTGTAATCCATTACATACCTTTCTATCAAAGTTATCTGACATTATCAAGATGAATTTGTTCTGACACAGTTAGATAATGTGAGAAAATGTTGAAGGTGTCTGGATAAATTTTGACTGTATATGGGTCAATGACATGACGTGTATATTTTTCATTATTTCCTTTTAAAATAATTTAATGATAAATTCATGATATATATCACTTTATTCTATAAAACCTATTTAGTTTGAATTCATTTTAGTCCATTTAAATCATTGTCTTATGTTTTGTTATCTTAAACCTCCAAAATGTCAGGTGGTGCAACTGTCCGAACAAATGAACAGACTAAGAAAAAACTATTTAAACTAGTGTCTTTATAATAATAATAATAATAATAATAATAATAATAATAATAATAATAATAATAATAATAAATAAAAACAACTAAATACTATGGCATCATTTTAGGTTTGAAATCTTTCATATGAACAAATTCTATAAATATCAGTAGTTTTAAAGCTGTTGAGATAATCGAAAAACATTATCCGGGAATATGTATATTCTCAAATGTCAGGTGGCACAGCTTCAAACATGGCTCTTTTATTATTAATTATATGAATACGGTAATAACAGTAAGCATGATCATGCATCATCCAGAGGAGCCCAACTGTTCCTTGTGCAGAGTGAAAAGGTTTGTAGATCTCTCTCAAATACTGGTAAAAATTTTACAACTATATATACATACAACTATTTGGTTGTACCGCCTGACATAAAAACAGTTGTAAACACTATGAAACGTTATTTAACACCTGAAACTTGTTAAAACACATTGTTCATAAAAATTGTTTGCCTCAACAAGTGTGAATAGATGACTCCAACTCCTGCGAGGACTTCAGACTTTCTGCCTTAAATTATTACATTGTTTATTAATACATTTTTAGCCAACTGTGTGATTTGTATATGTATATTTCTGAAATCCATAACTTGGACACAGTCACCTCTGATAACAGATCACTCTAAATTGTACCGTTTCTTTTTTGAAACTATATGCGTTGTGAAAAGCGCTATACAAATGAATGTGAATTTAATTTAATAAATAAAAAATATGCATTACATCAGTTTTTAAAATACTTTTTTTTTTTTTTTTTTACACCTTTTTGAAGCTTTATATATGGGCTATATGTATTCAAAAGAACGATTTGTTTGTAAATCAGACACCACCACCCAGACAGCCTCACCTGTGCGCAGGGTCACGCTTTGACTCGCCAGGCTGGAGCAGTTGCCATCTACAGCTGTCAAGCTGATGGAGTACACACTGCTACAGCGCAGGTCAAAGATGCTGCATGTCGTTGTGTTGGAGGAACACTTTGTATGGTGCCCGCTTTCACCCACAGCCACAGCAACATAGGACTGAGCACCACGGCTTGCATTCCATGATACCTCCACTGAGCTTTTGCCACAGGTCCGTTGAGCTGTCACATTAGTAGGCACACATGGCACTAGCGAGGCAGGGTAGAAAGCATTAGAATAACACTCAAACGGCAGCACTGAAGTCAAATGATGATATGAAACTAATGTTTTGAGAGTGAATCAGCGCCTCACCTTCTCTAATCACTATAGGTTGACTCGGCATGCTCAGACAAGAGCCGTTGTACGACCTGACCTGCACGGAGTACGAATCGCCACACTGCAGATTGCTCACGTTACAGGCAGGCAAGGTAGAGTTGCAGTAAACCAGCTCTCCGGTGCTCATGGAAACCACAGTGGTGACATAACCTGTAGCATCTTCTGTCCTGTCCCAGCTCATTGAGAGAACGCCTGAGGGGCACTGTACTTCACCCCGAACATGTGTTGGACCACACGGCACTGTGGAGGGATAATTTTATCTAGTTTATTATCTAGTGGTATAAAAGGAGTTTGAGAGAAAACACAACAGCAAATCAAGATTTTGAGGGTGCTTGTGTAACGGACATAGGCCAGTAAGAGCTGTGTGTGTAACCCTCACACCCATGTCCTCAAGAGGTGCGCTAGCGACTGACGTTAGAGGCTGCGGTCTTTAGTGTCCTTGTTAGCACACCCGCCTCCCAGGCTGGAAACCTGTGAATCCTGCTCGGAGCAGGTCAAATAGGGCCAGTTACATTGGATGCTGTCACCCGGATGGGAGTGAGCTTTTAGAGAGGTGAGTGTAATGGATGTAGGCCAGTAAGAGCTGTGTGCTAATACATTTACATTTATGCATTTGGCAGACGCTTTTATCCAAAGCGACTTACATTGCATTCAAGGTACACATTTTTACATTTTGTCAGTTCTTGCTTTCCCTGGGAATCGAACCCATGACCTCGTTGCTAGCGCCACGCTCTTATTGTTTGAGCTACAGGAAAGCTAAGTCTTAAGTGTCCTTGTTAATGTGCCCGCCTTCCACGCCCGAGACACCGGTTCAAGTCGAGTAGGACCGGTTACATTTGGTGATGTTGACTCGGATGGGAGGTGAGTGTAACGGATGTAGGCCAGTAAGAGCCGTGTGTGTAAACCACACTCCCATGACCTCAAGAGGTGCACTAGTGACTGATGCTAGAGACTGTGGTCTTTATCGTCTTTGTTAGAGTGCCCGCCTCCCATGCCAGTTTGAGTCCCGCTCAGATAGGGTCGAGTAGGACCGGTCACATTTGGTGACGTTGACCCGAATGGGAGTGTGGTTTATGGGGGTGAATGTAACGGATGTAGGCCAGTAAGAGCTGTGCGTGTAACCCTCACTCCCCTGGCCTCAAGAGGTGCACTAGCGACTGATGCTAGAGGCTGCGGTCTTTAATGTACTTGTTCGAGTAGGACTGGTTACACTTGTCCATGCAAAGCTTCCAACCACAATGCTGGGGGTCAGGGGTGGGCCACTGTCCTGCAGAGTCTAGCTCCAAAACCAATCAAACTTGTCTTTCTGTAACTTTCTAGATATTCTGAATACCTTGATTAGTTGATTGTGGTGTGTTTGATTAGAGTTGGAGCTGAACTCACTGCCAACCAGTATTGCTAACTTAATCGTCAGATTAAGGTCTTTCAGACTTCTTTAGTGACTTTTTTCAAAAAGCGACTAGTGAAAAATCTAGCAACTTTTAGGACTGCTGGTTAACAGTCAGTCACTATTTCATATTCATTCCGTTGTCTGGCAGAAAATAAGTAAATGGGAACAGCTCTATAAATGTATGGTGCTCCACAGTTGTGCTAGGACAGCTCTATTGGACATTCGGCTATATTTTAGCTATATTAAAATACATTATGTGAGCACAGATTAGGGCAGAAAACAGATGTAAAGTGTACACAGTTGCCGATTTACATAATCTAGAAACATTTATTGACTTTTCGAGCAGGAATTAGCTATTTTTCCATTGAAAATAGCATCAGTGCTGCTTAAATGGAAACAAAACTTGAAACGTGTTTAATTTCCCAGCTTTATTCATTAAATTATTCTAAACTATTTCACTTTTATGTTGTTGAACTTTTCTGACTTTGAGGAATAAATATATTTCAAAAGCAGATCTTGCATGAGTGACATGATTGTGTTAACACTGGAATATTCAAATGTAAAAACATAAGCGAGTAACTACACAACAGCTGACTGGGCAAAATGGTGAGTGGAAAAATAGCAAGTCTTATGAATTAAAAAAAAAATATGTGCACGGATAAATCAATTACAAACACTGCAACATTCTGTAAAAAAATATGATTTTTGATTTCATGGTGACTTTAACATGTTCCCGTGACAGCATTGCCATACTGCAAGAAAAAAAGTAATAACATTTTTAACTTTTGATTAAAAGTTCACATTTATAGAAATGAGCAGCAATGTGGCAATTACAAACAGGAGTGAAGACCATGATTTGAACTAAGTGTTTTTACACTACTATGTACTTACATAAAACATTTCTTTGGTACAATGTACGTATTGTGTTGATTTTGTATTGTAAAACACTTGCTGCTGTTGAGGTGGATAAGGTTAAGTTTAAGATTTGGTGGTATGGGTAGGTTTAACGGTGGGTTAAGGTGCAAGAATAGCGTGTCATTATAGATGTAATTACATTAATTAATTGCAATAAATATAAGTACAATGTAAAAACGTATGTACACAATCAGTGCATTTTATCACATTATTAATTAATAATTAAAGACAATTCATTTGGAGTGTGTTCCTTTGAACTAGTTGAGTATGAACACCTACTAGAAACCAACAGCTCAGAGACTGATTTATTTGTTATTAGTGTTAACGCACCTTCAAAGATCTATAACTGAAGCAAAGAGCACTAAACCTTCCTTACCAGACTTCATTTGTATGGCATGGGAAGGCATACTGGGACAGATTCCATTATGGTGGGTGACACTAATGGCATAATCTTGGCCACACTTCAGGCTGGGGATCCGGCAGCTCCTGGCAGTGGTACTGCAGCTCAGAAGACCACCAACCTGGTCCTCCATGGTGGCAGTGAAGGATATTATGCCCTGAGATCCGAGCCAGCTCACCAACGCCTGGTTCTCTTGACAGTCCAGCAGAGCTTGTACATCCCCAGGGGGACAGGGAGCTGAAAGAGGGGGCAGGAAGTTAGTTATGAGGTGTCAGACATCAAGATAACTACACTCTTGTATATCTGCATGTGTGTTGTACCTGTTTCTACAGCGATGGTGTCACTGAAGGAGCTGTTGCATTTTAAGTTGGATGCAATCACAAAGGCGTTGTACATGGTTCCACAGCTAAGCCCAGTTATCTGGCAATTTGGATCTATTGATGTACAAGTTTGAACAGTCCCGAACTGATCCGTCACCGCGGCAATGTATAATGAAGCACCTAATGAGGCTTCCCATCTCAGACTGATGGAATTTGAGCTGCAGTCCATCACTGCAGTGACATTTTGAGGTGGGCAGGGGGCTAGATTAAAAAAAACAAAAAAACAAAACAAAACATAAAAAACAACATAAGAATATTTAAAGCATGTGCAAATGAAATCTGTAAATGGCAAAAGACGAACATGAGCGCTGCCTGCACATTTTTAGCCAATCAGAACACTCAGCCAGTCAGCAAAGATCTCTGCATAGCAATCATCTTGCGCATTCTGGTGTAGGACAGAGTTTTGTGTGAAGGTGTGTGGTTAAAATGATGGAGGGCGGTCTAATTCAGTGGTGCAGTCTGGTGCAAGTTAAATGCCATGTATAACCACATCTAAGAACCACTTGTCGTATTGATTCCACAATTTAAAACCAGGGACCTTCTTGTTGTGAGGCGACAGTGTTATCCACTGAGTCACCGTGGCACCTATTTCACAAATGATTCATTTTTCATTTTGCTCTGATAGACTAATCGTGTGTACGCACCAATATTGTTTGTCCACCAGGGGGCGCTGTCACTCACCTGTATGACCTACTTCTCCCAGAGACAGAACACTGGAGCACTCATCGTCATTAGCGGTGATTGTCATGGTGAGACTCTCCCCACAGTGAATGCCAGAGATTGTGCAGCTGTGCGTCAGTGAGCTACACATATAGTAGCTCTGATTTTCACTGTTACCAAAGGCCTCCACTGTGTAACTCAGTGCTCCTTCTGCACCTTCCCAGCTGCTAGTCAGAAGACCTGTCTGACAGTCCGTTGACGACTCCATGTTCCTTGCTTGGCAGGGTGCTTAGGGGTGAGATTATAGCAAAAGAAGTGTTATAATATGAGTTTAGACAAGCCTAAAGTCAAGATTTAGGCTTACTTAAGCCATATGTACACAGAAAATATTTATTATTACCGGTTCGTATTTGTATTGCTGAACTTGTTGCAGTTTTACACTGCTCGCCAACCAACGATGATAAACCAGAGACCGTGAAGGTGTAAAGGAGTCCACATGTGGTGTAGGTAAAAAAGCAGGACGTGTCTTTGGTGAGACATTCCTGTATCTGGTTGTTAGAGTCAACGGCCTTCGCAAGGTAGTAAGCTGAGCTATTATTTGGAGCCCAGGAAAAGACAATGACATTGCTGCTGCACTCACGGTACAGCATCACATTGGATGGGGAGCAGGGAACTGTATGCATGCGTGGAAAGAGAAGGATTAATGTTTAGTTAGATAAGCATGAAAGAAAGAACAAAGAAAAAAGGCAACACAAAGCAGATATTAGTCCCTGGCGTCTTCAATCTTTTAATCTTGTTATGTGAATTTCTATAATGGGTTTCAGTGTATTGTTACTCCAATTCTTGCTGCTCTGAAAAAGAGTGATGCATGTAACGTAGACCACAAGACTCAAAAAAGAAGGTGTTCTCTAGGGACTACATTCTCCCTGGCAGAGAAAAGGCTGTGTACCAGCTCCCTGCCTGAGATCACACAACACCTGGGATAGCTCTGGTCTGATTTTGAAAAGAAGAAGCTTTAATTTTGAGAGTTAACTGAGCGTGTACTTATACTGCCTGTCCTCAACTTTCAAAAACAGGAAACAATGCACAAGCCCAGTGGAATTTTGTCACGTTTAAGGTCAGTTTCTCAGATGTAGAGAACTGAATCTGCACCGAAACCAGGTATATGCCCTGGCCTGACACATACTCTGCAAAGCACATGAACATGGTTCTAACGGAGTACAATTTAGAAGTATTCATTGCTTTCTCAGCATTGCCACAAGTGGCACTATAACATTTTGTCTGTAATTATAACGCAGCAACAGTTTGAAGAAAATTAGTTGGAACTTAACTTAAAAAGTGAACTATAAAAATGTAAACATATAGTTAAACATCTTTATTGCTTGCTACTTGAATAACTGAACATCCAGTTTAATTGCGCAGACATTTGAAGATACCTCTATCGCCCCCTTGAGCACTGGAGCTTGTCACTTGTCCAAGAAACCATCCAAAATATCATTATTTGAGAATTAATACTATTAAAGTGGATAATCACCACACTATCAATGCCTTCTCAGACGCCACATCCATGACTTTACAATCAAGATAAATAGCAATAAGCATCATATCTTTCATGAGTTGTAATTGCATGTACTGTATAATATCAGGTAACTACATGGGTTAAGGTTAGGTTTAGGGGTAGGTTCAGGGTTAGTATTTATTACCTGCAATTACTATTATAAGTACATAGTATGTACATGAGACACAGGACTGTAAAATAAAGTGCTACCCTTTCAATGTAACAAATACAGCTCTATTGAATGAAGAGCAATTTCTCACTTCCCACCCAAACTGTGACCCGACTCTTTGTCTGTCTGAAATGGGTCAGCATAACAGGAAAGATCGCTTGCTGTTGTGAGACTATTCAAAACAATGCAGCAGAGACAATGCTACCTCCAGGGAAAGTGTGACTTCTTTATATTGGATCAGGTGTCTTTAAACATCATGGATGAATAGAGGGTATTGACAATCAGAAGTGTAGGGGTATAGATATCCAGGATGCACACCACAATGCTGGCAAAATGCTGATTCAAGTTCAGATTATTTTCCCTGAATGCTACAAAGGTTAAGGTTATGAAATATGGAAAACTGGTCAGAGATTGTGTTGTCCCAACATCTCACCTGTTTGGAAGGAAGTGGTGGCATTGCCGGTGCTCTCACAGTTATTTGACAGGGCTGTGACATGTACAATAAAGGTCGCCCCACATGTTAGATTTCTGAGTAGGCAGTTTGTAGTGTTTGAGGTGCAGGACAGAATTGCACCACTCTGACTTCTGGCAATGGCACGGTAGGCAGTGGCTCCAAACACAGCTGTCCAGGAGACCACAGCAGAATCATTAGCACAGTTGTAGTTCACCGATGCTGATGTCACTGGATCCACAGCTGGTGGAGAGAGAGACATGTGGGAGAGCTTCTTAATTAATGGACAAAGCTGAACTTGAAGAGAGTTAACAATTTATGGGTACTATTATACCAGGCTTTATTTATTCAAAGCAAAGCATTCTTACAGTTCCCCACAATGATCTTATCTTATCACACTACCATTTCAAGCTTAACTTGATTTACCCAAGTAGGGCAAGTTTGTGGAGCAACATTTTTGTTAGTCCTGGAACAACATTGCTATTAAATGATCAGATTTAAAGATTATGATTAGGTTTAGGGCTGGGGTTGGGGTTTGAACAGCATTATTATCAACCAACCAGGCTGTAGGGTTTTGGTTAGGATTTGTAAGGATAGGTGAAGGCAAGGATTTCGATGTCAATCCAAAGGATACATGATAATCTCAAGAAGTAACTCTAAATAAATCTCTATGTAAATCTCTCTGCTTTTCTGTATTTCTAGACAGTCAATCTACCGCCGCAATAGAAGGGATTTTCTTGTTCATTATGCCACTGTGGACTTAATAATGTGGTAAGAAGGACCCTCAGCTGTATTCAATCCTTGGTCTCTTGGTTAATAACCTACCCAGAATCTTCTAAAATTTAATATCAGGTATAATTTTTACATGGCATGCTATTGTCCAAAAAGATAGAGCTAGAAGTTCCACTTAAAATCAGGGTAAATGTGTTACATTTTCAGGGCCAAAAGAAGGAAGACACAACCAAATTATAACCAGGATTTGACAGCATTAAACAACATTGTAAACAACCAGTCATATTTTAAGGTTAAGATTGTATTTATCGCTGGAGTTGGGGTTTAAACATCAGATTGAGGTTAGTTAGGCCCTGTTTCCACCTAGTATTAAGAAGCGTTTTATGTGATCCTATCACAGGTCAACCAAGACGCATAACGTTTTCACCTGGTATTAAATTGCATTTCAAATATATCTCCAATGTCTTCAACCATGGTCTGTGTTTTGGTGCGCTTTCTCACAACATGTCCCACAATGCTTACATATTAAGGGCCAGACTGACTAAACAGGGCAAAATAGCGTGAGAGCGCAATCCCATAAAAGCGCCAATGGGAGTGGAAAGTTCAGCGCGTGATCTGCTGATGACACAAAAAAGAACACAGACACACCCAAGTCTTTCCATAATGACTCAACATAATGAGCAGCGCAAATTAACATCTGGTTTAAGACATGCTTTCAGTGGCCGTTAAATAATGGTGCAAATACCAGTAAATTGACGAGCGCAAACCATAGTAAATCCCCTTGCGTGATTAATTTAAATCCCACAGATACCTATGCAATAAGGTCAGCTGCAAAAATAACTCTGTCCACGCTTTTTCAGTGCTAATATTTCACTGCGTGTCGTTAGTAAATCCTGACCGTAGTTTTTTACGCCAAAAGAGGGTTTGCGCTGGTGCAAGCTGTAAATCTGGCCCTGAGAGTAGACGTTCTTTAGTGGCTGTTCAAACATATTAGACCACATGAGATGAATGTGTTTTCCTCTACCTTTGGAAGTGTTCGAAAGTGGACAAGACAAAAAAATGTAGACCCCATTTACACCTATATTTAGTGTTGTCCACTTGTGATCAGATCAACAGAAACACATCTTATTACCAGGTGTAAACATGGTATTAGGGTTATGGTTCTTGATATCCTATCATCTCCCTCTGATTTGGGGGTTGGTTAGGATTATTATTATGATTGTGGTAGGAATATTGTTCCTGGACCAGAAAAAGGATGCCGTATTTGGCAAATCACACTGTACACCATTATCAAGTGCATCTAGAGTAACATCAAATATGACAGTTTGATAACTATAAATGTCTGCTGTAATAATCATCATAATAATAATTTGCTTACTGTTTGTTGTATAGTTGACTTGCTTGGGATCTCCAGGTTCCATGAAAGTATTAAGTGAAGACACGGAGATTTGGAATGAAGAACAGGGTGAAATATTCTGCATATCCAATGTGGTGCCAAACACATTGTTTGAATATATTGTACTGTTTTGGGAATTCCAATTTTTGACCGTAACTTGGTAGACTATAACCTTGTCTACAGGTTGCCAACTGATGCGGTAAGACTGGGTCCCCAGCTGTTGGACTGTGATCACTGCCGGAGGCTGTATCACTGAGAGTCAAGACATTGATCAGTGCGGGTTAACATTTAGTAGTGAGGTAATGGCACTATAACATTCGATTTGACTTTCACAGTGAAGAAGTGTGGTAAGGTTCGCTTACATGTAGTAACGGTTCGTACTGTGCTTCTTGCTCCTAGACCTCCAGAATTGGATGTGACCACATAACAGTCATATGAAGTTGCCTGTCGAAGATTTCCAACCACTGCACTATTGTTTGTAAAAGACAAGTTGTACTGTTCCCCGGTCAATGTTGAATTTATCAGCAAAAAGTATTGTTGTGCTGTTTGTATCAAATCCCATTCTATCCTGATGGCTGTACTTGATATTGCCTTTGAATAGGTTATCTGAGATGTGCCCGGTGCTATAGCAGGAACAAAAGGAAAAGGGTGTTGTTATCATATCATCTACACACAATTTATTGCTATGTTGTGAAGAAGGCTGAAGAAAGCCATATCAAATGATATCTTATTATAGTGTCAACAATCAGTTGTCTGTTCATTTTTTTTTTGTTTTTTTTTCAGTAAATGATGAATTGTAATTGTTGACTCAAATACATTTAAACACAGCAAATTACCTGTCCTTGCTAATTTTGAATCGGAACACACAGAAGTATAAAGCTGAAATCCTTTAAGTGTGACGGTGTACAATGTCCCCGTCTTCAAACCAAAGACCTCTCTCTTTGACACACTCCCAGAGACCGACGTTACAACTGGGCTGGTGTTTGAGTCGTTCACAACCCGGAGGTCCAAAAAATAATTTGATGCTCCCTGGATTCTGTTCCATTGAACCAACAGTGATGATGGCGTAGGAGAAGTTATAGAAGTGATGGTGCATTCTGAAAAGAAAGGATCACTCATAAAAGCCATGTTCTAGTACAAAATTACTGTGTAATCATTATATCATATAAACCGATATGTAAAAAAAAAAATCAGATGTTCTTTGGAACATAATACTAAATGATCATCAGTTTAAAAAATAAAAAAAAAACACACACACACACACACACACACACACACACACACACACACACACACACACACACACACACACATATACATATATATATATATATATATAAACATTAAAGAAATTGAACATTGCATTGCAAAATAGAAGTGTTTTATATTTCTTAATACTCTTATATATCTCTCACATTCCCTAGATCTATTTAACTAGAGCAACATTATATATTTTACTATTGCTACTTCATACAATCATAAATTTAGACCTCATAAAGTTCTGAAATGTGACAGGACCCCTGAATGACTTGTTCTGCAATGACACAAATCTGAGTTAACTTACCTTGTGCCTGAGTGCTCCATATCTGCACAAAAAAAACAAAAAAAAAACAATTAAAAACAACAAATCAATAAAATAATGTATAGACATGTAATTCATTCATTGTTTTTAAAAATAAGCATTCATATACACATATTTTTATTGTACAGAATCATAAATCTACCTGAGTTAGAGTCACCAAAACTACAACACCTAGTGTCTCCAGCACTCTCATCTTTGACAATACCTGAAATATTACAAAAAGTGGTTTACATGGTAGTCAGACACAAAGGTGTTTTGAATTCTTTTGAGCTATAGCGCAGGAACACCTGTGGCCAAAAGAGCCAATCAGTAGAGCCCGCGGGGGCCCATCCTCTCCTCCTTAATTCCCTGAGGACCTGCGATATATGGGAGGATAACAGAGAAAAGAAGAGAGGGAGGGCCTGATAGGAAGAAATATATAACGAGAGGGTGGAACTGAGAGAAAAAGTCATCGTCATGATAGCTAGTCAGCTTTCGTAAATCAGCACTTTAGTGGCAGTCTTTTTTTAAACTTTTGTATGAAATAGTATAATGTTAATTGTATTATTTAAAACAAAAGGTACATAAGACCATATAACATTAATTTGGTTACACTTTACTATATAGTCTGCTTTAGCCATTCTACTAACTATAAGTAAACTACATGTCAGCTAACTCTTATTCGAGTATTAATAGACTGTCTGCTTAATATCTGCTGACTCGTTATTGTGACGCTCCCCAACAGACATTCTACTGACTATAAGTGACTTAGCAAGTCAACTTATTCTACTAACCCAAACCTAACCTAGCAGTCTACTAATACTCTAATGAGAGTTAGTTAACATGTAGTTACAAATTAAAGAATGTTAGTTGACATCAGGCCCCTTTCTTAGCACACTGATGAGCACCCTCAGTTGAAACTGTAATCAGTTTTGGTGAGAAACTACTTACATGTAACAGTGTTACGTTAATTTAATTACAAAATAAATGCAACTGTAATCTGAGACAAAATGTGTGACTGTATAATTACTTTACGATTACAAAGGGGGTTACATCTGAATATTTTCTGTAAAAAGCTAGGATATGTTGAATAATATTAATTTGTTGCTTTGCCTGTTTTTGATGTGCTCAATGTCTCCTGCCATTTAAAGGCCGTTTAGTGAAGCGATGCTATTCTGATGCTATTAACTGGCTCTCTTGTTTAGATATGACGCGTACAACGTCTGCCAATTACATCAATCCACTTTGCAGCTGAAAGCTTTAGGCTACAACTGGTCTGAGTGTTGCCACCATGGTGAGTGATAAAAATGCAGTCCAGTGTAAATCCAAAAGGGCGCAAATATAACAGTTCAGTGCTAAATATGTTTGCCAACTATTAAAATGCTATTGACATCAAAGGTTTCAATGCTGAACCTGAGGAAAAATCTGCAGGTATGTAACTTTAGCTTACAGTTAACTGTAAGAAGTCGTTAAAGAAAGTAGGAAAGGCATTGCTTACTCCCACCTGCCACGCCACACTGTAAAAAATACAAACGGAAAATGTACTGGTCAATTTCTGCCAGGACATTATCCAGTAATTTTACAAAAAATTCCTTTAATCCTAAAAAACAACACAATGCAATGTATAATTCAAAATACAGGTAAAACACCTTCAAATTCCCTATTTTTACTGACTTTTTTTGCATGCTAATCATGTGTATTCAAGGCGTATTTTAGCTCTGTATTGCTTGGTGCATGTCCAGTAGTTTATTTAATGAAAGTTAATCTCCAGCTAAAGATGTCTTTATCAGCCACACTTCTATTTATGAACCCTTTGACAGAAAATATATAGCTACTGTTTTTCCTCCTTGAATAAGGTTGGTAACCATTTCAGATCTAATATTAGTTATTTCAGCATTGTAGCATAACATAATTAATGACTCACGAGGCTAATAAGTTGTGAAATTCAAGGCACCAACTCCCCTGAAATTTAGAGAAGTAATCAACAAGTAATCAGATACATTACTTTAATAAAGTAATTGAAATAGTTACATTACTTATTACATTTTAAATAGGGTAACTTGTCATCTGTAACCTATTACATTTCCAAAGTAACCTGCTCAACACTGACTGTAATAATATATTGATGAAACAGATTTGGAAAACGCGTCAGTGCATATTTGTGTTTGCGCTCTGGAGAACATCAAATGTATCTATTTACAACATGTTTTTACAGTGGTGAGCAATGTAGCCAATCACAGACATGGCTGTTGATCTCTTGAATGCAATGGCCAATCAGAGGTGTTTAAGTTAGTCAGAATCCACTCACCAGTCTAAACAGCAGAGATTTTATTCAGTGCTAAGTTATGCAGGCTTGCGAAACCTCTCATTTACAAACAAAGTGTAGACACAATGTAAGTAAGAGATTTATTGTGCATTGTTGGCAGTTTCATTGATTATAACAGAACTTTATGAGATCACAAAAGGAAACATTTTATTTTAGGGTTTAATTCTCACTATGAGCTAGTTACGTATTAGCTGGATATTGGCTGTTTATTAGTACTTATAAAGCACATATTAATGCCTTATTCTGCATGACCTTATTCAACATCCTTAATCCTACCCAATAGCTAAACTTAAACGCTACAAAGACTACCTTATTAACTATTAATAAGCAGTAAATTAGGAGTTTATTGAGGCAAAAGTCATAGTTAATAGTGAATATATGTTCCCCATATTAATGTGTTACCCACTTTAAAGTAATGTAAAGGCAAGCTAAGATTATAGCAAAATATTTTTGAAATTCTATTCCAATTTTTGGTAAAAGTGGTGATTTGTAAATAATCTTAAATGTCTCACTGTACACTGATATGGTGGAGCCATTCCTGGCTATTATATAATATTCCTATTACATAATAGTTACCTAATGACGGACCATTATTCTAAAGTGTTAGCGATAAGTGGAGTACATTTTACAAGATAATAAGGTTTCACATTATTTTGATGGTCCCTTTAACACATTCTGTTGACTATGAGTAACATTGTACCTACCAATCAATCTTTCATTTGAAAGCCACGTTTCTAACATCTTTAAAACTGCATTCTACCATCTTAAAATATATATCTAAATTACGGCACATCCTTTAAATGCAAAATGCTGAACAGTTAATTCATGCGTTCATGACCTCAAGGCTAGATTATTGTAATGCTTTACTGGGTGGTTGCCCTGCTCGCTTAATAAACAAACTCCAGCTGGTCCAAAACACAGCAGCTTGAGTTGTATGACCATATTAGCCCGGTTCTGTCAACACTGCACTGGCTCCCCATTAAACATTGTATACATTTTAAAATCTTGCTTATTACTTACAAAGCACTAAATGGCTTAGCTCCCCAGTACTTGAGCGAACTCTTAACGCATTATACTCCATCACGTCTATTGCGATCTCAAAACTCTGGCCAGATGATAATACCTAGTATATCAAAATCAACTGCAGGCGGTCGATCCTTTTCCTATTTAGCACCTAAACTCTGGAACAGTCTTCCTAGCATTGTTCGGGAAGCAGACACACTCTGTCAGTTTAAATCTAGACTAAAAACGCATCTCTTTACTATGGCTTACACATAAAACATTATCAATTTCTATTATTCAAATCAGTAAATGATTGTTAGGCTGCATTAACTAGGTCAGCCGGAACCGGGAACACTTGCCATAACACCTGATGTACTCGTTACATCATAAGAAGAATGGCATCTATGCTAATGTTAGTCTCTCTGTTTTTTGGCATAAGCATTGCTTATATCACTTGTTTCTGCTTCTTCTTCGACTGAGAGACTCTGTACTCTTTCTAAAGATGCATAATAGCGCCCCAACCATGTAACAGTGAAAACATGGATTGCCAGAAAATCACAAAGGCATTGTGTAATAAATGACAGAAAATTCTTAATCAGATTTTGTTAATCCATGACAGCACTTGGTATAATTTTATTGTAAGGAAAATACATTCTTCAAAATGTATAATTTTGTGTTCTACTGAATAAATGTCACACAGGTTTGGAATGGCATGAGGGTGAGCAATTTTTTTTCCTTTTGGGTGAACTAGTGCTTGCTATTGAGGTACTTCCACTGCAACATACAGTACAGATAATAAGTTCTCTTATATTCATACTGATTGATGTATGTAAGAAAACGCAAGGTTACACTATTTTAAGGTGACATAGTTACATTGTACTTACTCAAATAAGTACTGAGTAATATTAAATACATTAACTTATTATAGAGTTATGGTAAGGCTTTGGTTTAGGGTTAGGTACTTGAAATTATGCATAATTTACTTATTACTATAGTAAGTACATGTAATAATGTGTAACTAAGTCACCTTAAAATAAAGTGATATTAAATGTAATATTCTTGTATTGTAGTTCAATATTCCAGATGTTGCATGATAGACAGTTGTAGTCTGAGCTGCCCTGCTTTCAACACACTGTGTTACATACTTTGAGAATTTTATGGCCATGGGTATTCAGCCTAACCCAGAAACAAGTGTTGTGTAAAACATCCTCATATAACTTTTATAATTTCTTAAAGCTCCTATGTGAAATGAATATGGCAGATGAGAGATCCTTTGCTTTGGGAACAAAGGTGGGGAACAGTAGGACTTGACCTGTTAAAGTTGCAGATAAACAAGAGGGTGGAGCTGCCAGCTTTGAGACGAAGGTGATGGTGAAACTAAAGATATCTGTGTTAACTTTGGAAACTGGATCTCAGCGAGAACAAATACTTTTGATTTATGTCACTTTCAGGGTCCTCCTCGTGCCAGGCCCAAAGACAAAAGGTCTAGTTGTCCCCTTTTATCGGCGGCCTTGATTAGAACCATGCTGATATTCAGAACAACAGCATGATTGCATGTGTGATACTGTTTTTATAAAACAGTTCAATAAACAAGACATTAACCTAATTAATATTTATGATATAATGTAACAGAAGCCAGCTAGTGAGAGCTGTGCAGGGTAAAACCTCACTCCCCTGATCTTGCCAACGGCCTTGTTCCCGTTCTCACGGCCCTTGTCCTCGTCCTTATTGCCACATGAAGTTGAAGTTTATTCGTCATTACACATGTACAAGTACAGTATAACGAAATGAAGTGAAATAAGTGAAATCGCCCCTCACAGGCCCGGGGGTACCCTCAAAACTGTGTTCTACTACTCCCCAGTTCATGCATGGCCAGCATACTCACCGGACATGTCACCCATTGAATATGTTTGGGATGCTCAGGATCGGCGTATACAACAGTGTGTTCCAGTTCCTGCCAATATCCAGCAACTTCACACAGCCATTGAAGAGGAGTGGACCAACATTCCACAGGCCACAATCAACAACCTGATCAACTCTATGCAAAGGAGATGTGTTGCACTGCATGAGGCAAATAGTGGTCACACCAGATACTGACTGGTTTTGGACCCCAATCCAGGCTCATATCAAGTTGTTTCATGATATAACCAGTTTACTTTTTTTGTACTTCAATCATTTCACACACAAAAATGTCAATTTCTGTCTAAAGAGGAACTGAATGCCACAGACAAAAGGCCTCATGACAATGAAAGGCGTTTAAATATTGAAAGTACACGGTACATGCGACCATGAATACCTTCGCTCTGTTGTATGTTGCCTCTTTCTTGCTTTTTTCCTGTCAAAGGTTTAAAAAAAGCTTAGAAACTGAGCTTCGACATTGAGCTTTCTGTTCATGAGATTGAATGTCGATTAACTACTCAAATGGTCCACATTCCGTTCAATCTGGGAAACATGACTTGGTTGATTGTTGTGTAAACAAAGAAACATAAAAAGTCAGCATGTTTACTGATGTGATTTGATACTCGTTGCCACACAAGAGATTCATATAGAATCATGCTCACATTGAGTTTCCCAGAGGTCTAGAAACATATTAGTTGCTGTATTTTATGACTGGTTGTCCAAACTGCAGCCTGACTTACCAGATGTTTTGGAGGAAATAAAGTTTGGTTTTGTGTGCTCTCCTTTTATACAGGACATACAGCACTGAATGCAAAAGCAAATGAGCCCAATCAGTACAGAATAGAACAATAGCAGGTGGCCCTCAAAACCTCTAATAAAATTATTCTAAAATTATAAAGTTGCTCTCAATAATTTTTTATTATTTTTAATTACTAGTTCAGTTAGTTATCAAAATCACATTAGACAGCAAAACACTGCCGACATTCCCTAAGGCTCATTAATGTTTCCTGATTCTCAGACCCAGAAAGGCTCAGTTAGATCCGTGACCGTAATGATGATAAAAGCAAGACTCTATTGTATTAAAGGTAGACCAACACAAAAGGTGGTTTCATAGGTGAATACTGAAGATGTGGGAACCATTAACAGAACTCCATGGGGAAAATTTAAGACACAAAAGATGCCGAAAGACACTTAGGGACAGATTTACTAACAGCTTGCACCAGCGCAAACCCTCTTTTGGTATGAATTTCTTTTTCTTTTTTACTAAAGACATGCAGTGACCTTATTGTATATGCATTTGCAGGAGTTTCCCTTTTAGACACAACATTTATGGGAGGAGAGTATTTAAATTAATCATGCAAGGTGATTTACTAAAGTTAGCGTTCATCAATTTACTTTTACTTACAATTTAGCGCCATTATTTACAGCCCAAAAAAAACAGACGCTAACTGGTAAGCCTTAAACCAGATGCTAACTGGTAGATTGCGTTGGTCATTATGGAAATTATCTGACTGCATCTGTGATGTTTAATTCGCACGATCACTCACTGAACTTTCCATTCCCATCTCCGCTTTTCTCCGCTTCCATTTGCATGCTTTGAGTTAGTGTGGTTGTACAGGTGGGGTCAGACAGGGACAAACAGGAATGACAGAGGCGGGCAATATCATGGTCGAATAAAAAGCAATAAGTCAGGGCAGGCAGATATCACTCACAAAACAGTAAGCAGGCAAGGATCAAAGGGCAGGCGGCAAGAGTTGAGAGACAGGAACAACAGTAGTCGGTGACAGGCAATCAGACAGGCTAAAGAAATGCTCAGAAATGTCCACCTAGGCAAAACAAGACTGTTTGGTGAGGTGAGTGGCAGTCCTTTATGGTCCGACTGATGAATAACAGCTGGCGAGAAATCACATTGCGTGAGGAGGCAAGCGGCGCCGAGGTCTTCCATGAGGACGGGGGGGCATTCTTGTCCGGATGGTTGGTGTGGAATTCCTCCACCAGGTTGGGGTCCAGACGAAATGAAACAGGTGTTATTTGATGTGTGATTTGATATGGGCCAATGTACCTTGGGCTTAATTTGCGGCAGGGGAGCTTCATCTGGAGGTCCCGTGTGGAAAGCCAGACCCATTGACCCGGCTGGTACATAGGGGCCGGACGGCCGTGACGGTCTGCTTGGTCCTTCTGTCGGCGGACCGCATGTCGCAGGTGGATGTGTGCTCTATCCCACGTCGCCTCGCTGCGAGTCATCCAGTCGTTGAATGCGGGAACGTTAGTGGGCTCTCCAGACCATGGGAATAATGGTGGTTGGAATCCAAGAATGGACTGGAATGGTGTTACTCCGGTGGCTGGTTTGTGCAGGGAATTCTGGGCGTATTCGGCCCACAGCAAGTATCGGGACCAGTTGCTTTGGTTTTGAGTGCAGTAGGAACGGAGAAAGCGGGTGAGTTCTTGGTTTAAACGTTCTGTTTGGCCATTGGATTATGGGTGATAATGAGCCGAGGTGAGGCTGACATTGATGTTGAGTGCTTGACAAAATGCAGACCAGAGGCGAGAGGTAAACTGGGGACCCCGGTCAGACACAATGTCTTCTGGTAGACCATATATACGGAAGACCCAGTTGCATAAATGTTCGACGGTTTGCATGGCAGTGGGTAGCTTGGCGAGGGAAATGAGGCGGCATGCCTTGGAAAACCGGTCTACCACCATGAGTATGGTGGTGTATCCATTCGAGACGGGCAGATCCGTGATGAAGTCCATGGCGATGTGGGACCAGGGGCGTTGTGGGAGTGGCAGAGGTTGCAGTAAGCCGGCGGGGAGTTGATGAGAGTGTTTATTTCTTTGGCAGACTTGGCATGCATTGACGAAGTGAATTGTTTCTTTGGGCAGAGATGGCCACCAGAACCGCTTCTGAAGCAGTTGAGTGGTTGCAGTAATACCAGGATGACCAGAAGAGGGAGTATTGTGTACCATCTCCAGGACACGGTTGCAATAGCCCAGGGGCACAAAGATTCTTTCCGGGGGACAGTCAGAAGGTGTTTCGTGTTCAGCATTGGCCTGTTCCAGCTCCGTCATGATGTCCCACTGTATGGGTGCAACAACCAGAGATGCAGGTAATATAGTCTCATTGTCTTGAGCTTGGTTCTCACCTTCGAACTGTCACGACAGGGCATCTGCTTTGATGTTTTTGGATCCAGGACAGTAGGTGACAGTGAAGTGGAAACGGGAGAAGAACAGGGACCAGCGGGCTTGACGTGGGTTGAGTCTTTTGGCAGTTCGTAGGTACTCTAAGTTCCTGTGGTCGGTCAGGACAATGAGGGGATGTGTAGCCCCCTCCAGCCAGTGACGCTACTCCTCGAAGGCGGTTTTCATGGCCGGTAACTCTCGATCTCCGACATCGTAGTTACATTCTACAAGTGTTAGCTTCCTGGAATGAAAAGCACAGGGGTAGAGTTTAGATGGATCACCTTGCCTTTGAGAAAGTATAGCCCCGAGACCATTGTTGGATGCATCCACCTCGACGACGAATGGGAGAGAAGGGTCAGGATGGTGAGAATGGGAGCGGAGGCGAATCATTCCTTGAGGTCCTGGAAGGCTTTAGTGGCAGGTGGATTAGATGTCTAAGATGGTGGCGCGTGCACACGCAGCGGCTTCTCTCTCTCCCGACGGACCGGTGTTTTTGTGTTTTTCGTCGTGTAAATCACAGTGTTTTTGTACGTCCTTGTCGCGTCCGTTCATCTGCAAACTCAGCTACAGACGTGAGTTTCTGCTCGAGGTTGGAAAAACTACAGTCTTCAATCCAAGATCGGCGCTCGCTCAAGATCTGCGGGATCATGGCCTTCTCCGGGCCTACCCATCACCGTCCCCCACTACTGCACCTCTCCCACAGTGGAGGCGCCACAAACGGGGTGAGAGGAAACAGAAGAGGGGGAAGCGCGGAGGTATCCGTGTCAGGCTCATCATTCTCGCTAACGTATGCTCGTTGGACAATAAACTGGATGATCTTCGTCTTCTTTGCTCTACTCGGAAGACTGTAAGAGACTGTTGTGTTTTTGTGTTCACGGAAACATGGCTCAACAACAGCGTTCCGGACCGCGCCATTCAGCTCGATCAGCACACATGCCATCGGGCGGACAGAGTGCTCGTCGAGGGAGGTAAGACCCGCGGCGGCGGACTCTGTGTTTACACCAATGATGCGTGGTGCCGCGATGCTATTCTGGTCTGCAAACACTGCTCACCCCTGGTGGAGTTTATGATTATTAAATGTCGGCCGTCTTATCTACCACGGGAATATTCAGCTATTATACTTGTTGCTGTATACATCCCCCCCAGCTCCAACAACAACAGGAGTGAGGCACTAAATAATCTTTATAAACACATCAGTGATCAGCAGACAGCCCACCCAGATGCTTTTCTCATCTTGGCTGGAGATTTCAACCATGCAGACTTAAAGAGTGTGCTTCCAAAAATTCATCAACACATTGACTTCCCAACACTTGGTAAAAACACTCTGGACTTTGTGTACACTACACAGAGAGGAGCTTACAAAGCCCTTCCCCTCCCCCACCTTGGTGCTTCAGATCACATCACTGTTATGTTAATGCCAGCATACAGACCACTTGTGAAAGCCACCAAACCAGTCCAGAAGCAGATTCAAGTCTGGCCTGAAGGGTCATCAGAGGCTCTTCAAGACTGCTTCGACACCACTGACTGGGACATGTTTAAACAGGCTGCAACCTACCACAACACCACCGACCTCCAGGAGTACTCAGAGACTGTCACTTCTTATATCACCAAGTGCATGGAGGATGTAACAGTCACAAAGACCATCACCGTCTGGCCCAACCAAAAACCGTGGCTGACAGGAAATGTCTACAGACTTCTGAAGACGCGTAACGCTGCCTTCAGAGCTGGAGATGAGGTGGGCCTGAGGACAGCAAGGGCCAACCTGTCACGCGGCATCAGGAAGGCTAAGAGACAGTACTCCAGGAGGATAGCCCATCATTTCAGCGACAGCAGAGACACAAGGAGCCTGTGGCAGGGTATTCAGACCATCACAGATTATAAGCCCCCTGCACGGACATGTGACAGCTCCACCCCTGCTGAATGAGCTGAACACTTTCTTTGCTCGCTTTGAAGCTCACAACAGCACCACTGCACAGAAGTCACCACCTCCTCCCGATGACCTGATGTTGTCACTGCCCAGGGACAGCGTGAGAAGATCCTCAGCAGGGTCAGCGCGACGCAAAGCTCCAGGTCCTGACAACATTCCTGGACGTGTATTGAGAGACTGTGCAGAGGAACTCACTGATGTCTTCACAGACATCTTCAACATCTCACTGAGTCAAGCTGTCGTCCCCACATGCTTCAAAGCAACCACCATCATTCCAGTCCCTAAGAAATCATCTCCATCCTGCTTCAACGACTACCGTCCAGTCGCACTTACCCCCATCCTTATGAAGTGCTTTGAGCGGCTAGTCATGCACCACATTAAGTCTGTCCTCCCCCCCTCCCTGGACCCCTACCAATTTGCAAATCGGTCTAAACGCTCGACCGATGATGCCATCGCCACCACTGTCCATTCAGCACTCACTCACCTGGAAAATAAAGACACTTATGTCAGAATGCTGTTCATAGACTTTAGTTCAGCATTCAATACAATCATCCTTCTACAGCTCACTCAAAAACTGTCACAGCTGGGACTCAGCACATCGATGTGCAACTGGTTGCTGGACTTCCTGACGGGAAGACCTCAGGCAGTTCGGGTCGGCAGTAACTCATCTAGCTCCATCATCATGAACACTGGAGCCCCTCAGGGATGTGTGTTGAGCCCCCTCCTTTTCACTCTGCTGACACATGACTGCACACCCATACACAACAGCAATCTCTTCATCAAGTTTGCGGATGACACGACCGTAGTTGGTCTCATTAGCAACGATGATGAGACAAACTTCAGGAGTGAGGTGAGCCGCCTGGCCAGGTGGTGTGGCGACAACAATCTCTCTCTGAACGTGGAGAAGACGAAGGAGATTGTTGTTGACTTCAGGAGAATGCACACCCAGCACGCTCCTCTGACCATCAACGGTGTGACCGTGGAAAGGGTGAGGAGCACCAAATTTCTGGGTGTACATATCACAGAGGACCTCTCCTGGACCGCCAACACCACAGCACTGACCAAGAAAGCACAGCAGCGACTCTACTTTCTCCGCAAGCTGAGAAGAGCCGGAGCCCCAGCCCCCATCATGCGCACCTTCTACAGAGGCACCATCGAGAGCATTCTGACCAGCTGCATCACTGTGTGGTACGGCGCCTGCAACGCATCCTGCCGTAAAGCACTTCAGCGCATAGTGAGAGCAGCTGAGTAGATCGTTGGTGTCTCTCTCCCACCCTCCAGGACATTTATAACTCCCGCCTCTCCCGCAAAGCCCTCATCATTGCGAGAGACCCCACCCACCCATCACACAGCCTCTTCAGTCTGATGCCATCAGGGAGGAGGCTTCGCAGTCTCCAAGCAAGGACCAGCAGACTGAAGGACAGCTTCATTCCCCAAGCTGTCAGGGCATTGAACTCCCCTCCCTCTTCTGCCGACCCTCCCTCTTCTGCCCCACGCACCTGATCTGGGAATCACCCCCGTTCTCCTCCCTTCATCTACCTCATTATATTGTCTCTCTGAGGAATTGGTCTCCCCTCTTACAGACTCTTTTTTTTTTGCACACAGACTCTTTTTGCACACAGACTCTTACAGACTCTTTTTTTGCACACACTCTTATAATTTTATTTTATACCTGCACTGACTTAAATCTGAAATTGCACTATTGTTACTATTGTTTGCACTATTTGCCATCGCCACTTTACCTCTATAATTCACTTTATCCACCTTTTTTTAATCTTTCTTCTGTTGTTGTTACCGTTAAACTTTTGTTGTTATTGTTATTGTTTTGTTGTTGTTAGGCACCTAGGGTCTGAGAGTCATAGAATTTCAATTCTCTGTATGTATGTACTGTACGTATGGCAGAATTGACAATAAAGCTGACTTTGACTTGACTTTGACTTGAGACCACTTAAGTCGATTTTGCCCCTTCTTCACCATGCTGGTCAGCGGACAGGCTATGGTACTGAAATTTTGGATGAATCTGCGGTAGAAGTTGGCAAACCCCAGAAAACGTTGTAATTCCTTGAGTGTATTGGGACGTGGCCAGTTCAGGATGGCGGTTACCTTCTTGTCCATTGCGACGCCCTCTGGACTGATGATGTAGCCGAGGAAGGACGTGGACGTTTTATGGAACTCACACTTCTCCACCTTGGAGTATAGTTGAAACTGGATGAGCCTTTGCAGAACCTGTCTGACCTGAGTGATATGTTCCTCCATAGTGTCCGAATAAATCAAAATGTCATCAATGTAAATGATTACAAACCTGTTTAACATGTCTCTGAATACATCGTTGATAAAAGCTTGAAACACCGATGGACTATTGACCAAGATATAACAAGATATTCGTAGTGCCCAGTAGCCATTGAGAATGCAGTTTTCCATTCGTCGCCCCTCCTTATGCGGATCAGGTTATAGGCACTGCGAAGATCCAGTTAGGTAAAGTACCTAGCTGTGCAAAGTTGTTCTAGTACAGCAGGAACCAATGGAAGAGGGTAGCGGAACTTAACTGTGAACTCATTTAGACCCCGGTAGTCGATGCATGGACGGAGATCCCTGTCCTTCTTCCCCACGAAGAAGAAACCAGCAGATGCAGGTGAAGTAGATGGTCGAATAAAACCTTTGGCCAGTTCCTCCTTGATGTACTTCTTCATAGACTCAGATTCAGGTTGAGATAACGGGAATATACGGCCCTTGGGTGGTGTTGATCCTGGAATAAGATCTATAGCACTGTCATGAGTACGGTGAGGTGGCAATTGAGATGCTCGTACCTTGCTGAAGGCCACGGCCAGTTCTTGATATTCGCTGGGGAGTGGAAAGCCTGAGGGAGTTTCTGTGGTAGGTTCCGTGGTGACTACAGTGGCCTGGATAGTCCTGACACATAAGGAGGGTGATTGATGCAGACACTTAGTTATGCAGTGCTTGTTCCATTGTAAGATTTGACCCTCTCTCCAGCAGATGTGTGGGTTGTGAGTGCAGAGCCACGGTAACCCCAGAATGATTAAGAGGTGGGCAGGTGGACGTGGGCAGAACATGGGATTGAATACAGTCAGTGTGGAAAATGCCAATCTGCATGATTAGTGATTGTGTAATGGTGTTAATGCTTCCTGAGCCCAGAGGGCGTCCTTCTATGGCTTCCACTGTGAGAGAACTGGCTTACCCGACCGTCTGCTAACTGTCTCCCGTTACAGAAGTCAGATAAATCCCAACACATAGAGACTCTTTCACCTAGATATTATCACATAGAGACTGTGTCTGTTCCCCGAATTAGTAAATACAAAAACCATCAAGACCATTCAACAGTAAAAACTTAATTGATGTCAAACAAATAAACAACAGATATAATACAGATGATCGAATGATAAAGCTCGGGTTGCTGAATATTCGATCCCTTTCCCCAAAAACACTTATTGTTAATGATATAATTACAGATAATAATCTAGATGTGCTGTGTTTGACAGAAACCTGGCTAAAACCTGACGACTACATTACTTTAAATGAGTCCACCCCACAAGATTATTGTTATAAACACGAGCCGCGTCTGAAAGGTAAAGGGGGAAGGGTTGCTGTAATTTATAATAATATCTTCAGTATTACTCAGAAATCTAGTTTCAAATATAATTCTTTTGAAGTTTTGGTGCTTTATGTAGCATTATGTAGTGTAATTGATAAATCCCGTTTGACATTTGTGCTGGCTACTGTATACAGGCCACCAGGGCACAATACAGACTTTATCAAAGAATTTGCTGACTTTCTATCCGAGTTAGTACTGGCTGCAGATAAAGTACTAATTGTTGGTGATTTTAATATTCATGTAGATAATGAAAAAGACGCATTGGGATTAGCATTTAGAGACATTCTAAACTCTATTGGAGTAAGGCAACACGTGTCAGGACCCACTCATCGCCTTAATCACACTCTAGACCTAATATTGTCACATGGAATAAATGTTGATACCGTTGAAATTCTGCAGCAGAGCGACGACATCTCAGATCATTACCTAGTATCATGTATACTTAATTTAGCTAAGGCTGCAAAGCCGTCCCCTCGCTTCAAATATGACAGAACTATCACTGCCGCCACTAAAGTTTGCTTTTTAAATAATCTTCCTCATCAGTTTCATCTCCTCAGCATCCCAGATAGCCTAGAGGAACTCGATTTTGCAACAGAAACTATTGACTCTCTTTTTCCAGCACTTTAGACACAGTTGCTCCCGGCGCTTAAAGAAGATTAAAGAAAATAGTCCAACGCCGTGGTACAACGAAAGCACACCGGGCCCTTAAAACAGCAGCCAGAAAAATGGAGCGCAGCTGGAAGAAAACAAAATTAGAGGTTTTTCATAATTCATGGAAAGAGAGCATGATCGCATACAGAAAGGCCGTAAAAACTGCTAGATCTGCTTATTTCTCGACTCTCGATACAGTGGCTAAGTTAACCAAAAATAAAGCTTCTACTTCTGATGGTTGTAAACAGCACAGCAGTAATGACTTTATGAACTTCTTTACGTGTAAGATCGATAATATTAGGAAGAAAATTATAACCATGCAGCCATCTACTACAGTGTCACATGAGACAGAGCATTGTTGTCACTGAGAAAAAATTACATTCATTCACTGCTATAGGAGAGGAAGAATTGGCTAAACTCGTTAAATCATCTAAATCAACAACATGTATGCTCGACCCTATACCGACTAGGCTATTAAAAGAGATGCTACCAGAGGTCATAGATCCTCTTCTTAATATCATTAACTCATCTTTGTTATTAGGATATGTACCGAAAACTTTTAAGTTGGCTATTATCAAACCACTTATTAAAAAACCTCAAGTTGATCCTACAGAATTATTCAATTACAGGCCGATCTCAAATCTACCCTTCCTGTCAAAAATACTGGAAAAGGCAGTGTCTTCACAATTATGTTCCTTTTTAGAAAGAAATGGTATCTGTGAGGATTTCCAGTCAGGATTTAGACCATATCATAGTACTGAGACTGCTCTCATCAGAGTTACAAATGATTTACTCTTATCATCCGATAGTGGTTGTATCTCTCTATTAGTGTTACTCGATCTTAGCGCTGCATTCGATACTATCGACCACAACATTCTTTTGAATAGACTCGAAAATTATGTTGGCATTAGTGGAACTGCATTGGCATGGTTTAAATCATACTTATCTGACCGTTATCAGTTTGGAGCAGTAAATGAAGAGATGTCACACCGATCACAAGTTCAGTATGGAGTACCGCAGGGCTCAGTGCTAGGACCGTTGCTCTTCACCCTGTACATGCTACCACTGGGAGATATCATTAGGAAGCATGGCGTTAGTTTTCATTGTTATGCTGACGATACTCAGCTCTTTCTTCATGCCCTGACGAAACTTACCAATTCACAAGATTAACGGAATGCATAGCTGATATAAAACATTGGATGTCTAGTAATTTCCAGCAACTTAATTCAGAAAAAAATGAATTTTTAATTATTGGAAAAAAAAAAACTCTGCAAGTAGTAACCTAGAATACTGTCTAACACTCGATGGCTGCTCTGTCAAGTCCTCGTCGTCAGTTAGGAACCTGGGTGTGCTCTTTGATACCAATCTTTCATTTGAAAGCCACGTTTCTAACATCTGTAAAACTGCATTCTACCATCTTAAAAATATATCTAAATTACGGCACATCCTTTCGATGCAAAATGATGACCAGTTAGTTCATGCGTTCATGACCTCAAGACTAGATTACTGTAATGCTTTACTGGGTGGTTGCCCTGCTCGCTTAATAAACAAACTCCAGCTGGTCCAAAACGCAGCAGCTCGAGCTCTTACTAGAACAAGGAAGTATGACCATATTAGCCTGGTTCTGTCAACACTGCACTGGCTCCCTATTAAACATCGTATAAATTTTAAAATCTTGCTTATTACTTACAAAGCACTAAATGGTTTAGCTCCCCAGTACTTGAGCGAACTCTTAATGCATTATACTCCATCACGTCTACTGCGGTCTCAAAACTCTGGCCAGTTGATAATACCTAGAATATCAACATCAACTGCAGGCGGTCGATCCTTTTCCTATTTAGCGCCTAAACTCTGGAACAGTCTTCCTAGCATTGTTCGGGAAGCAGACACACTCTGTCAGTTTAAATCTAGACTAAAAACGCATCTCTTTACTATGGCTTACACATAAAACATTATCAATTTCTATTATTCAAATCAGTAAATGATTGTTAGGCTGCATTAACTAGGTCAGCCGGAACCGGGAACACTTCCCATTACACCTGATGTACTCGTTACATCATAAGAAGAATGGCATCTACGCTAATGTTAGTCTCTCTGTTTATCCCGAGGTTTACTGCAGTCAGCCGGATCCGGGCCGTATCCAGATCAGATTGTGGACCAGCGCCTGGACATGACCAACGCATCCCTGAAATGTCTGCAGAGAGTGTGTCAAATAAACTCCTCCCCCGTAAATGCTGCATCGACACGACATCCTCATTAAACCCGTCTTCGGCGTGACGACTCCAATCTTTCGAATAATCTTACGAATATCTATTTACCTAATATGAATTAAGACCTGCTATGTTGCCAGAATTATAACCATACACTGTTTGTTCGTCGGCCAGAGGAGAACTGGCACCCCGACTGAGCCTGGTTTCTCCCAAGGTTTTTTTCTCCATTCTGACCCTGAAGGAGCTTTGGTTCCTTGCCACTGTTGCCTCTGGCTTTTGGCTTGCTCAGTTGGGGACACCTAAATTTAATCTATATAGACACTATATGATAACTGAAATTATCTGCATAACATCACTGTTTTCACCAGAGTGGCTGTACAGCCGAATCAAATTCTGTTGCATTATTTTCCTGTTAACACTGTGAAGCTGCTTTGAAACAATCGCCATTGTAAAAAGCACTATATAAATAAAGGTGACTTGATTTAATTTGACTCTTGTCAAAGTAATTTTATATAGTTCACTTGTTATGCAAAAGTTATTAATAAAATAAGATGATAGTGCATTTTTATTTTTTATTTTTATTAAAAACACAGACACACACACACACACACACACACACACACACACACACACACACACACACGTAATTAGATAGACCTATATATCTTGTATATCGTCCTACATCTTGGAGCTAATTAGTTAGAATTATATTTGACATTGATTCAAACTGAGCCCAATTTGCTCATCCTTTCTAACAGATGCATCTCTCAGAACTTCAGTGCAATTTTTCTTCCATCCTCTAATGTTAAGCAGTGGCCGATTTGACTATATACCATATTTCTTTTTTATATACTTGTTGGATTACAAACCCGATTCCAAAAAAGTTGGGACACTGTACAAATTGTGAATAAAAACAGAATGCAATGATGTGGAAGTTTCAAATTTCAATATTTTATTCAGAATTCAACATAGATGACATATCAAGTGTTTAAACTGAGAAAATGTATAATTTTAAGGGAAAAATAAGTTGATTTTAAATTTCATGGCATCAACACATCTCAAAAAGTTGGGACAAGGCCATGTTTCCCACTGTGTGGCATCCCCTCTTCTTTTTATAACAGTCTGCAAACGTCTGGGGACTGAGGAGACAAGTTGCTCAAGTTTAGGAATAGGAATGTTGTCCCATTCTTGTCTAATACAGGATTCTAGTTGCTCAACTGTCTTAGGTGTTAGAATCTTCCTCTTTATGATGCGCCAAATGTTTTCTATGGGTGAAAGATCTGGACTGCAGGCTGGCCATTTCAGTACCCGGATCCTTCTTCTACGCAGCCATGATGTTGTAATTGATGCAGTATGTGGTCTGCCATTGTCATGTTGGAAAATGCAAGGTCTTCCCTGAAAGAGACGACGTCTGGATGGGAGCATATGTTGTTCTAGAACTTGGATATACCTTTCAGCATTGATGGTGCCTTTCCAGATGTGTAAGCTGCCCATGCCACACGCACTCATGCAACCCCATCCCATCAGAGATGCAGGCTTCTGAACTGAGCGCTGAGAACAACCTGGGTTGTCCTTGTCCTCTTTAGTCCGGATGCCATGGCGTCCCAGTTTTCCAAAAAGAACTTCAAATTTTGATTGGTCTGACCACAGAACAATTTTTCACTTTGCCACAGTCCATTTTAAATGAGCCTTGGCCCAGAGAAAACGCCGGCGCTTCTGGATCATGTTTAGATATGGCTTCTTTTTTGACCTATAGAGTTTTAGCCGGCAACAGCGAATGGCACGGTGGATTGTGTTCACCGACAATGTTTTCTGGAAGTTGCAAATTGGTCCTCCAGCTGTTCCTTATATGTACATTTAACTTTTCCGGCCTCTTATTGCTACCTGTCCTAACTTTTTTGGAACGTGTAGATCTCATGAAATCCAAAATGAGATTTCAAAATGTCTCACTTTTAACATTTGATATGTTATCTATATTCTATTGTGAATAAAATATAAGTTTATGAGATTTGTAAATTATTGCATTCCTTTTTTTATTCACAATTTGTACAGTGTCCCAACTTTTTTGGAATCGGGTTTGTATATTGGATATATTGAATCATGGAGAATCCACAGGAAAGTACACGAAGAGAGAAATTCTTAACTCAAACCCTGTCCCATAACAAAATTATGCACTACCACAATCTGTGCACAAGAGGGCGTTCAATCTAACTACAACACTGTGTTGACGTTGATTTTGTGTTTTGGATGAAAATGGCCCCAGAATTCTGTTGTACCTTGCCCTTTGAAAATGCTCAATATAATAAAAAATTATGTTATTGAAAATATTGTCTTTTAATCATAGCCTACATGTTCACTTGTATCCTTTTTCTTTAGGAAATCTGACTGAGTTGGTAAATCTGTAATTATCCTTAACCAACACTTTCTGCAGTGCTCATATGTGACCACAAGAGGGCACCTGAACACCTGACTAATCAACCCTGCTTTTTCTGATCTCTCAAAACTTCAAAAGCTTCTAAAATGTGTCGTTGACCATAATTTTAGATTGTTTAAGTAGTTATTTATGCATTATGAATCCTCTGCCTGAAAACAATCCTTAAACTGGTTTACTGGTTTCCCAGTCTTGGCTGGGATTTTGATGAATTTTAGCTACTTTTCAGTGTGATATGTGACACATTGATGGCTGCCAAATGTTGTAGTGTTTTCCTGTCTGTCTACCTCTGTAACTATCTTTCTTTCTGTCTGTCTGTCTGTCAGAAAATCCACCACAACACAACATATAACAGTTGGTATACACTCACCTAAAGGACTATTAGGAACACCTGTTCAATTTCTCATTAATGCAATTATCTAATCAACCAATCACATGGCAGTTGCTTCAATGCATTTAGGGGTGTGGTCCTGGTCAAGACAATCTCCTGAACTCCAAACTGAATGTCAGAATGGGAAAGAAAGGTGATTTAAGCAATTTTGAGCGTGGCATGGTTGTTGGTGCCAGATGGGCCGGTCTGAGTATTTCACAATCTGCTCAGTTACTGGGATTTTCACGCACAACCATTTCTAGGGTTTACAAAGAATGGTGTGAAAAGGGAAAAACATCCAGTATGCGGCAGTCCTGTGGGCGAAAATGCCTTGTTGATGCTAGAGGTCAGAGGAGAATGGGCCGACTGATTCAAGCTGATAGAAGAGCAACATTGACTGAAATAACCACTCGTTACAACCGAGGTATGCAGCAAAGCATTTGTGAAGCCACAACACACACAACCTTGAGGCGGATGGGCTACAACAGCAGAAGACCCCACCGGGTACCACTCATCTCCACTACAAATAGGAAAAAGAGGCTACAATTTGCACAAGCTCACCAAAATTGGACAGTTGAAGACTGGCAAAATGTTGCCTGGTGTGATGAGTCTCGATTTCTGTTGAGACATTCAGATGGTAGAGTCAGAATTTGGCGTGAACAGAATGAGAACATGGATCCATCATGCCTTGTTACCACTGTGCAGGCTGGCGGTGGTGGTGTAATGGTGTGGGGGATGTTTTCTTGGCACACTTTAGGCCCCTTAGTGCCAATTGGGCATCGTTTAAATACCACGGCCTACCTGAGCATTGTTTCTGACCATGTCCATCCCTTTATGACCACCATGTACCCATTCTCTGATGGCTACTTCCAGCAGGATAATGCACCATGTCACAAAGCTCAAATCATTTCAAATTGGTTTCTTGAACATGACAATGAGTTCACTGTACTAAAATGGCCCCCACAGTCACCAGATCTCAACCCAATAGAGCATCTTTGGGATGTGATGGAACGGGAGCTTCGTGCCCTGGATGTGCATCCCACAAATCTCCATCAACTGCAAGATGCTATCCTATCAATATGGGCCAACATTTCTAAAGAATGCTTTCCACACCTTGTTGAATCAATGCCACGTAGAATTAAGGCAGTTCTGAAGGCGAAAGGGGGTCAAACACAGTATTAGTATGGTGTTCCTAATAATCCTTTAGGTGAGTGTATGTTGGTAATGGGGAAGCAAACACAGACGCACATTATTAATGCAGGGAATTAATTTTATTGTCAAAATGTAGATGTTCATTCACATCCCAACAAATAATGTATTTGACAAACATCCAAGGGAAGTTCAATTAACAAACAGATTTAGATTTCCCTCAGAGGCACCGCGTACTGTATATAGGGGAGTGCAAATTAATTTATCTCTCAGATTGATCCTCCTGGGAAACTGGGAAATTACTGTTAGTTTCATTTTATGTCAATTATTCCTGTAAACTGATGCATAGACGTATCCACTGGCAAATGACACTTTACAAAGTGAGATGTTTGGATGTTCACCAAAATAACTTTCAATTTACTATCAACCGATTTTTATGGGGAAAATCGTAGAAATTACAATTGCAGAAAATTATTTGACACACTAGATCATGAATATTCTTCAGTGAAAATCCCTGAGATAACATTAGGGATCCCTGAAAATTCAGTTAATAATATAATAATAATATACATTCATTGTTTGTTGAATTGAAGGATTGTGTGTTAATTGCATAATATTGTATTCCTCTGAAAGATTCTCCCATTAATCAGTGTCACTTCCAATCAAACCATATTAAATGATTTACATACATTACATATTTTAAAAACAATTTAAATATATAAACATCAGTGATTGGACAGTGTTGAATCCTGACTAATTACATTATTCAAGTAATAACATTTCTTAAGCCAATATGCACAGTAAGTGATTTTGTTGTAAAGTATTCAATATAGGTTTGAGGGCATTTTTTGAAGAATCCAGTCGTCCAATATTACCAGAAGCTGTACAAGAGAAAAAGAAAATATAGTCAAATATATATATACATATATATTTTTTTTTTCTTTCTCACTTCACAGGCACATGGTGGAATTTGTGACAAAATATAAAGACCTTGATGAATGCATGATTTATACTAGTTATTAAATGTATGTTTCTTTAAATGTATTCAAATGCTGTATTTTCATGGAACTGTGCATTTTTTCAGAACACATGAAACAAATCATAAATGTGCCACTTGTGTACAAAATACAATTACTGAGTGCATAATTATTAGGCATGTTGATTTTCTGATCATATTTTTTTGCAGGCACTTTTTACTAATTCCAAACCACATAAATCAAACTACTATTCATTTTGTATTTTGTCATTTATAAGTGATATATAATTTTTCATGAAGGCTGGAAAATTAAAAACGCCTTATATTCAGGTGTGCAGAATTATTAGGCATGTTTTCTTTTACAGATAAAATGAGCCAAAAAAGAGATTTAAAAAGTAAAAAATTATCAAATGCCCATGAGAAGTGCAATACTACTAATGCAATACTAGAAATTGCAGTTCAGGCATGACCACTGGACAGTGAAATGCTCATTGGGTCAGCAGGGTCAGACAAAAACAGGTGGCGAAGAAAAGACACATGATAACTGCAAAAGAATTAAATGTGAAACCATCCGGAACCATTTAGTGTCCAGCGCCACCACTTTCCAGAACTGCAATCTACCTGTGCTGTGTTCCAGTTTATTTTTATTATGCCCTTCACTCGCTAACTTCCCTAACGAGACGTTCACTCGGATGTGCATCATTGCTTACGCTGCATGAGTGCCCACTACTGGCGTAACCTTTGAACCTGAACTGGAACATCCTAAGCCTTTGATCACTTGGAATCCACTATGGAGTTGATTTATTATCTATTTTTTCCCCTTACTAAATCGTTTAATGCAGCATTCTATAGGTGTGTTTGGGTTGTTTTAAATATTTTTTTTAATAAATAAGTTTTAGGGTGAACAATTCATCCGTGCAAGCTAATACACAGAAAAAATAGTTTGTCGCGGTAATCTTTAATCAAAGTCTGAAAAGTAACTTCCGGTCTGGAAACGGCATTCCTTTTCCGATAACGTCAGTTTGACGGCTTGGGTTTGAATATCCTTAACCACTCCCCTCCAACCGTTAGTCTGCTATGAGCAAGAGATGGAGAGGAGGAGCGCTGAAGTCAAACCCTGCCCTCTATTCAATATTCCCTTTCACTTGGAAACACGTCACAGCACTGAAGAAAACTCACTTGCTATTTCCGGTTCACTGGGACTTTAAACTCGATAAGTGGTGACGTCACAATAATGTTGCATTGTGGTATATGAAGCTGCCTGAAGTGTACATATGAAGTAGACTCGCTCCCTCTATCAAAATGGAGGGAGCGAGGGTCTTTCCATATAAACTTCCCTCGTCTACTTCATGAAGTGGAGCGCACTTCAAAATGGTGGTAGGGATTCCCCTGAGAGGAAGTGCTTAGGGAAGTTCACAAGTGCGTGTCTGAAAGTGGAGCGCAGAAGTGCAATGCGTCAGGATCTCAGAGACTTAAGTTAGGTAAAGAATCCTAAAAATGACCACCACTTAATAAGAATCACAAGATGCTACAATTATATATCACTTATAAATTTAATAGTAGTTATTAGGATTAATGTGGTTTGGAATTGGTAAAATGTGCCTGGAAAAACAAAATATGATCAGAAAATCAACGTGCCTAATAATTCTGCACACACTATATAAACTAAATAAATAAATATCTGCAATAATTAATTCAAACATTCTACTGATAACAAGTAATACACAACTAATACTCTAATGAGAGTTAGTCAACATGTAGGTGCAAAGTTACTTATAGTCAACATAATGTCTGAAGGGGACCATCAATATAAAGTGTTGACCACAAAGTCATGTAGGTTTGGAACAAAATGAGGGTAAAAGATGACAGAATTTTCAGTTTATGGTGAACTGGCCCTTCAACCCTCATCCTTCCCTTGCACTTTGTAACAAATCCTTCCCTCAAAATGACCTGAAGCCCTAAAATTATACTTATGTTTTTATATATATATATATATATATATATATATATATATATATATATATTTTTTTTTTTACTTTAAATTAATACATTTTATTAATAAATAAGTAGTAATTTAATCACATTCTTCACATTCTTTCAACTTCAATTAAAATTAACCCTTTTAATTCAGCTCAAAATATCTTACATTGGGTGTCTTTGCTGACCTCTTTTGGAAAAACGATAATTTAACATGACAAACTCCGGTCCTGGAGAGCCTCAGTCCTGCAGAGTATCAGCTCCATCCCTGATAACACTCACTTACCTTTAGCTTGCTAGGCCCTGTCCCAAATGGCACCCTAAAACCTCACAAAGTCCGCACTTTCACGACGTAATGTCGCTTTAACTGCTGAGTAGAAGTCCTCTGCATAGCTCACGGTCTTGTGGGCTCAGCTGAAGTACGCATCGAGGGCGCATAGCAGCTGCAAAGGGGGGCGCTCACGAGCACCCTTCTTTAAGGTTAAAATGACGAATGGCAGTGCTTCACAATCACATTCCTGGAGGCCCACCAACAGTGCACTTTTTGCATGTCTCCTTTGTCTGACACACTCACATCAGATTTTGGAGTCACTACTAATGAGCTGATGACTTGAATCAGGTGTGTTTGATTGAGGAGACCTGTAGGTGGGCCTCCAGGAACATGGTTGGGAACCACTGATGAATGGGACACCCCACGGTCTTGTGGACTTAATGGACACAGGCACGCAGCGGCCATTGCAAGTCCACAAGACCGAAAGTGCCCATGAAGTGTGCCATTTGGGACATAGTATCTCATCAGACCATGATTAACTTGTTCAGGTGTGTTTGATTAGGGTTGAAGCAAAACTCTCAGGTCTGTGGCTCTCCAGGACCGGAGTTCACCACCCCTGCTCAATATGGAGTGGATGAGCTGTTCCGCTGGGTCCTAAAGTCAGTTCTTCAGTATGCATTTTTAGTTTTGAATTTTGAACAGTTTTCTATGTGTACTGAAGCATTTCTCACATTCCATTCATTCCTATGAGGGTCAAATTGACCCGCGAGGGAAGGATTTGTTACTTTTTTTAAATTTCAACCACAAAACTTCTTGAATCCAGTAAAATAAATTTTGTGTGCATTTGTGGTTCAAGTGCGACAAAAGTCCTAGTCCTCTCAATTTTGAACTCTCAATTAAAAAAAAAAAAATATATCATAATTTTTCATCATAATTGAGTTTTGGGTCAAAATGACTAGACGGAAGAATAAGGGTTAAATCTATTACCCAGTTGCAACAGAATCTTAGTTTGTGGATATGATACTCGCATGAGGATACTCGCATACTGAGGATTAGTCTGTGAAAGGACTAGCAGGTGCAATGTGTGTAATGAAGATACATGTGTCTGTACTGGCTGTACCTCACTGTTTGAAGGTCATCCATCCCATCATTATCTTTTTCCTCGATAAAGAACTGAGAGTAAAGAAATGTTTCAGTTAATGAATGTCAAATATTTAATTTCCTGAATTTTTAGAAATAGTGCATTTGATACTTCATATGGACATTTTTGCCTAATTCTTGGTATGATTTTGAGCAATTTATTCAGTTGAATATGCTAAGATGTTCTTACCCATTCCGACACTGCTGCCCACACACGAGACTAAAAGACAGAACACATGCACAAAAGTCATGCATTTTTATATTAATTTCAGTTGTAATGTTCAATCACAATGCAATATTGCAATGCAACACTTAAAATGATCTGAATGTCCTTGCATTAGATAACACAATAGCAAAGGAAGTGGTATTTATTTAAAAGAATGATAGTACAAACATTCACGCTAACATTCATGTTCATACACTGTGGTTCTTCTGCTAGGACACTGAGCTTTATGGGAAAACGGACTTCACCTTTTGGTTTATTTTCAGATGCCATTTAGTTTGATATTTTGGTAACACTTTATTTTACAGTTTCCTTATTACACGTTTCATGCACTTTCTATAGTAATAACAGTAAATTATGCATAAATAAAGCTACAAGCAGCAATTAAGGGGCCAAGCACATAATAATTCATGCCACCATGACTGGGAGCATCAGACCAACTGCATCAATGAGCAATTACAGACATTTTAGGCAAAAAGGCTGAAAAAAATAATAAATACAGTCATTGATTTAATGGTTTATCACTTTTGACCAATAGGTGGCACTTTGAGTAAATTGATGTTTTGTGGTCAGTGTGGGGTGACAATAACACATTTTTGTGTTAATATGAAAAAAGCATTGCAGAGATGTAGCCTCAGAGTTATTTTGGCATCATGTCCCAACTTTGTTGATGCGGTATACCAAACGGACAGTTTCGTCTAGTGACACAAAAGCCATAACTTTTTGCCAGCATGGTCTTAAGATGGTACGATTCGATTTTGTTGAAAATCAGACCAACGGTCTAGGAAGGAAATCGAATGGCGGAAAGGAAGTTTGGCCTACTATGGAAAAATTGGTATCTATGTTCTTAGCATGACCCAAGTTATATTACAATAGGCTAATTTAATTAAAAGTTTTTAGAATTTTTGCCCCAAAATGTTTTGAGAAAATTCGTAATAATACGCCAATGTATTCATAAAATATAGCATTGACACTAAAAAATGGCCGAGATTGGGGAATTGGGTATCATTTAGCTCGGCATGCTGCACTGAATTTTTGGCCAAATCATTCCGAAGCATGTCCTTTTTCATATCTCCTGACTACTCCGTGACACTTTTGCTGAAACTGTGCAGGTAGCCTCAGGTCAAGGTTGTCATAAGACATACCAAGTTTGGCCAGAATATGTACTGTAGCCTCACGTTCATTTTGGCACTTTGGTGAATTCATTTGCACGTTATTTGAGAATGGTTTAACAAATAAACTTGAAGAGTTCAGATGCAAAAGTCTCTAAAAGCCACTTCAGTCAAAAATTAAATAACGATACTGAGTGAATGCTCTCTGCATATAGTATACATTCATAAAATACTTTCACTTCAAACCCACTAAATCCCAGCCTCAGCCCATTCAGAAGTACCGGTACTTAGGTAGAAACCTATACATAGGAGCCTGACACAAAGAAGAACAAGAAAAACATCAGACGGATTTAGAGGCTTTTGCATCTGAAGTCTTCACTTGAATTCTGTAAGTTTTTTGTCAGCATGGTCTGAAGATGATCTGATTAAATTTTTTGTGAAAATTGGAGCTTGAAAGCCACAAAATCACAAGAAAAATAATTTTGTTTCTAGCCCTTACAGTTCAAGCATTATTAATATAAATGTGAGTGCAACTTTGGACAGTTGGTGGCGCTAGAGGGATTGAGTTAGAGACTCCAAATTTGCTATTGTGACAGATAAGAGTGTCCTCTATATGTGTACCAAATTTCATAACTTTTCTGCAAATGGTTCTATGGGCTGCCACAGACTCCAGAGCAGAAAAAAAAAGAAGCATTAGAAGAATAAGAACACTAACTGTTACAATAGGTGCCATAGTACCTTCGATACTTGACCCCTAATTAAATGCAACTAAGCCTAACCTAACCCTATAGTAAGTACATGTTGTAAATGAATATTACTCAGTACTTCAATGTGTAATTACACTGTAACAAGGACACCTTAAAATAAAATCTTTAACTGATATTTTATCTAATGCAATGAAAATCAAAAATGTCAAGTGTGTTTAAATTATTTTTGGGGCACCTGCACATAAGAACCTCATTACCTGAATACATCCTGCTGTTACAGAACGGGACCTTGGTTCCGTCTCGATTCAGTGGGGCGACGACCACTGAGTACACCTGACCGCACACAATCTCTGACACATCGCATGTGCTGCAGCCGGGCTCTGGGCTGCACACATGAGTGCTGCCGCTTCCTTTAACTTCTGCAGTGTAGTTGGTGAGGGCGCTGCTTGACCTCCAGCGCACACGCAGCGTGTTATTGGTTCCTCTAAAGAGACGGATTCCCGAGGGACAGCACTCACCTAGAGAGACGAGAACGGATCAAACTCCACATAAGCAGCAGGTGATAGTATTGCTGTAAGCTTATATATATATTGTACATTAAGCTGTACATATATTGAATTATGTACAGAGAAAAAAAGAATTTAATTTCCCGAATCGTCAGTAAGTTGACTATGTAGATGGCAAGGTGAATGTTTATATGGTTTCTACATTTTATTCGTATTCAGTTGAATATTGACTAAATATTATCTATTATGCATTTAGGCTTTAATAAGATTTCCCCAAGAAATGGACATGAATGAACTTTATTCCTTGATTCCTATTCTTTATGGCAACAAATCACATGAATGCATCAAATTCGTAATTACGACTTCGGAAGTGGGAAGTAGTAAATTTCAGATCGCACATGAAGGCAGTATAATAATCACACCAGAAGTTTATGGAAGCAGTTCTATTTTTTATATTGTTGCTGTCTGATGAAAAACCCAGTAACACTTTAGTATGAGGAACACATATTCACTATTAACTACGACTTTTGACTAATTTACTGCTTATTAATAGTTAGTATTAGACTGGGTAAACCCAGCCTGATCTGCCACCGATTTTAATTTCACCCTGCAGCTCAGTCTGGAAACCTGTACATTCATTTCTACTGTTTCTGTTACACTTTTACGGGAACCAATCACAGACGGGCTTATCCACCTGGCACACTAGCGGCGGGTTTAACACGACGGATAGAGAAGGATGGATCGATGCTTGTTGATCACGCCTCTTGTGGTCTGATTGGTTGAAGGACTATCCAATTGCGTAAAGAGTCATTTGAATTATGCCCGTTTATCACACCTCTTGCGCAGTAGAAAATACAGAGCAGACTCCCCAGACCAATGTTCAATCTTAAATTGAGCTTGGTCTGGTGATAGCCATAGTATGGTAGTTGTTGTAGTGTTTAATTTTAGGTATTGGGTAGGATTACGGGATGTAGAATAAGGTCATAAGTTATAAGTACTAATAAACAGCCAATATCCTAGTAATATGCATGTTAATAACCAGCTAGGTAATAATGAGATTTGACCCTTAAAATAGTGTTAGCAAAAACCCACGTCTGCTTTTTTGCAATTTTGAATTTTTACCATAGATGTAACAGTTCACATATAATGATAGAATTTATACTGCAAAATGTGACTAATTATGTAATTTACATTTTGTAAGATTGTTTTTCTTGAAATATGCATTTTTGGAGATACCTTTCATTGGACAGCAACAATATGCATTTGTGGTTTTTCTACCACTAAAAATGTCAAGTTATTGAGAACACACCAGTAGAAAATCCATGATAGGTGCACTCCGCCTTGTGCCCGGTGCGACTGATCGCTTCCAGGGAGACGGTGTAGTTAGTGCCGCAGGTGATGCATCCCATCACGCATTCTGTTTCCATGGTGTGACACTGCGCATTGCCTCGCGATGAAGACAGTGAGGCGATGTAGGTCTGGGCGCCGATAGCATCCGACCAACTCACGTTGGTCATGGCCTGGGTCACCTGGCTCACTGTGAGATTGGCTGGGCAACAAGGTGCTGGGAAAAACAATATGAATAAAAGTATATTTGTAGACTTTCAACTAAAAAATACCAGAACCCAAACACAGCATTCTTGCTGAAATGGGAACTCATTTAAAATGCTCTAGATAGACAAAAACTTGCTCCTCACGTTTGATTTCAACAGTTTTCTGTTAGCATGTTGCTAAGCTAAAGCCACCACAAGCTTTAAATATACAGCTGTACAAATATAGGTTAAAATAGCCCATTTTGAGGGATTTTATTGATACTTTTGGAAGAAATGTATTTATAACCTTAAAACTTGAATTCTTAAATCATCTTGAATGTATTTTAGCTGCCCGTGTATGTTTTGGAACTTTTCTTTTTTGACACAATTGTCTCCTTTGCTCTCAGAATCGCCATTGGAAAGCTAACCTGTTTCCAGGGGAATGGTGTAGCTCGGTATGCTATCTCCAGCTGAGGAGGACGCGGTGACACTGACTTCATAGATGGAGCCGCAGGGCAGGTTGGGCACCTTACAGGAAGTGCCATTTGAGTGACAGAAAAGCTTGTTGCCTACTGGGCCAATCAGACTGACAGTGTAGTTGGCAGCTGTGTTAGCAGAAGTCCAGTTAACCAGCACACTAGACACGTTACTCTGGCTCACGTCAATGATCTCAGGCATGCATGGAGCTATTTGGAAAAAAAGAGAGAGTGCATGTGCAGTTATACATCTGTGGCACATATTCATGATCTAAATTCAAACTGAGTGTGTGAGTTTACCTGTTTCATGTGTTTGTGGTCTGCAGGTAAGGTTACAGCCGCTTACGTCGTTGCATGGTATGACGACTACGCTGTACCTGCTGTTGCAATTGAGGTCAGAGAGGGCGCACCTGGGCGCCGTGTCGTTACACAGAACCATTTCTGTTGTATCCACCGCACGAGTCTCATACAGATCTGCACCACGCACAGGAGACCACTGTATCATCAGCGTCTCCCAAGAAACTGCAGAAACCGTTGTTAGCTCTGGACAGCAAGGCACTGTGGATAGCAAGTGAAGATAAATAAGGTTTTTTATGCAAAAGCATTTTTGTTATTTTAAAAAATCAATGCAGCCATCACAGTTTTATGGAGAAAATCATGCAGTAAAAGGTTCATGGGTGAAATATTACGCTTCTGTAATTATGTCAAAACGATGACACTGTGGGGCAGGTCCAAAACACCATTTAAGGGGTGGTGTACAGACATTCAATGTGTTTAACCCTCTGGTACTTAATTAAATGATTGTACTACACTCACCTAAAGGATTATTAGGAACACCATACTAATACTGTGTTTGACCCCCTTTCGCCTTCAGAACTGCCTTAATTCTACGTGGCATTGATTCAACAAAGTACTGAAAGCATTCTTTAGAAATGTTGGCCCATATTGATAGGATAGCATCTTGCAGTTGATGGAGATTTGTGGGATGCACATCCAGGGCACGAAGCTCCCATTCCACCACATCCCAAAGATGCTTGAGATGGTTGAGATCTGGTTGAGATCTGGTGACTGTGAGGGCCATTTTAGTACAGTGAACTCATTGTCATGTTCAAGAAACCAATTTGAAATGATTTGAGCTTTGTGACATGGTGCATTATCCTGCTGGAAGTAGCCATCAGAGAATGGGTATATGGTGGTCATAAAGGGATGGACATGGTCAGAAACAATGCTCAGGTAGGCCGTGGCATTTAAACAATGCCCAATTGGCACTAAGGGGCCTAAAGTGTGCCAAGAAAACATCCCCCACACCATTACACCACCACCACCAGCCTGCACAGTGGTAACAAGGCATGATGGATCCATGTTCTCATTCTGTTTACACCAAATTCTGACTCTACCATCTGAATCTCTCAACAGAAATCGAGACTCATCAGACCAGGCAACATTTTGCCAGTCTTCAACTGTCCAATTTTGGTGAGCTCGTGCAAATTGTAGCCTCTTTTTCCTATTTGTAGTGGAGATGAGCGGTACCCGGTGGGGTCTTCTGCTGTTGTAGCCCATCCGCCTCAAGGTTGTGCGTGTTGTGGCTTCACAAATGCTTTGCTGCATACCTCGGTTGTAACGAGTGGTTATTTCAGTCAAAGATGCTCTTCTATCAGCTTGAATCAGTCGGCCCATTCTCCTCTGACCTCTAGCATCAACAAGGCATTTTCGTCCACAGGACTGCCGCATACTGGATGTTTTTCCCTTTTCACACCATTCTTTGTAAACCCTAGAAATGGTTGTGTGTGAAAATCCCAGTAACTGAGCAGATTGTGAAATACTCAGACCGGCCCGTCTTGCACCAACAACCATGCCATGCTCAAAATTGCTTAAATCACCTTTCTTTCCCATTCTGACATTCAGTTTGGAGTTCAGGAGATTGTCTTGACCAGGACCACACCCCTAAATGCATTGAAGCAACTGCCATGTGATTGGTTGATTAGATAATTGCATTAATGAGAAATTGAACAGGTGTTCCTAATAATCCTTTAGGTGAGTGTATATTTTACTTTGATAATGTTTTTAATACATATTTTGTATTTTAGGGTATGAAATTATATTTGTGCAGTAGTTATAATCCATTTTTTCACTTTTTGAGCATGGACCTGAAAATTAAATTTCCAACTTAAACTTTCATAAATCTTGAATGCTTTGGAGCACAGACTGAAGTTTGGTCTCTTTTTAAAGACGGCACTTGGCAGATTATTGCTGGAGTGAAAAAAAGTGAACTTGAACCTGAAAAAATGTATTACATTTTACAATTATTGTTATAAAAAAATGCAAAATTTTATTTTATATGAAATATATATTTTCCAAAACACGTTTTACTCTAAAACTCAATAAATCAATGCTGTTGTGTTCCAAATTTGAGGTTGATATCTCAAAAAAAGAGCTTTCAGTTAGAATTTGTTTGTGTGCAGTACCAAACGTTTCCATTCTATCCGTTTAACTTTTTATTCATTAAAGTGCTAAAATAACATGAAGCTCTCACGGGTGGTGTGGTTGATGAGGGGTCCTGGAGGACTGGGTCCAACCTGGTTGTGTGCAAACACACTCATGATGTAGGAGTATCCGCAGCTGCAGTTAAACTGACAGCGTGGCTCAGTTGAGTTGCATGTCCCCTCGATGCCATCATCACTCTTAATAAAGGTAGTGTAGTACTCTGCGTGAGGGACGGGGCTCCACTTCAAAGAGCAGTTACCAGCCACCACCTCCTCCACCCAGATAGGCTGTGGGGGACAAGGGACTGACAAATAACAGGTTAGACACTAAGAGTCACTACAAAGGACATGATTTTCAGTGATAATGGCTTAATTTCACTCAAAGTTAATGATACTTCAGAAGACTTGGAATATAGCACTTATGTAACAGAGCCAAGTTGCTGAATATTCAGTAGGTGTCTTTGATATGTACTGTAAATGTGGTTGGTCATATGTTTACATGCTAATTATGACATGTTTTTGAATGTGCTGTTTGGTATAGTTTCAGTAAACAGACTGATGAGAGAGCTTTGTGTAGTTAACATTACAGTATATCTTAGTAAAGGCATATCCAATCCTGCTCCTGGAGGGCCACTATCCTGAAGTGTTTAGCCATAATTAAAGCTGCAGTCCATTAGGTTTTCCTCTTTGTCACCATCTCTGTGTGAAACCTACAGTTGCTATTATTTGTTGAATTATCATCTTTACGTGGGTAAAGGTGTCTGCGACGGCTCCTCAGCATGGATGAATCTAATGTTTTGAGGAGTTTGTGTGGCTGTCATTCATTCACCGCACCGGTGTGGATACTGTACTTGTTAATCACAGATTCTACATCTTGGAAGTACGAACAAAATAATCATTTTCACCGGAAAATGTCTGAACAAGTGATTACTTTTGTTGAGTAAAAAAAGCATTACAATAAATCGCACTACCAACAGTGATTAAATCTAACGATCGCTTAGCTCATATCACATCAAACTATGCAAATTATTATTATTGTTATACTTTGTTCTCAAATTGTTAATGTTAACAACATCACCATTGCGTGACTGTGTATTAGTGTGTGTATTTAGTGTGTATTAGCGGTACCTGTAGATTTAAATTTCTGTACAGTCTAATGTTTTGCTTTTGACTACGGGTGAATCTCCAGTTGTCGTTTGGGCCTTTCTGGATTACAATCCATTATCAAAATGATCAATTTAATTACTCCAGCTGCTGTGAGAAAAGGCTATAAATGATCCCCCACTTGCAGCATCCTCACACGTGATACTACTTCTAGCCATACTTTTTCTTTATGTATACAGATGTGACAGCAAAGATATGCTTGAATTTCCTGCAGAAATCCACCAGTACCACTCATGTTATAACACATTATTACAATCTTACCGTTGTGAATCGGGCTAAGGTAAGGGGATAGTTTTGAACACTGGCTGGTTATGTACTTGCTTTTTTTTGGACCATTTTTAACCCAAAAAAGTTATGGACTGCAGGTTTATGCACACATAAACTGGCTAATCAAGGTCTTCGGGATCACTGGAAACTTCAAAGCAGTTGTGCTGGAGTTAATCTCTGCAGGAAAGTGGCCCTCTAGGACAAGGATTGGAAAATCCTGACTATAGTAAGTACATCAAACTGAGCAAGTCCTGTTATCTACGCATGAATCAGTTTACTCACATGAAACAATCTGTACTGGGTACGAGGGGACACTGTTTCCGGCCTTGTTGATAGCGATCACTGTGACAGAGTTGGTCTCTCCACATCTCAAAGGAGTCAGGGTGCAGGAGTTAGTAGATGAGGAGCAGTTCTGGCCAGACAAGCTCAAGGCTAAATACTGCTCCGCACCCTTGGCTGAGTCCCACGACACCACAATACCTGCGTCAGGGGTGCTTGTCACCACCAAAGCAATAGATTGAGGAGGGAGAGAACCTGAGGAGACATACAAACAAAGTTTAATGTGTCTTGACTATAGCAGATATTTATTATTAACATTTTCAATCCTGCACATGGAGGACCACTGTCCTGCACAGTTTAGCTTCAACCCTATTAAACACACCTGAATCAGCTAATCAAGGCCTTTCATGCAGGTGTGATAGAACAGGTTGGAGCTAAACTCTGCAGGACGTCAGCCCTCCATGAGCCCTGAAAATCCCTGCCTAATATGTTGTACTTAGTGTGTATTCATTGCTGGTTGCTGGTTATTAACCCCTTTCTTTTCCTTAAGTGGGATTTAGAGGCATGACAAAAACTGTACATTTGTATTAAGTGCAATAGTGACTTCCTACATTTTGTAAATTAAGTAATCTCTTTTTCCATTCTTATCCACTTACGTGTGATCTGGCACATTGTGAAGTCATCTCCGTGAATGTTCTCAGGACTCCAGGCGTTTCCCTTAATACAATAAAGGGTTCCTGCCTCCAGGTCTTGAAAGAGAACCTGAGTGTCTGTGGTGTTGATGCTACTTTTGCTGTATGAACCGTCTTTGATGATGCTGAGGCTGTAGAGGACAGCATGATTGACTGGCTCCCACTTCACCAGGATGCTGCTGTTACTGGGAGAGCTTGTGTTCAACTGAGGAGCAGGAAGGACTGGGGTCCAACAGAATGAGAAACAATAATGGTAAGAGATCAGACAGATGGCTGCATTATGACCAAAAGCATTTTTTTCCTGAAGGTTGAATCCCAAGCTAAGTGATCTAATTCTGAGGTATGGGTTCATTTTGTTCAAGTGAAATGGACATGAGAGACAACTGACAGGTGGTGCAAAGTAATCAGAGCAGTACCTTTTCATTCCTTTCTTGCCCTTTCATACCTGCTCTTTCCTTTCCATTTTTTTCTCTTCCCCTCCACTTGTTTTCTGTTTTATCCTTTCTTTTCTTATCCTGTCATGTCCTTTTCTTGGCATGTCTTGTTCGTCCTTCACCCATTCCTTTCTGTTCCCTTCTGTTCTTTTTCATTCCTTTACATTTTCTGGCAGGTCCTGACTGTCCCTTTCCCGTTCCCCTCTGTTCCTTTCAGGTCCCTTCTTTTCTTTTCTATTACCCTCTGTCCATCTGTTTCCTTCCCTGTCCAGTCCTTTCCTGTCCTGCCCTTCCCCTGGAATATTTTGTCTGTTCCTCTCCTGTTCCTTTCTGTTCCCTTTAGGTCCCTTCTGTTCTGTTCTATTCCATTACCTTATGTGGTTTGAGCTGGTTTATGCTGGTCCTTAAACCAGCTCAAACCAGGTTAAACCAGCTGCCATGCTTCAAAACATACCTAACCAGCATGTTCCCTTCCCTGTCCAGTCTTTCCCTGTCCTGCCCTTCCCCTGGAATATCCAGGCTATCCCTCTCCTATATCCCTTCTCTTCTCTTCTCTTCTCTTCTCTTCTCTTCTCTTCTCTTCTCTTCTCTTCTCTTCTCTTCTCTTCTCTTCTCTTCTCTTCTCTTCTCTTCTCTTCTCTTCTCTTCTCTTCTCTTCTCTTCTCTTCCCTTCCCTTCCCTTCCCCCCTGCAATATTCTGTCTGGCCCTCTCATGTTCCTTTCTAATCTCTTCCTTTCCCCAGTTTTCTCTTGAAATTGGATACTTTTTAATTAAAACTAGACATGGGTTATACTCTTACCACTTCCTGGTGTGTCGTAACATTGCTTAAGGTGTTTGAAGAAAACATCCCATTGTGCTGTAATGTATCATATGCATGACGTAATTCTGTGGATATGTGTAAGTGATATGATTTCTGTTCTGAGACTTAAGGTCCCTTCCCTTATTATTTTCTTGTGACCATCTCAGGTGGAAAACATACTATCTGAACAATGAAACAAAACTGCTGAGGGCCCTAAGGTAAAGACACAGAATAAACTTTCTGTGTCCAGTCCCTTGAGGCAGGCAGCCCTTTTGTCATAATTCATCTTCTCATGCCTGGATATTGTTACTTAGGGACACTTGCGTGAGAAACCTATTTTATTGAAAATGTGAACACAACCTATGCATACTGCTAAAAATCAAGCCCATGAGATCCGCTATGTAGCTTATCCTGATGTTTTTTTCCCCCCAATGAGAGGATAAGGTTTCTGCACTAGGTGAGGGTTAGAGAATAGTCAACTCTGTCCCTTCATGAATGGATCATTTCTTTGGCCTCTAGGTCACAAGGGTGGAGAGAGAGGAGAAAAATATACCTGTCTTTGCCACCACGGAGATGGATGGCTGGCTTCTGCCAGCACTGTTGACAGACATGACACTGAGAATGTAGTCTGTGTATGGCTGGAGGTTGGTGACAGTCCCCGGAGACATGGGTACTGGGATCTCTGAGAAGAAAGATCCATCGTTTGTCTCAGCGCGCAGGATGTAGGACGCTGCACCGGAGACCTGAGTGAATTCCACAGTGATACTCTGGCTTTCTTTAGAGGAGGCCATCACAATGGTGGGCACATCGGGAGCTAAACATAAGAAAATAAATTGTACAGTTTCATACATTTAACACGTCATCAGTTAACTGCATTTAACAATGCTCTTAGTTGGAGCCAAATGGATTCAGAAATGTTAAGCTGCAGCAAGGTCAAGCCTGAAATAGGGTGTATATGACCATGGAAAACCTGGAAGTATGAGGGAATTTTCAGGCAAAGAAAGGTCATTTTGAAATCCCTTAATGTTTTTCACACTGAGATATATTACTACTCTTGAGCAAGACATCGGCAGTTCAATACGCACCAGTAGATCCATTCACATTAGCATCTCCCAGCATGTTCATGAGGCTATCCAGGGCTTCAACACGAAAGGTGTATTGAGTGTTGGGGTTCAGAGAATTAACGGAGCCCATAATAGTGTTCTGTCCAAAGCTGGCAAAGACCACAGGGATTGGAGAGTTCCGGAGGGAAGCTGTTACTCTGTAGGACAATGCACCTTCATATCTGCTCCAGCGCAGCACCGCACTCTTTGATGTCACCGTAAAAACACTCACGGTCATTGTGCTGCCTGCAAAATACAAGAAACACATCTTTCTGAGGTATTCATCAGTGCTGTGTATATAATGCAAATAACAGCCAAGAACAGTTTATTAATGAGTTTGAGTTTGAATAGATACTGTAAATTGGATCCAGATGAGCAGTACCTGATGCCTGTGAATGAAACAATTAAAAAAGACTTTTATTAGATTGTAAACATTAATTTAAGTAAACTATTGTATACATTTTTTCCTATTATTAGATTTTGAAGTGTTTTTCATAACTGCACAATAGAAAGTTTTAAATAGAAAGTTAAAATATGAATGCTTGACAGAATAATGGAAAACACTATTTTATTTTACATCTTACGGAACTGTTCATACATGAATAATTTGGTAATAATAAATAAATAAATAAATAAAATGTGACTCATAACTGTACCTGTGAGAGTACTCCAAGCAAAAACGCCAGTCCCTTGATTCCTCCAAAGCCTGCCATCTGTTTTCTCTGTTTGAAATCCTAGTTTATCTCTCTCTTTTTTTTATTTCTTTTTGTAAACAAAAAACTGCTGAACTCTGCACTCTCTTCTGTTTCTTGTGTTTTGGCTGAATATACATGGAGCTTTTCTTGAAGACATCTCAGATGCTTTAACCTAGCTCCGCCTCCTCAGAAGAGCTGGCCAATAAGAGCTTGGGATGAGAATGAGCTAGCCAGTCAGAAGTGGAGATGAGAAACGCACACAAACAGGTGTAACAGAAGACTGGGGCAGGAAGACTAATGCTGTTTAGCCTGCAGTCTATTGCAGATAGTGTGGTTTATACACGTTTGTGTAGTTTAGAAGCCAATTATGTAAAAACATTCATTATAAAGTGTTAGGTCCCTGCAATATTTTCTTTAAAAAATACATGAATAAAAGAGACCACATTTTCTTTTTGTCATTTTGAGATGGTACAATTTGGGCATTTAGTTTATGTATAATTATAAAGACTTCTGGACCCAGGCATCCATTTGTGTTACCCTTTACGTTTTTTATGGTTTAATGGTGTGTTTTTATTAGTGGTGTCCCACTCATTTGCAACAGTTGAAATAAACTTCAAATACCAATGAATCATAAAATGTTTGCATACTTGTATTTTGTAATTTGTGCACTGCTAAAAATTATTATTATTTTTTTTAAATACATATTTAATTGAGTTTGAGAGATTTCACGTGTAACAAAATCTGCATGTTTCCACCAAACACCATAGGGTGACTTCAGGGTGATTGGGACACTTCTTTCATCTCAATGGCAAAAAGTGCCCCAATCACCCTGAATTCACCCTGTCCTGGTGTAATTGCAACAAAGTTTTAACACACAAAGTGGTTATATTTTGAACAAAGGTTTTATGTACAATGTAATTATATACAGGCTACACTACCAGTCAAAAGTTTGGACACTTTCCTACACTGAAAAAAAAAAAATTATTTTTACTGCTTGTTCAAATTTCTTAATTAAAATGAGCTAAAGCGACACAATTGCTATAAATTTTGTCCTAACTTAATTTGATTGTGTTCAATCCACTTAAATATAAGTACTTTTTTATATACATCATGCTTTGCATATGGCTAAATCAAGAGAGATTAAATATTGTTATTTTATATGAAAAGTGTTATTTTATGTATTTTTAAACAAGATGAGAAAGGGGGAGACTTGACTGTGTTTAATATTATTAGAACAATTTAAATTACAGTGGGTTTCCATTGTGGAGAAGAGTAGAGCATTTGCTTAGGCTGTGGACTGATACAACTAACGTCATAACAGCTTTGCAACTAGCTAGTGCAGTATTATAATTCAATTGTGTAACAATAAAGTATATGAAATTGAATTGGATGAATGAATATATGAACTTGAATGCCTGAATCATGTCAGA